>CM061141.1:737500-1029406 GCA_030789695.1 Scilla litardierei | reverse complement strand
CATCTTCCGGAATAAAGGTCTTGTATGCATTTCCAGTATTAACTAAGAGGATTCTGGCATTAGATATAAGGTCTGGGGAACAACAGTCATATGGCTTTAGCCCTCGGAAGTCCTTGCATGAACAGAAAACGAACTGAGAGAAAAGAGATTGACATGATTCTAGATAGAAGGCAACACAATGAAGTACATAGAGCTGGCACGCAAAAATGTATCTTGAAATTAATATCATGCCACATTTCACATAAAACAGTAATAAATGTAATGCATTAGGAACACTTTACATAACGCACTTCAGAACCACAAATACAATTTTCTGCATAATCATATTGTTCAAAAGAACTCACAATGAGCGATAATGATATCACACTGATCAAATACTTAATTCAAAACCAATTCCCTATTGCAAATTAAGTGCTTTCCTCTCCACTAGTCAAACCATGCTGAAATCACGTTTCATAGGCACATACACTAATTTAAAATGGTATTGTTCAATTACCTTTCTGTAATGTGCTCAGCAATTGGCTTCCATCCAGTTTATCAACTTTGACTAAAGCTTTTACATACTCAGAAAGTGCTGCAGGATTAGAATGTAATGATGGCTGACTTTCAAAAAGTCTAATAACCGTTTCTGGATCACCTCGAAGCTCTTTCAGTATCATGCCTTCATTTCCTCCATCCGCATACCGTACTTTGCGAGCAAAACTGCCAACATAACTTGATTGAGACCTTTCATGGAAATGTCTAAATCCATTACCTACAAACACCACAAAAAACAGAAACTGAATAGCTCGGCACAAGTATCAAACAATCCACAAATATGCATATAGAATGAGCATGGTCTTTACATACCCCCGCGACTTGCCGCATTAAGCAAAGCAAGACGAGTTTGTCCCCTTAAATCAAATAAATATGGATGCTCCAATTGCTGCTTCACAACCTGTTTAAAGTAAAACTGAATATAATATGATGCACAATATGCAAGGTTCGATAAAAGGTACATGCTCAACAGACACATGGGAATAGTAAGTAAAGAGGAATACAAATTTCCACCATAAACAATCCCCGAAGATACATGCTAAAAAGGTTAAAAGAGAACAGAAGAACGGAGTTCATTTCCTATTATAAGATCAATGAATAATCTAATGACAAATCTTGCAATGGTAGTTTGAGAATATTTCCTCAACAAGAAAAACAAAGAAATGCACTCTAAGAACAAAACCTGTTACTGGTAGGTGAAGGAAAAATTATGATACCAAACGTAAGACGCATAAGGCTTTTTACATAATAGATTCATCATTTTAGAACAGCAAAACTTGTACATACAGCTCTAGAAAGATAACAACAAAAATAATTCAAAAATGTTGAAACATTATAAAGCAACGGAAGGTAAAAATGGAAGGAGTACATAATGTACATTTGATATATCTAAAATGAAATGCAAGATAATATCGTTAATCATGCTTCTAACTAGGCTAGTTAACAGCTCATCTCTGCTCAGTAAATAGCAGCAGGACACAGGCAAAGGGAACACATCTACACGCAGATCGATGGACACAGGCCCCCAACATCATATTAGATAGCATTACACCTAGTTGCATGCACTGCATACGCTACATGTAGGAACATAACCACCTAAAGAAGGCTCCAAACATGGGGAGAAGTTAGCATCCGAAGCTTATTTACTTTTACTATGACCAGCCTGCTAAACTTTAGAAACGTGGCATTGATATCTGCTCATAGAAAAATCATGCATACCAAGTACTTACCTACAAGTGTTCTTTAAGAATGACTTGTCAGCATCTAGGATTCTACCAATGCAGAATGGACAATGACTATCAAAATGCATTTGCCAAAGAGTCTGAATAAATACAGATAAGACAGAGAGTTCGCTTAAAAAGTTTTTTTGCGATCGTATTATATTAACAAAGCGTGTTTCAGCGAAGAAGCAACATAGGAGCAAACAGGGAGTCTTCTGCATTTAAGAGAAGCCGGGGTCTTTTGGTTCTTCTCAATCGTGAAATTTTAACTTCGGGTTCCTCTATAAGCACCAAATGTGATACAAAAGATGTCAAGTAAATGCCAATGCACATCATTTATTAAGATCAAACACGTGAAACTAGCAGTGCATAGCCAGGGGCGGAGGTGTGCTTGGGCTTGCCCGGGCTGTAGCCCGGGTAAGTTTTGGGTTGAAGATTTTATATGTATGTGAACTCAAGGCCCAAACCAATTAGGGCTAAAATCTCAACATCCCTCTACAGCCTCTCCAGACATTCCCAAGCCGCTCAAGATCGGCCAGGCTGAAATCCTCACGTTGTGAATTTTCAACTTTGCCTCGAGTATTTCTAGCTTCTCCTCCTCGGCCTTGAGCAAACTTTCCAAATTCCAACTCCTCCAACGGTTCATATCAATTTCACGAGCATCAACTTCTCTTGGTGGCTCAACTATCTCATCATTGCCATATCCGCTGCTGTTAGCACCGTACCAGTGGACACAGTGCACGTGTCAGTGGTCTCGGTGTCTTGTTTCCTGACATAGGCGAGCTTGTTGGAGTCACCTGTTTGCAGTTAGTGAAAGACCCCTAATCTGTTGGTTAATCTTGTGGGAATTCTTACAAGCTGTCCACTAGTTTTTCAAGGTTCATCAAATGAAGAATAATAATACGGCTCACTTATGAACAAGAGATAGTTTGTGAGACGCCTGATGGTGGTTTACAAATCTTTTATCATTTTGAATTAGGTATGCTTGCAAAGTGTTTGTGTTTTTGCTTCAAAGAGTTTTGAGTTTTTTATTTTGAGTTTTGTTTTGCTTTTCCTGGATCTGTGTTTATATGGGTCAAGCCTAACTCACTTTAAATGAATGGTTTGTTCGATTTATATGAACAATCATCGAAAATAGTTCAGGAGAGTCCATTTTAATATTTCCGTTAAGATGAGAATGGCTTCATTGCTAGTGAAATCTTTTTGTTGGTTAATATCATTATAAAATAAATTGAGGGTTATTTCATCATTGAATTTGATACTTCACGTTTAATTTAGTTCTCCACACTTAAATTAGTTCTCCACACTGTGGTCTTGACTTGAATTGTGTATTAAATCCCAACATATATACTCTGTTCAGTTGTTCTTGATTTGTAAGCATACGTAACTATTATAGTTGAATCAAGTTAAAGCATTTAAAAATAAAATACAAATACAAATACAAATACAAATACAAATTTAAAGATATTAACTATCATAGTTGTTAGGGCTTGGCATACATGCAGAATATCGATATTCTGCTAGATTTGTATTCCGTGTTTACCAGTCGACTGTGTTGATCTCATGTTACTCTTTTCATACCCAACCTGATTTCTTACTACCAGTAATCTAATCTGAATGAGAAAATCAAGCACATGGATGTCAACTCATTATTTGTTCACCAGAATTTTCTCGGCGGAATGCTGATTTTCAACTTATTCCTTGGAAAAGTATAGACAAGACACTTAGTTTGATTTTGTTGGATGGATATATCGGTAAGCCCAGGACAAAAAAAATTTATGTCTCCGCCCTTGTGCATAGCATTTACTTCTTCTTATTAGAAAAATCTTCAGGGGGTTTTTCCCTCTCCCCTCTCAAAAAGTCTAGACGGAAACATACACAACTGTCGCGTAATCATCCATCACTAAATGGGAAACAAGGTAGATAAAACATAATAATAGAATCGTTACTGGAATCTGTATTAATTAAAAAGCCCAAATTTCCCAGCTTTATGAGCGAAAAATTGCTTATGAGACTCCAAATCTTGGCAGAAATATCTATTTCGCAGTAAAGTATTATTCTCAAAGCGAGGGCTTTACGACTGCCAAAATTGCCCAATTCCATCACCCCCCAACTCTATATAAGACTGCAAAATAACCATCAAAAAGCTAAAGATTTTAAAAAGAAACCTAATCCATGCTGCTTATGAAATCGCTAAAACTTCAATTGAAAAATTGCACATGTATACAAGTTTAGGAGCAAATCGACACAAATAAGATTGAATCAATACATAATATTTGAGAAATCGAAAGCGATAAACAGATCGGGTCATTACCTTAGTGATGAGCCGCCTCCAAGCCATTATTGCCCCCCTTCAACTCCCAAAAGAACGGAATGTTAGGAAAATCTTTTGTAAGTCAAATTATAATTTATACGTTGATTCGATTTTAAAGACCTCTCCTTTATGACGAGTCAAATCTAGAGAAATCGAGGAAACTCGAGGCAGAGATTTTTTTGTCGTCGTCGTCTCGCTGCTGGTGCTGCTACGTTTTGCAACTTCGTTCGATCGGCAGAGGCCTGACAAAGATTATCTCAACGCTGGGTGGGACCCACTTGCAACTGGGTCTTGATTCCGGGTCCCATTGCAAGTCTACCCAAAACGAACCAGTGCTCTTTTGTTTTTGGTTGGGGTCGGGGGGTCCCCATTTCATGTCTCTCCAGAACGAACCAGTGATCTATTTGGTGTGTGGGTGGGGGTTCGTGCACAATTGCTTACCTTTTTACTCCACCAACGTATCGTTTAAATTACATTTAATTTATCTTTTTGTTCAGCACACACTCGGAAATATAAAAAGAGAATGACTATTTACACCTCCCCGTTCGGTGTGGGGAGGTGAAGTTTTTCCAAATTTGTAAAGAAGTTAAGAGAGAGGAGGAGGGATGTGACCATTAAGTTAAATTTTTTTTTTGCACTTTTTGGAATATCTTCACCTCCGAACAATCGGTGTATGAAGCAGTTCTCATATAAAAAAAATGTCCATAAGCCAAATAAACCAAAACACATTCAACTTTTGTCTTCTTTTTTAACAAAATTTACTCAACTCCAATCTCTCATATTTTTATATGTTTCTGAAACATAATACTAATTAAACCCTAAATCTCTAATTAGTTAAGTGGAATTTATTATATATTTGACAACGTTTTTTGAATTCTAGGGATGACTATGACAAGATAAAGAGTGGTTGAGATTTGATCCTGGTAAATCAATGGTTGAGATTGGATTTAGTGAAAATTTTAGTGGGAAAACTTAAATTTTGGTGGAAAAAGTGTCTTGGGAACCAAAGCTTTGAAATTAGAAGTGTCTTGGAAAAGATTGTGAAGATTAAATTTGGGGGAAATGTGACTTATGAACTTAAACTTTGAAATTAAAAGTGTCGTGGGAAAGACTGTGGAGATTAAATTTGGGGAAAAGTGTATTGGGGACCTAAACTTTGAAATTAAAAGTGTCTTGGTAAAGATTGTGGAGAAGCATGATCCATTAAATTAAACAAAATAAAAAATGCAGTGTAAAACAATTTAGCGGAACAACAAATTAGCGTAAAAAACCCTGAGGTTTGTTGTTTTGTGCCAAGGACGCCCGCTAACTTTTTTTTCGCTAATTTGTTGTTCCGCACCAAATGTGTGGGCGCCAAATTTGTTGTTCGACACAAAATTTGTTGTTCCGCGCCGAAGGTGTCTGCGCCGAATTTGTTGTTCCATGCCGAAGGTGCCCGCACCGCTAACTATTTTTACGCTAATTTATTGTCCTGTTAAATTTTGGCGGTGAAAATAATTTTTCGGGGAAACAAAGATTTCGCGGGGGAAATCTTAAATGAATCGTGCCCGTGGGCACGGGTATGATTAGTCTATTATACAAATGAGGATTTTTTTGTATCTTTGTGCTACGTTGCATCAAAATATGTCTAGGACAAAGTGTTTGCGAGAGTGAGGGGGCTAATGAGGAGTGGGTGAGTGGTTGGCTGTGGAGTTGGGTGTCTTGGTAGAACCCCAAACAAAAGCCAACCACATTCCCCTTATTTGCAAGTTTGCCATTGTTTTTTCATAAAACCCAAAGTCCACTCATTTTCCCCCTATTTACGGGTTTGTCATTGCTCTTTTTCTGCTTTGCACACATGTTATTTTGCGCTTTAGTCCATACTTTTGTGCCCCTGCGACGAGAGGACCGACACATGGTTTCTTTTCGCAGTCAGTATTGCGCCCGGGAGACGACTGCCTCCTCGTTCTTGCGCCCGGGAGACGACTGCCCATGTCGCCATTTCACCCATGAGCCAGCTATCCCCCTCGGTTTCGCACCCGGGAGACGACCTTTGTCGTGCCCTCTGGGCACGGGCATTCACTAGTTAATTGATATTAGTTAATTAAGTGATATTAATTAAAACATGATTAAGGTGAGAGAGATGGGGATGGGGATGGCGATGGGGAGGAGGGGCTGGGGAGGACGGAGGCGTGAGAGCACAATATGGAGGCGAGGCTGGGGTGGATGGTTCAGATGCCATCAATGAACTCAAAAGTCTATTACTTCACTCAATGCCATGATGAGCATGCTCGATACCATGAAGAGTTTGGCAATTAGCCAAGAATCCCAGCCTTCGTCCTCTCTCGGGTCTCTCGGGTCATATGGATCAGATTCATGGCTGATTCGGAGACCGACAAGGTCTTTACTAAGATCCGCAGTGTCCCAGTCCAACAGAACGAGCATGATTGCAACAATGATGTAGTAATTGGCCTTGGTTGCAATGGTTCATCTGAATTGCAAAAGAAACGAACCACTTTTGCTAAGACATTACCTTTGTGGACTAAAAAGTCTAATGGGCCTGAGGGGAGGGAGGGAGGGATGGAGGGTTTGTGTGTGTGTGTGTGCGCGCGCGCGCACGCGGGGGGTGGGTTTGTGTGTTGTGGGATCATATGGGTAGCAAGTAGACAGGAGGGAGGTGATTAGTTTATACAAATTCATTTACCTAGATAATCTAGGTTTACAAATAGAGTTACCCATATTAAACTTAATCAACAAGAATCGAGATATCTCAAGTAAAAGAGTATGCAACAACAGAAATGAGCACATGAGATATTAACCACATAACAGAAAATAGAGATCAAACTCAAACAAGAGATGTACTCTAGTTCGGATACCCTATATCTTACAGGATACCATCACATATTCAAATCTATGCCATGCAAATCGCAATTTACTACTATGCTACAAGATACCATCACCTATTGAAGCCATCACCAAAAGTTACCAACATGTGATATAAAGCTGAACATAATTCTCATGGTTATGAACATAACAATCTATCAAACAATTCAACCCCCAGCCGACACAAATGCCATCAGCATACAGGCTCTCCCACAACTCAGCAGAAGGTTCAACTCATGAGGCGTGGCTCGACTTCTGTAACCAAGCATTTTTAAGTCTGTAGAGGAGAACAAGACCGTGTGTGGCCCTTCAAGCTCCTCATCTCTGCCAGAATTTCTTCATCGTCCCTGTAAATTATGTCGCTCATGCGCCATATCTGCATTGAACACCCATAATTGGATTGAGGGTTGCAGCAAGATCACACACAAAGGACAAAAGTAAATGAAACAATGCACATATGTCACATAACATTTAAGCGCATGGGAAGTAATAAACATGTCAACTGTGACGGTTGTTGATCATGGACAAAATTCATGTGGGGTGTGGTAACCTTGGTATAGAACTCATAAAACACTAGAGGGCTCTATCAGGGAATCTGTCTGTTTTTCTTCGCTTAAAATCTTTTGGTCATTATTCCAGTTTGAGCATGCCAGTATTTCAAATTGGTTTTTTCCGACTTGTGCAAGTTGTACAATTATATGCCTGTATGGATCCGACTCCTTGCAGAAACCCCCGCCTTCCATTCATTTATCCTCATTCATGTAGAATTTAGGGGGGGAGAGACGCAAAAGTTTTTCTTTCTCAAACAGATGACCTGGCTCCCCGATCCCATATCAAGCCCATATTTTTCCCATAATTATTTCGGTTAGAAGAAGTATAATGCTACAGATTTCCATTGTGCAATAGTTAATTTGCAAGTAAATCATTAAAGAAACTAAATTCTTGATTATTTCTCATCAAAAAGAATTTCATTCCATTGCTAGACGCCTCTTGATAAAAAAGACTGAATAATATCAATGATGATGAGTGAGACCCAACTGGGACCCACTCATCAGATTCAAGTTCCTTTACTCCAAGGACATGTTGTACCCTTATTCTCTTCTAAAAAGAAGCTGTTAGTTAAATGGTGAAGCTACACACCAGCATAGAGTACAGTATAAGCAACACACTAGCATAGAGTATGGACTCAACAAGAACAAAGTGCATGAGAAATGGAAATCTTATTATTCGAGACCCTTACTTGCAGGGTGCTGCCACCACCTGTGCTCTCACAGTAATCAGATACGCTTACTATAGTCCAAGGGTCTTCTGAGTTCCAATTGAAATCAACAACTCTATCTCTGCATCCTCACATGGGAAGCAAAATTAGCACAAGTACATGTAGCCATTGAAAATAGAACTACAAAGTAATAGTGTCCAAGCTTAATTTTATCAATTTAAGATTTGGCTCATCAGTTCTCGCATGCTCATTGATCTTAACCAAAACATTTTGCAAGAGTATGTCATTCAATGCAGCCCTTGCACAGGAAGCCCATGCCAGATCAATTTACCAACTAAATATAGAGGAAAATGAGCGTCAGCTAGCCAAGGAGGACTCCTGGGCTAGCATAAAAAAACCCCCACCCCACCGTCCCTACTTTTGCCGACGATCGGATCCATTCATTTTGATCTTCATGTTTTAAAATCCCAAACCACCAAATTTCAAGTGAACCCATGGGATTTTGCTCGTTTACTTGGCCGTTACAAAAAGTGCAGAACTGTTAAATTTGCGACAAATGGATGAATGAGCAAAACCCCTTAGGTACATCCAATATTTGCTGATTTGGGATTTTAGAATATGAAGATCAAAATGAACGGTTTCGATTATCCTAAAAAAAGGGATGGTGGGCTTTTCTAGGTATGTGTGACATAACCACATGTCATATGTTTCCCGTTATTCTATATATAAAATAAAATATAAGGCAATGAATCCGCGTGTAAAAAATATTTAACATGTTGGCGCGGGCTTCTTGACACCCTACTGCTATATTTGTTTCCATACAAAAAAGAAAAGCATCATGCACTATGCAACCGCATAGTTTGACTTAATCAGACATTCAATGACATATATATTAAAATGATTCAAAACAAAGTTTAACTGTGGATGACTACCAAATAATCAAGCAGACCACTACAAAACCAGTCGAAGACCATCCAGTATAAGAAAAAGAAGAAGAATGCTGAGGATCCATTCCTAAGAAAACAATTCACATACTTCCAAAATATCAGTAACATTAGACTTTTTTAATAAAAACGGATGAATGAGCAGAGGAAAGAAACATGTTCACAAGCATACATACCATATAAAAAATTCGATAAATAAAGTAAATAGATTGGTAAGAAGAAAAATAATTTTATGGAGAAAAGAAAATTGATATATTCATCGTTTCTATAAGACCCTAATTAAAAGAAAAACATGTCACAGTTCAAAGAACAAAGACAGTGATTAGTCAGAAAGCTTGGTGCAAGCATTTCAGGTTAGTAGGGGCTAAATAAACTGATACATACATGGCAATCACTTCTCACCTGTGTCCACAATGTTGGAAGAATAAACCAGGGGGCGTTCTTGGTACCTTCGTTTCAGCATTCTCTGGCTTCTCACCAACCTAAAACGGACAGTTCGTCATTATGTAGCTCAGTAAAAATAAAGGAATGCAAATGAAGAGATTATTTTGGACAGATCTTGACTGACCCTGAAATTCAGTCACCAGATCTGTCTAACTGCTATAGAAAAATGTGAGAACTTGGTTTTGGTTACTGTCCCTTTAGAGTTAGATTTGACCAGCTTCTGTTGTTTTGATGAGTTTCAGGTTAAGTTTTTGCTTCTCTCTCAATTAACAAACTTTTTAAAATTATATATTTGAGGGGTTTCTCTGGAAAATGATTTAAGCAGGGGATGCCATTGTTGATGTTAAAGGATGCCATACAAGACGAACCCTAACAAATAGATGTATTCTAATTGGATGTTGGCATTGTGGCTATTAAGGCATGTCTGTAGTACAAACACCAAGCTTCATATAAGTTAAATTTGCATCATCTTTGCAACACGACTTCCGTAATTTTCTTGCATGTAGGTGGGGTTAAATCCAAGCCATAGCTTTGGTTTAAATTAAACCTAACCTTTATGGATAAAGAGAAATGACGGCTGCAAAATTGAGAGAGTCGACAACAGCATAGGTTTAGTAGTGGTGGAGCAGACTGATGCCATCATTTCTACATCTCGTCGTATCATCTATTTCCTCTTCTTTTCTTCCCATCAAGCTTTTCATATCTTACAAGGGTTTATGGTGAAATTGTCACATCTCTTCATTTGCAAGCCCTCACTAGGACTCTATGGATTCTATGCGATGTTCAAATCACCAAACTGATTTTTAATGTTTTTTTTGGGTTTTATTGGCCTAACCATATATTAGCCCAGCATCCTTGTGAGACACCTTAGAAACCAATCCAGGATAACAGTAGAAACCAAACATTTCGGTCCAAATCACATTCCTTGCTCCCCAATGTTAGCAAAAAAAAGAGTGTTGTTATTTGCACCACATAAATTTATGAATACACCACACTACTTGATTCACCACACCTATATTTTTAACATCAGATGTTCGGATTTGGAGATCCGAATGGCTCTAATACTTTTATTCTTCCGTTCGGAATTGCAAAGCCGAACAGTATAATAAAATATGTATTGTGTTCGGATTTACACATGTATTGTATTAGAACCATTCGGATCTCCAAATCGGAACATCTGATGTTAAAAATATAGGTGTGGTGAATCAAGTAGTATGGTGTATTCATAAATTACTGTAGTGAGAATAACAACACTCCAAAAAAATTATGAAAAAAAACCATGCGGGTAATAAGAGAAACAAAAATTATATCTAGGAAAAAACATCATATCTAATTCAACACAATTACATTTCATGTCATGTTGAACCAACACAGCACACATATAAAACACACATGTTACAAAGGTGGGCAATTATCAAAGAATCACAGTTTGGTGTGGGCATTCTACCCTACAAAGTAACCAGCTCCTTCAAGTAAAGCATTGTCCTCCCTCATACCAGTTGAGGTCGAGGCCCATAATCTGAATAATCACAATAGAAGCTATATACATAAGCAGAATATAATTTTGTACAAAGATTAAAGCTGCACGGTATAGCCATTATGAGTTGGAGTTGACTAGATAACATGTTGCATCCAACACTAAATGATAAACCCTATGAAGATTGAAGCACACCAGTCAAGCCTCTATAGAAGACAAGGCTTTCTTAAAAATTTAAGCATTTGGTCCACTACAATAAGATCTGGTCAGGCCTTTTCTACATGTGTCTTTGCCCTAGTAGCAAAAATTTCTTCCCTCCAGTTTCTTGAGATAAAGGACATCCATCATGATATCATCAAGTGTAATGCGGACTTACCGAACAAATAATAAGTCCAAGTCAGACGCATTAAATATTTTAAGTAATACTATGTGTAAGGTTTAAACATGGTCCACAAATCTCCACATTGGCATGATATTGTACAATTGAGCCCACCAGCCCAATTGGTTTTGCTCTTGGGCTTTCCCAAAAGACCTCATGCCAATGGAGAATCGTAACCATATTTTAAACCCGCAAGAAGCCACATCCCTCACCGATGTGGGACTATTGTTCGGTTCCCAACAATCATCCCCTCGAACAAAGTACCACATGAGCCTTACCTCGAACGATCATCCATCCTCCCAAATCTATCTAGACTGACTCCTCTTCACTGTGTGGAAAGCACGTCCATGAAGCACCATAAGCGGCTCCTCTTTCATCGTGTTTGTGGGGGCAGAGGACACACACGTCCTACGAAGCATCCAGAGCTCACCGTCTTTTCAATAGATTGGAGCTCACCATCTTTATTCGTCACCCATAAGACACATCATCGGGAGTACATGCCTGGTCTCAAATGTTGTGAGAACTACTCCCAAGCGCAGGAGATCGTGCAAGTAATATCCTGGTGAGTCCAGGTATCGAATCCGCGGGACAACTGACCTGCAAAACTACGAACGTCAATCTGAAAAGAGTAATAATACGATGTTAGCCAACCACCTATCAAACACGAAGATATAGGATCAAGAGTATCAAATAGCAAAAGAAAACGATATTTACGGTGACTTGGAGAGGGGTACGAGTATGGGGAGTTTGTGTTGGGTTTGATTTCGTTAGGGTGTGTGCAATCAATGAATATCAATACCTTTTCTATAACTCAACGTTTCGTCCGGTCAGGGCACGAGGACGTCGGAAAGTATGGCGATCAAGCGTATGAAAACGTGCCAAAGAATTAATCAAGTGCAAATAGGGCGAAAAGATATAAGCATCAATAATTACGACACCCTAACTACGTCAACACCAACACATATGAAGTAGATGTGCTACGGTTGTGATTTCATTAGGAGATAATAATCGCTGAAATATCACGTCTTTTATATAGCTCAACGCTTCGTCCGGTCAGGGCACGAAGACGTCGGAAGATAAAACGATGAAAACTAGTCAAAGTGGCCGTATACGCATCACTAGCAACATTGATTTCATTAAACGATAAATGCAACAATAAGTTCAGATTAGTGAACATGAATTGGCTAGCCTTGTCAGGGCCTAGCCATACTGGATGTAAATAATATCGACAATAAGCAAATACCCAACAAATACGTTGTAGAAATCAATGTTACGAGTGATTTTGACATGAAAATAGGGCTAAAGACATGAAATTCATCAAATAAATACTCCTAATTACATCACAACCATAGCACAAGGAGATTAGCCACGCATGGTGCAAAGAAAATCAGATTTCATAGCCAAATACATCGTTATAATAGCCAAAATACGATAAAATACACCAAATACGGGGTATAAGTTCAAGAATTTATCACCAAATCTCCACTTTAAAGCCCCAAACTCCTTTAGAATAGGAAGAATAGCCTCTGGAATTTTTCAGAATTTTCCCCTGGAGAAATACGCACAGTAGCCGCTCCAAAAGTCCCAAAATACGCCAGAATACCCCCCAAAACCCTAGAAATACGCTTTTATATTGGCATTGCGGGTTTGGGGGATTAACGGATCTAAACCCGCTATTTTTTCGCACCCGCACCCAATAATCCGACCGGCGCAATTCTCAGCCGCTCATCAAAGCGGGATCGCCCCAGGAAGCGACACGTGGCAAGGCAAACAGATCCGCTCGCTGCGCTGCGCCCGCTTCGTTTTCTCGTTCGAACGCGATTCGGATCGATCGTGACCATCGGATCACGATCTCGCGGCGGTGAGAAGGCCACGTCGCTCCGCATTTCTCTTCGTTCGCGTGCCGTCGGATCCTCATCGCACGGCAATGGATACGCCACGTCACCCGAAGGAGAAAGCAGCCGCCGGATCTCGATCGCTCGCGTCCGTTGGATCGTGCATCGACGGTCACGATCTCCCCGCGTCGATCCGCCTGCTGAGCACCGTCGGATGAGGCGTGAACGGTCGTGATGATGCCACGTATCGCGCCAAAAATCGTGCGGCGACCGTATTTACGTATTGTCAACGTATTTCTTCATTTAATTGGTATTCTGCATTCAAAAATTCATAGAAATTAGCACAGATCTCAGAAAAATACAAATAAATAGTCGTTGGAATCGTGAGATCGATACGATGCTAAGAAAAATATAAAAATGCAGAAATACTTAATATAATTCGTGTTTTGTGCACAAATAATGTGATTTCTCTAATAATTGATGATATTAAAAATACGAACGTATTAGAGAACAATTAAGCATCATATGGGCACAAAATAGGACTAATTAGGGGGTTAAATACACAATATTCACTCCGAATCACACCCCCAACTAGCGTTTTGCTAGTCCCTAGCAAAAAGAGCGATAAATATGGATGATCAATAAAAAATAATTCTATCAATCGTTTATGGCGTAACTTAACAATACGCTTTCAACATGATATTCACCATCAATATACACATCCATGAACAAAATTAATCACATGATATTTTCTCTAATTTAGTATGAATAATAACATACACGCATCGTTTTGCGCAAGCGAAAATATAACACGTCGTTTTTCTCTAGTTTTCTTGTTTCCAAGGAATTGGCCTATCAAAACAATCATTCAAGATATGGGTAATGAATTTGCTTAATATATATTCACCATTTCTTTTCTTTTAACCGTTCCGCGTAACGCGCATCAAGCAACATTCGCAGAAAAATGTATAACTTGGATCGCTCCATCAAATGAGTGAGTTTCCTGTCAATGGCTCCCAAATCAGACGATAATATGGCATTAGGCCAAAAGGGACCCCTCGGACTGTACTACTCGAGCCAACCAAGTTATTTATTAGTGACATACTTCATTCATTCATTTCATCATTCTTTTGTCATTCATTTTTCTTTTCTTAAGCAACTCAATACCCCTCATTTTTTTAAACAAAGCATTAATAACCAAGGCCAAATTCCTCTTCAACTTGAAGACTTTTCAAAAAAAATCGTGTATACTCAAGCTTTTTCATCACATTAGCATGCATGAAATAAATTCAAACTATTTCGAGATATTAATCATGACAATCGAAAAATTTTCATGAATAGCATATTAACGGTAATTCATGAAGAAAAAAAAATTAATTCAAGCCATAAACAAGTAGCCAGAACTCAGTTAATGCATAATCATCCGCATTTGAGGTATACGAAGGAGTTTAAAATGGTGAGATTTGGTGGGTATTTCTTTCCTTATGCCATGCTTTTGAAAGATAGAAAGAAAAAAAAATCCTAAGGTCTCATACACACACCCCAACTAAAGATGGACATTGTCCTCAATGTCGAAGGGGGTACGAGTTTATTCAAGCAAGCATCCTAGAAAGCATATAAAATCTACACTACTGGAAAGAACACACCGTGATCAAATGGCGGATCCCGAATCTTTGATGGTGGAGGAAGTTGTTCAATTTGTTCCTTGCGCTCCTCGGCGATTATTCTTCCTCCAAAAGCTAAATTGGACTCCAGCAATGTAACTCCCAGCATCTCTATAATCTGGTCACCTGTATCCTGCAAGAGATGAGTCACGTCAATCCAATTTATTTTAAAATTCTTCGCCATAAACACTTTCCAAATATAGTCATCAAAATAGGTGAAGTAAAATAGAGCATGGTGATGACAACTCCCTGAAAAATGTGCACTACGCTCGGTATGATGCTCAGTCAATGTGGAGAGGGGTAAATGATTTTGGGAAAGAACTGGGGAAGGGAATGATTCGGGCTCCATAGCGATATTCTTTAAACCAATGTCCCTAGTCGACTCCTCCTCCTGTTCATCCAAAATTGCTCGCTCATCCTCTACTTTGCACACACTTCCTACCATGTCAATGTTTTCATTCGTGACTTCATCGTGACATGGCTCGCTCGATGTACCTGCATTAGAAGATAAACTCACATTATGTGCTGGAAATTGAATTTCAAAAGATTCATTTTCTTCTAAGCAAGTAGAAATCAGATTAAGATTTTCAATAGATTGCTGAATCTGTCGGCTCCGAGCGAGGAATTTCTCTTGAAATTGGTGGGACGTGGCCTCCTGTGTCTGAATGAGCAATCGAACTTCCTCTTTCAAGTGGTGCAAAGGTACGTCTACGCTTTGCTCCTCTGGATCAAGGCTTGAAGGCTCCGTTGAATCGCACTCTGAAGTCTCTTTCATGATTTCTTCGTCCTCTTGCAAAGACTCCATATAATTCCACGCCTCTGTCGGCGTCATGACTCCCAAGAATTCCTGCAGCTGTGGTCGTAGTCCACCTAGGAAGGACTCCATAAGCTCTTTCTTCATAAACCCATGCTGCGGATAGCTCGAAATTATGTCTTTGAATCTCCTCCAGGCCTGAAAGAAAGTTTCACAATCAGTCTGATTAAAACCAACGATCTTGAGCTTCTCCATCCTATGTTTGTGTGCCTTATAATATTCTGCATCATACAAATTGTTCGTGCAATAGAATTTCATGTATTCCATATACTCCATTTTTAAAAGAGAAAATAAGAAAATTAAAAAAAATTAAAAAAAATCCTAGACTATAAGATGGAAGGATCTCACCGAATGTTCCTCCAAACGAACTGAAATCGTAGATTGCAAGTACTGTTGTCCCCGGCAACGGCGCCAAAAACTTGCCTGGTCTCAAATGTTGTGAGAACTACTCAAGCGCAGGAGATCGTGCAAGTAATATCCTGGTGAGTCCAGGTATCGAATCCGCGGGACAACTGACCTGCAAAACTACGAACGTCAATATGAAAAGAGTAATAATACGATGTTAGCCAACCACCTATCAAACACGAAGATATAGGATCAAGAGTATCAAATAGCAAAAGAAAACGATATTTACGGTGACTTGGAGAGGGGTACGAGTATGGGGAGTTTGTGTTGGGTTTGATTTCGTTAGGGTGTGTGCAATCAATGAATATCAATACCTTTTCTATAACTCAACGTTTCGTCCGATCAGGGCACGAGGACGTCGGAAAGTATGGCGATCAAGCGTATGAAAACGTGCCAAAGAATTAATCAAGTGCAAATAGGGCGAAAAGATATAAGCATCAATAATTACGACACCCTAACTACGTCAACACCAACACATATGAAGTAGATGTGCTACGGTTGTGATTTCATTAGGAGATAATAATCGCTGAAATATCACGTCTTTTATATAGCTCAACGCTTCGTCCGGTCAGGGCACGAAGACGTCGGAAGATAAAACGATGAAAACTAGTCAAAGTGGCCGTATACGCATCACTAGCAACATTGATTTCATTAAACGATAAATGCAACAATAAGTTCAGATTAGTGAACATGAATTGGCTAGCCTTGTCAGGGCCTAGCCATACTGGATGTAAATAATATCGACAATAAGCAAATACCCAACAAATACGTTGTAGAAATCAATGTTACGAGTGATTTTGACATGAAAATAGGGCTAAAGACATGAAATTCATCAAATAAATACTCCTAATTACATCACAATCATAGCACAAGGAGATTAGCCACGCATGGTGCAAAGAAAATCAGATTTCATAGCCAAATACATCGTTATAATAGCCAAAATACGATAAAATACACCAAATACGGGGTATAAGTTCAAGAATTTATCACCAAATCTCCACTTTAAAGCCCCAAACTCCTTTAGAATAGGAAGAATAGCCTCTGGAATTTTTCAGAATTTTCCCCTAGAGAAATACGCACAGTAGCCGCTCCAAAAGTCCCAAAATACGCCAGAATACCCCCCAAAACCCTAGAAATACGCTTTTATATTGGCATTGCGGGTTTGGGGGATTAACGGATCTAAACCCGCTATTTTTTCGCACCCGCACCCAATAATCCGACCGGCGCAATTCTCAGCCGCTCATCAAAGCGGGATCGCCCCAGGAAGCGACACGTGGCAAGGCAAACGGATCTGCTCGCTGTGCTGCGCCCGCTTCGTTTTCTCGTTCGAACGCGATTCGGATCGATCGTGACCATCGGATCACGATCTCGCGGCGGTGAGAAGGCCACGTCGCTCCGCATTTCTCTTCGTTCGCGTGCCGTCGGATCCTCATCGCACGGCAATGGATACGCCACGTCACCCGAAGGAGAACGCAGCCGCCGGATCTCGATCGCTCGCTCGTGTCCGTTGGATCGTGCATCGACGGTCACGATCTCACCGCGTCGATCCGCCTGCTGAGCACCGTCGGATGAGGCGTGAACGGTCGTGATGATGCCACGTATCGCGCCAAAAATCGTGCGGCGACCATATTTACGTATTTTCAACGTATTTCTTCATTTAATTGGTATTCTGCATTCAAAAATTCATAGAAATTAGCACAGATCTCAGAAAAATACAAATAAATAGTCGTTGGAATCGTGAGATCGATACGATGCTAAGAAAAATATAAAAATGCAGAAATACTCAATATAATTCGTGTTTTGTGCACAAATAATGTGATTTCTCTAATAATTGATGATATTAAAAATACGAACGTATTAGAGAACAATTAAGCATCATATGGGCACAAAATAGGACTAATTAGGGGGTTAAATACACAATATTCACTCCGAATCAGTACATTGTCTGGGCTCTGATACCACTTGTTAGGTTTAAACATGACCCACAAATCTCCACATTGGCATGATATTGTTCAATTAAGTCCACCAGCCCAATTGGTTTTGTTCTTGGACTTCGCCAAAAGGCCGTAGACCAATGGAGAATCCTAACCATATTTTAAACCCCGAGAACCCACATCCCTCACCGATGTGGGACTATTGTTCGGTTCCCAACAATATGCCGCAAGGATGTCTGCACCGGAGATGAGGTCCTTCACCAGTTCAAATCATGTATTTGCACGCCCACTAATGTAGTGCAGTTGGAAAAGGTGTCCAAAAGGGGGCCAGGCGGTGATCAGGAGAGGTGTCCATCAGTGTCACAGTAAAAGGATTAGCATTTAGGGTCTTTAGGCAGTTTTTGTTTCAGTTGACTTAGAAAGTTACAATACATAAACTAAACCAACAAAATATATCAGACATACAGAACAAGAATCATGTTCTCTGATATAAGCACATCATTAAACCCCCTTCCTCTAAGCTATCTTATACAATCATTTATCCATACGAAATCCCAAAATCATTTAAACTGTATTCAATTATCAAATGATTAATGGGCTTCTTATTCCAGACAAAATTTGTGTTTCACTAGTTCATTATACTAATGAGATATATGGACAACAGAAGATGATATATACCTTTACATAATCCCAAACATTTAAAAAATTGTCCTCTGCAGCACTACCAAAGACGGATGCTTTGTCAGGACACCACTGGAGAAAGCAATTAGAATATTATCACAAGTCACCCAAGGAGGTTTCGTAAAAGATACTCAACTCAAGCAATAAAAAACGAATAATTTATAATAAAATATTTAGTTTAAAATTTCTTGCCTGCACACATAAAACAGCATCCTTATGACCTTCAAATGTATACAAAGGAGATCCAACCGCACCGGAAGTTAGTTTACGACGGTCAAATAAGCGAACAGTACTGTCAGCAGATCTGAGATTAAGATGAGGAAAAAAAGAGTTGTGTCAAACGCATGTATAAATTGGGCTCCAATTGGACTATAGATTGGGTCTTGCTAATTTTTCTCCCGCAAACTCAAACTGATTTCGGCTAAATGTGTCCACTTATATGCAGCATAAGGGAACCAATAGAGGGTAATGTCAAAAAAAACTGCACATAATAAAATGTATGCATGTGTTATAAGAAATTACACTGTGTTTGAACTACGTATGTGTAAATTTCTGCTACAATGAGAGTTAAATCAGAGAGAGGATGTCAAATGGCTGATGCACTTCATACCCTGTTAGAATAAGATTTTCATTATGGCAGTTCCAATCAACACAATGAAGATCGGCATTATGAGCCTTCTCGACCTGTCAATGAAAACAAGATTCATATTACCCAATAATAAAGCCAAAATTACTATCACTGACAAACTGATAGAAACACATGGATGAAAAACTCCAAGCCGTTACTGCTTAGAGACCATAATATGCTCATTGTTGAGATATTATTTAAACACACATAAGCACATTAAAGATAAATTTCAAGCTTAAGCTTAGTCGGTGATCTATATCCCTACTGATATAGTGAAAATCATTGGGGCTTCATGGCTGATGGACTCAAATGTCATCATATTGACACCCAAATGAATCCTAACCACTCATTCATAAAAATCATTGAGGATCCCAACAATAATCATTTTTAATTAACTAATTATGTTTCTATAACAATAATAACCTTCATTAAATACAGCCACATGGCAAGTCATTGTGTGGTTTTTAAAGCAAATTTGACCCTCTAATTATCTAGGAGATTGAGTACTTATTTTTTTTAAAATAAAAATTTAATAAATTCTGTAACGAAAAAAAGACGTGCACGTGCCAAGGAACAAGTGATAGAATATCCTGGACCTCTAGTATATAATGCAGTACCATTCAACAAAAGATGGCAAAAGATGGCATGTGTATATACAAGGAGGAATGGTGTGATGAGATCAGCACATATCAAAGGCAACGCAAGAAGGATTGTGGGATGAAGAACTAGGCCCGGGGCATTTTTGTGATATTTTGGGTATTTTTTGCAATGTTTGGGTTGTTGGGGGTTGTGTAATTTTGGCTTGGGGCTGCCCTTATATGTTGGGGAGGGTCTTTTCATTGTCCCTTATGCAAAACTTGAGTGTTTATCCATAGTTTAGAAGAGTAGAACCCTAGATCTAGTGAGAGTAAGCTTGTCCCCTTAGATTCAAGCTTGGAGGGTTGGCTTCCTCTCAAAAGAAGTCTATATCTTGTATTTCTCTTGAAGATCTATAAAAATATCATCTTTTATCTTCTCCAATCCCTAGCTTTCTCATCGAATTGGTATCAGAGCAAAAATCCACTA
Source organism: Scilla litardierei (assembly GCA_030789695.1). Classification (NCBI taxonomy): domain Eukaryota; kingdom Viridiplantae; phylum Streptophyta; class Magnoliopsida; order Asparagales; family Asparagaceae; genus Scilla; species Scilla litardierei. Next base: position 1,008,984 of record CM061141.1, on the reverse strand, counting down.
TGACCAACACAAGATCCATGAAGAAGAAGGATGCCCTAAATGAGAAAGTTGGAGAACTTGAAGCAACCCTAAAGGAATCCATCTAGGAGGTACAACAACAAAAGTGACGAGAGCATCTCATCTTTGGAGAACATGTTCAAATCGTTCATGGAGACTCAAGCAAATCAGCAAAGTGAGAAGGAGAAGCCCCATAGCGACGAGATCCCCTGAGCCGAAAGGAGCAGCCGTTGGACAATGGAAAGCGACAACTGGTGCTTGTGGAGGACGTGCCACCAGAGGATGACGAGGATGGACGCGAATCGGGGCATTTTTCCTCTTTCACGCCTAGGAAGGAGCGTCGATAGCCCACAGGGGTACCGCCCCCCTCCAAACCCTATTTGGGGGGGCAACGGGGCCATCACAGGACGCGTCGGGCCTTCTTCTGGCCCGACGCCTTCGCCGAACACCGGCAAGGGTCTGGCGACCCACCAGGGGATTCGTCGGACCACTGTGAATTGGTGGAGGGCCGGCGAGCCCCCATCGACCACCTGGGGCCTCGCGAGCCCCGATCGGAGAGCAAGGAGGGGGCGTTCGCCCCCGGCGACTGCGCCGGGGCATCCATGGCCCCGGCACAGTCGCACTAGCCGCATCATGGCGGAGGAGCCCCCCGCCATTCCAGCAGGGCCGAGGTCCTATTCCGCAGCCGCAGGAGTGGGGTTTCGGGGTTTCGGCGACCTCCGGTGGCCTTCCAGGGAGGTGGCGGGCCATTCTTGGGACAACAAAATTGACAGGCCACTCAGAAACTATTTGCTCCAGTTGGGTAGACTGAAAACTGAAGAGTAAAATACTTTCCATTCCAAAATTGACAGTCCCTTCAAGTATGTAACTATCGAATCTATTACCGTATAACATGCAATGATGACAAACAAAATAACAAGCAGCTGGGTTCACAATTATTTCTTGTCGACGACCTTCCGGGATGGTCGACGAACAATTTCGAAATTTTGGGGGACACGAAGGGGACCCGTGGGGCACGTTAGGCTATGATGGAGGGCCATGGGGACCATGGAGAGTTGGAGGACGACCACAAAATGCTTTTCAGCAATTTCATTTCGGTCAACCTAGGCCAAGAGCAGATCAATGAGTGAGTGGACGAGAAAACAAGGTGCAGAAGCTGAAGATGCCGGTTTTTGACGGGGAGGACCCCCACGGATGGGTCTCACGGGCGGAGTGGTACTTTGAGGCCTACCAAATGGTGGAGAGCGAGAAGGTGCAAGCGTTGGGTGTATGTTTGGAGGGAAAGGCGTCGTCTTGGTATTTATGGAGGCAACAATGGCGGCCGATACAGTCGCGGGAGAAGTTCACCCATTGCATGATGCACCGTTTCAGAGACACTCAGGATGACGATCTGCATGAGCAGCTCTTGACTCTACGACAGATGAGCACGGTGAGGGAGTATCGTAAGAGGTTTGAGGCACTCTGTGGCAGTATATGAGGGATGATGACCGAAGAGACTTGGGTGGGGAGGTTTATGAAGGTGCTTAAGACGGAGAATCGAGGAGAGCTACGGATGCAGAGGCCGAGTGGACTGCTGGAGACGATGGATCTCGCTCAAATAGTGGATGACATATTAGCGGCGGATCGACGAGCCAAGGGGGCTTGGGGTGGGTCTGCTTTTTGGGGAGCGGTCCCAGAGACACAGTGGGCCCCTGAACGGAGGGCCAGGCAGGAGGTGCTCAGGTGAGCAAGGAGAGGAGCAATGCTCCACCGCCTAGTGGGCAATTTCGGCGCATGACTGGGACTATGATACAGAACAAGAGTGTGTGTTTTAGGTGCGACAATAAGTATGCCCTAGACCATCGCTGTCGAGAACGTACGCTCCAGGTGCTATTAGTAGAGGATGATGTGGATGATGTGGAGGATGTTGAGGAGACACTTGAAGAAGAGGTGGAGCATGAGCCATCATATTTGGACGTAGCAGAGATGTCACTCAACTCCATAGTGGGGTTCACTTCGAACCACACTATGAAGTTGATCAGGAGGATTTCGGAGCAAAACGTTGAGGTGCTAATTGATGGTGGGGCCACCCACAATTTTATTTCCAACCGGGTCGTAGAGCAGCATGGGTTACAGTTGGTTGACACCGGCAGTTTTGGAGTGATGATGTGGACTGGACAGGTAAAGCAGAGCAGGGGGTTTACAAAGATGTGGTTTTGACCCTTCAGGAGTTACATGTGGTGGAAAATTTCTTGCCGCTCGACCTTGGCAGCACTGACGTGATTCTAGACATGAAGTGGCTACCGTCATTGGGGAAAACGAAGACCAACGGGACGTTGAGGATGGAGTTCAGACACGGATGGAGGGTGTTGACACTTTAGGGATATCCCAGTTTATGCAGGTCCAGGGTCTCCTTGAAGGCCATGGCGATGGCCTTTCAGTCTGCAGGTGGAGGGGTTTTAGTCAAGCTACAGGGCCTAGCAGTGGATGAGGCTGAGCAGGGGAAGAGCATTCTATGGGAATTACATCAGGTATTATCACAGTTTGAGCGAGTTTTCCAGACACTCCACGGGCTTTCTCCCCACGAGACCACGAGCATGACATTGTGCTACGTGAGAGTGTCGCCCCTATCAGTGTACGTCCTTACCGCTATCCACAGGTGCAAAAGGGGGATATTAAGAAGATGGTGGATGAGATGATCCAGGCATGGGTGATACAGCCGAGTGTGAGTCCCTTCTCGAGTCCAGTGTTGTTAGTAAAGAAGAAGGATGGCAGCTGGAGATTTTGCGTCGATTATAAGGCATTGAACAAGGAGACGATGTCAGATAAATTTCTCATTTCCGTGATCGACGAGCTGCTAGATAAGCTACTTGGGGCAGTGGTCTTCTCGAAGGTTGATTTGAAGTCCGGAAATCATCAGATTCGGATGAGAGATAGGGATGTAGCGAAGACTGCATTCAGAACACACGAGGGCCACTATAAGTTCCCGGTCATGCCATTCGGCTTGACCAATGCCCCTGCCACGTTTCAGGCATTGATGAATAAGATGTTTCGACCCTACCTGAGGAAGTTTGTTTTAGTGTTCTTCGATGCCATCTTGGTTTACAGCGGAACGATGGAGTCACATGTGGAGCATTTGGTGATGGTGTTGATGGAATTACAAGAGCATCTGCTATTTGCCAACCGGAAGAAGTGCATGTTTGGCCGGCGGAGTATGGAATACGTGGGCCATATTGTTTCTGCAGATGGCGTGGCGACAAATGGTTCGAAGATAGCAGCCATGGGGAGTGGTCACTGCCCACTACCCTGCGGGCCTTGCGGAGATTCTTGGGATTGACGGGTTACAACAGGAAGTTCGTCAGGGGATACAGCACCATTGTGTGTCCATTGACTGAGCAGCTGAAGACGGACAACTTCCACTGAAACTAGGAGGCCACTCAAGCTTTTGAGGCCCTAAAGGGGCCATGACTAACGTATCGGTCCTGACACTTTCGGATTTTTTACGATCATTTGTGGTGGAGACGGATGCGTCAGGCTATGGCTTGGGCGCGATGTTGATGCATGAGGGCAGGCCGATGGCGTATTTTAGCCATGTGTTGTCGACGAGGGCTTGGCTCAAGTCAGTTTATGAGCGCTAGCTGATGGCTATTGTATTGGCAGTGCATAAATGACGACCATATCTCCTTGGTAGGCGATTCATTGTGAAGACAGACCAGAGGAATCTCAAATACCTTCTGGAGCAGAGGATGGTTACAGAGGAGTATCAGAAGTGGTTGACCAAGCTGCTAGGCTACCACATTGAGATCCAGTACAGGCCGGAAATTAAGAACAAGGCAGAGGATGCACTATCACAGAGGGAGGTTGATTTGCACTTGTCAGCTTTGTCAGCGCCCGTTGTGCTAGATTAGGAGCCCTGCTGCAGGAGATTGGGAAGGATGAGGGGCTAGTCAAGATTTGAGCGGCATTGTTACAGGATTCAACGGCACACCCCGGATACTCGATAGAGGGGTGGCGTCTCTTGTACAAGAGTCGTTTGGTAGTACTCCGAGCGTCGGTTCACATTCCGAGGTTATTGCAGGAGTTTCATGAGAGTGCGGTGGGTGGCCACTCTGGGGTCCTGAAGACCTATCAGCGCTTGGCTAGTGAGCTTTTTGGGTGGGGATGAGTAAGGATGTGGCGGATATGAAGGAGAAGTGCGACATATGCCAGAGGCACAAGTATTTATCGACAGCTTCTTGGGGTTCGCTACAGCCTCTCTCGTTGCCTGACCAAGTTTGGGAGGAGATAACCATGGATTTCATTGACAGCTTTCCAAAATCAGAGGGATACTCGGTCAACATGGTGATGGTGTATAGGCTGAGCAAGTATGCACACTTTGTGGCGTTACGACATCCCTATACTGCGGTGACCATGGCGGCGACATTCATCAAGGAGATAATGCACCGTCATGGGATTCCTAATTCTATTGTGACGGATCGGGATAAGGTCTTTCTTAGCACGTTCTGGCAAGAGTTTTTCCGGACGTTTGGGACAGTTTTGAAGATAAGTACCGCGTAACCATCCCCAGACGAACGGTCAGACGGAGGTGGTCAACCGGACCTTTGAGATATATATATATATATGCGGTGTTTTGTCTCGGAGTCACTGAAGCAGTGGATGAGGTGGCTTGTGTGGGCGGAATATTGATACAACACATCTTTCCACATCTCAGCCCAGACCACTCCCTTCAGGGTCCTATACGGGCGGGATCCCCTGCATCTTATTCACTATGGTCACCGCTCTACTCCAGTTTCCCAGGTGGATCAGTATCTAGAGGAGAGGGACCGTACTTTGGAGGAGTTGAGACGACACTTGACCAGAGCACATCAGCTTATGAAGAGCCGTGCAGATGAACACAGACGAGACATGCAGTTCGAGCAGGGAGACATGGTGTATCTAAAGCTGCGGTCTTATCAACAGTGATCCCTGGCAGGTAGGCAGAATGAGAAGCTGTTGCCCCGTTATTTTGGAGCGTACGAGGTTGATGCCAACGTTGGCCAGGTGACATATCGGCTGAGGTTGCCACCAGATTCAGCTATCCATCATGTTTTTCATGTGTCGCTCTGTCGGGCCATTGGGGATCATACTGTATCTTCGTCGCTACCACCGACACTCATGGATGACATGGAGGTGCTGCTTGAGCCGGCAGAGCTGAAGGGGATTCACCAGGGGGAGCACAGGGGCACGGGATGTGCCTATTAGGTGGACAGACATTCCGCATCATGAGACATCTTGGAAGCCTGATGCGATTGCGCAACGTTTAGACTTCCACCTTGAGGACAAGATGGTTCGTTTGGGAGGAGTAATGATGAGATCATCACATATCAATGAAGGCGTCACAAGAAGGATTGCGGGATGAAGAACTAGGCGGGGGGCATTTTTGTGATATTTTGTGTATTTTGCAATGTTTGGGTTGTTGGGGGTTTTTTGTGTAATTTTGGCTTGGGACTGTCCTTATATGTTGGAGAGTGTCTTTTCATTGTCCCTTATGCAAAACTTGAGTGTTTATTCATAGTTTAGAAGAGTAGAACCATAGATCTAGTGAGAGTAAGCTTGCCCTCTTAGATTCAAGCTTGGAGAGTTGGCTTCCTCTCAAAAGAAGTCTCTATCTTGTATTTCTCTTGAAGATCAATAAAAATATCATCTTTTATCTTCCCCAACCCCTAGCTTTCTCATCACGGTGACTGCTTCCAATTGGTTGCATAAGAGTGATACTCCATTCAAAAGGGTTAAGCATGTGTTGAGTATGGAAGAACATAATTTGTAAATCATAAATCCCTTAAAATGATTCCAAAAGTTTGGTTGTAATACAATGAGTTGTTATACACCAGAGATGGCTGCTTGAAGCTATGTAGTATAACACAAGGAAGATATAGTTCTCCATAACCATGATCCTGTGACTCTCAAATTCAACATTAGTTACCCAAAAATCGGATCAACACTTTAAACAACTATGTTAAACCCAATTAGTATTTTTGAAGTTGAGGTTAAATGTTCAGATAATTGAAACTGAATGGTAAGGATGAAATCAACCTATAAAAGAAGTTAATGGCATTACATTTTGCCTGTGAAAATATTGCAGAAATAATGAAATGTGAAAATCTTTTTAATTTTTGAAAAAAAAACTCTAAATCTTGTCAAAATCTAAAACGACATATTGTGGTCCAATAAACCATGTTGTTACTATTAAAGTCAGGCTACCAGGTTGAATTTGGGGTCAGAGCAAAGGTCAGCCTCAAAGTAGGTTACATGTTCTCCAGTTATACTTACACAACCCAGCCTATTCCGACCTACCCATCTATTTGGAAGATGATCCTTCATCCCTCAAATGCATGTTCCCTTTCAACCAGCAATCATTGATTAGTAAATTGGTGAGATAACTAATTAAATATTAAATATAAATTTAGAAAAAAATGCAATATCCGGATACTAGCTTAGAGAACGTAGGATCTATGCCGCTGCAGCAGATGAAAAAAGTGATGTGCTTGCTCCACATTCTCATTAACTTGATCATTATGGGATCTATGACTATTGACTACAGCAAAAAATAGCGACTACAGATGTCAACCAATAATTGCAAGGAAAATATCATACTATGGGCAAAAAATGCTGTCTAAATGACTATATAACAAAGTAAAATAAAATTTGAAAATGGCTTGCATAAAGTTGCCACAGTTAACAAAAGAAAAGAAAAGATGCAATTCTTATTATTCATAATGGCAAATATTCAAATGTAAATCATGACCATTTAATCAGGATTACCCTTGCTCTACCAATGTTTGCATAAGAAAAAACATTGAACTTTTGTCTCCCTTGGTTAGCATGTTGCCATCTCATGTGGTACTGGGGTGTGTAGTGTAAGGGATCAGGCATCTATTTGTGTGTTGCCAGTGTTGCCTCTCTCTCTCTCTCTCTCTCTCTCTCTCTCTCTCTCTCTCTCTCTCTCTCTCTCTCTCTCTCTCTATTTGTGTGTTGCCAGTGTTGCCTCTCTCTCTCTCTCTCTCTCTCTCTCTCTCTCTCTCTCTCTCTGTGTGTGTGTGTGTGTTTAGGTTGGATTTCTGTGTGTGTTTAAGTTGGATTTCTTCTTCTTCTTCTTCTTCTTCTTCTTCTTCTTCTTCTTCTTTTTTTTTTTTTTTTTTTTTGGGGGGGGGGTGCGGATGATGCCACGTACCCCAGAGGTATCTTCTACATCTGTCATTGCACATTGGACTGCGTTGGCAGTTTTTTCTTTCATTTCTCTGATTTGTTCCAACAACAAAAATCAGATATAACCATCAAAAATAATGATTTAAGTCTAATAAACTTATAAGCGCATTACTTGCAAGCCTCCCAGAAATGGAATAAATGTTCCCAAACAAGATGACTGTATATTCTAAGAAGGTAGCAAACTCCTTACCTTGATGGATGGACAGGTACCAACACGAGCATCCCAGAGAATAAGGCAAGAATCATCACCTACGCTACAGAATTCCTGTGGACTTCAACATAATAATAAAAAGTCAGCGCCTAAAAACCCAAATAGTATGCAGCAAAGGAAGTTGCAAACCCAAGAGAAACTCGACTTGCGTCTATTAAAGGAGTCATGTCCTAGATCTGAAACCCATCTTAATAAATTATCCTCATCCATGCCAATCTACTTATATCCAATCCAACCCAACCCATAATCCATATTCCTGATGTTATTCATAACTAAACACAGATCCTAACATATTTGGACTTATCCCAAGTTAGCGGAGATTTAGAAATAGATTCTCGTTAAAATTTAAATTCCATTATGATTGGGGGAGGTGTAGAGAGATTCCAGTATGCTGACAGTACTGTTCACGTATCTTATACGAATAACATGCTTACATGGCTTCTTCAGTGGCCTGCTTACATGGCAAGATCTCCAATGGCTTCTTCAATGGCCTACTGCCCACGATTTCTCCTCCTCGGTCATGCGGTTTATCGCAAAATATCTCTTCGTGCGGTAAACACATCCATATATACTCTATTCATCGAAGTTCGTCAACTTAAGCTTCTGGACCCAGCTCTCAAGGCCAATCACACCCGGTCATGCTCTTCCCCTCAGCTGGCCGAATTGAGGCGGTTGATATTCATCATGCGAAGCCCCTTCATCACCCCATAGGCCTCCTACTTCGTCATAGGAAAATTGTATAGCGTCATCGTTCATCCAGCCTCCGTAACCCCAATCCGGATCTTTGTCGTCCTCCTCGTAGACCGGGTAGGGAGCCCCTCCGTTGCCAAATCCTGCCCGAGGGTCATCGTAGCCCGAGATGAGTCGTCAATGCCTGAAAACGCCTTTGCCAGCAAAATCAGCCCCACTGGACAGTCCAAAAGCCTATTCGACAGTGAACAGAGACCCACAGGGGGCCTGGCAGCCAATCAAAGGGTTGTCGGGCCTCCAGCGGCCCAACTGGCCATCGACAGGCCCGTGTGTCACGACCCGCTTCCCTAAAATGGAGGCGAGACGTGAAAAGGTCCGCACGGGAGTGGAGCGGTGAAGCCAACAACCCGATAAGCGTCAATTTAGTATAAGCAGGTCCCTGTAATTGCAATCGAAACAACAATAGTAATAAGAAGAGACGGGAAAGAAACACCAATCCCAAAATTGTCCACAAAAATATTCAACATCACAGAAAAGCCACCAGGCTAAAGAAAAGAGTCTAAGGGCCCAGAACAAGGCCAGACAAAAGCTACAACGCAGATAAGTATAGGTGCCACGCACCAATAACAAAACAACTGTCTAACAAAAATAAAGCACAACGGAGACACTAGGACTGGTCCCCAGTGTCCACGTACTCCCCGTCCAACACGGGCTCAAGCTCAGCGTCCGCAAACACCTCACCCTCAGCAAGCAACTCAGGCTCAGGGTCTAACATACGTCACCCAAAAGAGAAAGGGGCACATGTCAGCAAGTCTAAAAGACTTGGGCAAGGAACTGAAAGTGAGGCAACTAGCAACCTAGCAGTTTAGTATGCATGACATGGCAGTTATAACATGAGTGCACAATTTAAAACATGGCAAGACGATTTGCACAAGAGAACAATCATCGGGACCAGACAAGAGTAGCCAAGCTACTATCAATTCAATCAATTCACATTTTGTAGGTGTCTACGCCCTTCGCTGAATGGCATAGCATTTCAGACCGATCGGCACTAAACACTAATCAATTCACAAGATATGGAGCCTGGGGTCCTTGCACATTGAGCTCATCTAGTGAGCCTAGGGTTGCCCCGCACATTGAGCTCGCATTCTTAGTTCACAATACATTTCGAGCGTTGGGGTTTCCAACTCATTATGCTCGCTTCTGGTCACGAGCCAGGAACACTAGTATGGCGTAGGGAACACCTAGCCGGAACACACAATTCGGGCATTGGCTATCAACCAACACATGGGCCCGCTTCTGGAACACGAGCCAGGAACACAACATTGTAGCGAAGCTACGCAATCACAGCAATACTTAAAGAATGCGAGGTCATGACAATTTAATTGCGTACCGTTAATTGAATTAAACGTGGCAGGCGAAATGCAATGACATGAACATATTCGCGTACCGTTAATTAAAAGTAAACATGGCATGGAAGTTGTGCAACATGCTATATGTGTTGGAACTAGCTTCGTTGTCAAGCTAGTTCCCCAATTTGCGCCTAGGCGAGTATCATTTCGTCGCCTAGCCTCTTTTACGCCTACAACATGCAAATGGCCTAAAACATGGCCTAAACCTTAAGTGGCAAGTTTCACTTGCCTAGCACCGGGGATGACGATCACTTCGTCACACGGATGCCAATCTACGGGGAAATCGCTGTTTTGGGGGACCAATCAACAAACAACATGAATTATTATTAGGGTTTCATAAAAATATAACTAGGTTATAAAAACAACGGTAGATCGATTTCTTACCGAGAGGAGGCGGAAGAAACACTCCGGGGAACCCTAGGACCAGATCTGGAAATGATTGGGGAAGTTTGGGGAAACTAGGGTTTTGGGGATTTTGGGGGTTTTGATGGATTTCAATGGAGATTTGGGGAAGATGAAAGGTGGAATGAGTGATTGGATGGATTGGATGATGGATTTAGGGCTTGGAATGAGGGATTGAAGCTTGGAGGAAGATGGGGGCTCAAAGGGGAAGTTTCTAGGGTTTTGGATCGTGTTGGAGGAAGAAGAAACGTTTGGGAGGGGTATTTATAGGTTGGGCTGGCGGCTGCCCAGAAATTAGGGTTTTAACACAGACTAGTCGGTCAAAGAACAACCACTGACTGACTAGTTTGGCAACTAGTCGGTCGGTCGACCAACGCTGACCGACTAAGTGTAAACAGTAACTCCTGAACGAAAATAGGATTTAGAGTTAGTCGGTCCATGAACAAATACTGACCGACTAGTTTAGCATCTAGTCGGTCGATGAACGTTCTTAGACCGACTAAGAGTAAACAGTAACTCAACTAAAATTTAGATGATGTGTTAGTCGGTTCAAGAAGCATTGCCGACCGACTAGTTTGCAACCTAGTCGGTCAACAACTCTTCTTAGACCGACTAACGATAAACAGTAGCTTCCTCAGGAAATTTAGAAAGCTCACTAGTCGGTCCAAGAAGGATTGCCGACCGACTGGATCGTCATCTAGTCGGTCGGTGCCCCTTCTTATACCGGCTAATGAGCACAGAAAGTTCCGATACGGAGCACGAGGCCCCGTGATCGAATCCTAAGACTCCTAGGCTTGATCTAACAGTTAGATACGACCGTTATGAAACCCGTCACAAACGACGTACTTCGAAATCGACGATCCTAAGGAAGAAACGAGAAAATACGACGAACCGATCGAAATTGAAAGCTACGGAGACGAAAACCACACAAGAGGAGAAAATCCACCAAAACATATATTATATTATAATAAATTCAGATACAAGGAAACCAGTCGTTACATTCTCCCCAACTTAAGAAAAATTCCGTCCTCGGAATTTCCAAATATTCACGGGTCCGGAAACAAAAGTGGGTAGCGCTCTCGCATCTCATCTTCTCTCTCCCAAGTAGACTCTCCCGGCGAACCGTGCCGCCACATCACTCTAACAAGATCGACGACCTTGTTTCGAAGCGACTTCTGACGCCTGTCCAGAATCTGCACCGGATACTGGTCATACGTCAAATCCGAGCGAACGGCGATCTCCGAGAAATCCACGGCATGAGATGGATCGCTAATGTATCGACGAAGCTGCGACACATGGAAAACATTGTGAACTCCTTCCAAAGATGGCGGCAAAGCCAAGCGATACGCTACCTCGCCAACCCTCTCCAAAACATCAAATGGTCCAATGTATCGCGGGCTCAACTTCCCACGCTTCCCAAAACGAATCACACCACGATTCGGGGAAATCTTCAAGAACACATGGTCGCCCGGCTGAAATTCCAAAGGACGACGTTTAGCATCAGCCCAATGCTTAAAACGGTCCTGAGCAATCCTCAACCTCTCCCGAATATTCCTGACGATCTCCACGGCCTCCACGATCATCTCAGGTCCCAACAACTCCCGATCACCAACGTCATCCCAACTCAATGGCGAACGACATTTCCTCCCATAAAGAGCGGCGAAAGGCGCCATGCCAATACTCGCCTGGAAGCTGTTGTTGTAGGAAAACTCCACCAAATGCAGATGGTCCTCCCACGAACCCTTGAAATCCAACATGCACGCCCTCAGCATGTCTTCCAAAATCTGAATCGTCCTCTCGGACTGGCCATCCGTCTGCGGATGGTACGCCGTGCTGAAACTCAGACGCGTACCCAAACTCTTCTGCAAACTCTGCCAAAACTGAGATGTGAACCTCGTGTCTCTGTCAGACACGATACTCACGGGGACTCCATGAAGTCGCACGACTTCCTCCATATATCTCCTCGCTAGCACCTCCGTGGACTGTCCCACTCGGAACGGAATAAAGTGCGCAGATTTGGTCAATCGATCTACGATCACCCAAATCGCGTCATTCTGCTTCGGACTCCGAGGTAGTCCAGTCACGAAATCCATAGTGATGTGCTGCCACTTCCACTCCGGAATCGGAAGCGGTTGCAGCAACCCGGCCGAACGCTGATGCTCCGCCTTCACTTGCTGGCAAACCAAGCACTTGGCCACACTCCGAGCCACACTCCTCTTCATACCATGCCACCAATAATTCAGACGAAGATCCTGGTACATCTTGGTACCACCAGGATGCACAGAATACGGCGAACTGTGTGCCTCCACCATCAGCTCCTCTCTGATATCCCCAGCTGGCACACACAACCTGGCTCCAAATCTCAGCGAGCCATCCTCATGAATCAAAAAGTCAGTCCGCAGACCGGCTTCCACCAACTCCCGAATCCTCACCAGCTTCGGATCCTCAGCCTGGCCAGCCTTAATCCGATCCACGATCGTCGACTGTACCTGCATGTACATCAACGAAGAAGCCTCCCCAGGAAGAACAATCTCCACGCCAGACTCGCAAAAATCCTGCTGCAATCTCCACTGCGAGGTCAGAATCATCACTGCTGGAAGCCTACTCAGCGCATCAGGAACCACATTCACCTTGCCAGGGTGGTACAGCAAATCAATCTCGTAATCCGCCATAAGCTCCAACCATCGACGTTGTCGCATGTTGAGCTCCTTCTGAGTGAAAATGTACTTCAAGCTTTTGTGATCGGTGAAAATCTTCACTTTCTCACTCAACAAGAAGTGCCTCCAAATCTTAAGAGCAAACACAACGGCAGCCAACTCCAAATCATGCGTCGGATAATTCTTCTCATGAACCTTAAGCTGACGAGACGCATACGCCAAAACATGCCCGTGCTGATGCAACACACAACCGAGACCTTTGCCAGAAGCATCGCAAAAGATCTCAAATCCACCGCTGCGATCAGGCACGACAAGAATAGGGGCCGTCGTCAACCTCTCCTTTAGAACACCAAAAGCACCCTCACAATCACCCGACCAAACAAAAGCAACATCCTTCCGCGTCAACCTGGTCATCGGCTCAGCAATACGGGAAAAATCCTTAATGAATCGCCGATAGTAACCAGCAAGTCCAAGGAAACTCCGAATCTCAGACGCAGTCGACGGAACAGGCCACTCCCTGATGGCCCTAATCTTCTCGGGATCCACAGAAATACCATCACCAGACACCACATGCCCAAGAAAAGCAACTCGATCCAGCCAAAACTCGCACTTCGAAAACTTAGCATACAAACGATGCTTCCTCAAGATTTCCAACACCGTCCTCAAGTGCGATGCATGCTCTTCCTCCGACTTCGAATAGATCAGAATGTCGTCAATAAAGATAACGACAAACTTATCCAAAAAGTCGTAGAAAATCAGGTTCATCAGATTCATGAAAACTGCGGGCGCGTTAGTTACGCCGAAAGGCATAACCACAAACTCATAGTGTCCATACTTCGTCCTGAACGCTGTCTTCGGAACATCATCCTTCTTCACCTTCAGCTGATGGTAACCACTCCTCAAATCCAATTTAGAAAACACCCTCGAACCTCCAAGCTGATCAAAAATATCATCGATGCGAGGCAACGGGTATTTATTCTTAATGGTCACCGCATTCAATCCCCGATAGTCCACGCACATGCGACGCGAACCATCCTTCTTCTTAACCAGCAACACCGGTGCTCCCCACGGAGACACACTAGGATTAATATAACCCTTCAGCAACAGCTCATCCAACTGCTTCCGCAACTCTTCCAATTCAGCAGGTGCCATACGATACGACGCCTTCGAAATCGGCTGCGCACCTGAAACGAGGTCAATAGAAAATTCCAGAGCTCGATCAGGCGGCAAACCAGACATCTCCTCGGGGAAGACGTCGCCAAAATCTCGCACCACAGCTGGCCAATCCAGCTCCATCTGCATAGCTACAGCCTCCACCGGCCTGGCCCGAAATCTGACAGGACCAAGCGAACTGCTACCACGACTGAACTCAAAGACCGGATGTCCGGGAATCTCGAACACCACCTTCTTCCGACGACAGTCGATCGTAGCATAGAAGCTTGCAAGCCAAGCCATCCCAAAGACCGCATCGTAGTTGGTGATGTTGTGGACAATAAAATCAGCATAAAGCTCATGCCCACAAACCACCACAGAGCAAGGACTGCACCCACGATGCACCGTGACTACTCCATTCCCTGTGACGATATTCCAACTCTTGGAGAGAGGGGACGTCGACAAGGAATGCTTCTCCACGAAGCTCTGGGCCAAAATGAACATTGACGCACCTGAGTCAAAGAGGACTCGGGCAGGGAACGTGCAAACCAAAACCACACCTAACAAACAGTCTAATCGATCAAATCTTATTCTAGCAACACCATCCACAAGCATTCACATAATTTATCAATCAATTAATTAAGGAAGGAACAATCTAGATCGAAATTTACCTGCAATGACCTCATCCATGGCCAAAACCTCCTCCTCGGTCATCAGAAAAGCCTGCCTCCTCGGCGGAACAGCCTGCCGAAAAGCCTGCCCCTGTGGAACAAGAGCCGCTCCACGTCCAGCAGGAACAGGCGCTCGCTGCTGCAACGGCTGAGCTGCAACAGGAGCCCTCCGCAGCGGGTCCGCATGCCGACAATCTTTCGCGATATGAGAAGCATCACCGCAAATCAAACACTGGCCCAGAAACTTCCGACATTGATCCTTGACGTGGCCAGGCCTACCGCAGAAATGGCAAAACTTCGGAATCGGCCCTCACGGCCTCTTAAACTGAGCAGACTGATTAGGCCTGAATCCAGGTCTAACCGCAGCTCTCGCCTGTTCCACAGGCCTCTTCCCAGCACCAACCAAAGATCCTCTCCTCCGGTTCACAAGCAACTCCTGGCTCTTGGCAGCGACCAAAACCTTCTGATAAGATTCCCGGTCAGAAGAGGTCACAAAGCTCTGGAGCTCTGAAGCAAGCCCCTGCAGAAACCTCTGAGCTCGCTCCTCAGCGTCATGCACCATCTTTGGTGCAAACCGACTTAGCCTCATGAACTCCTGGTGGTACATGTCCACCGACGAGTTCCCCTGCTTCAAGTCGATAAAACGCTGCAGCATCTCTTCCCTGGCAGCCTTCGGGAAAAACTCACCATCAAATCTGGCCTTGAAGGTAGCCCAGACGATCGGCTCTACCAACATCCTTTCCTCAGCATCCCACCAATTCCTGGCGTTATCCTTCAGCTGGCGCTTCGCCAAGTCAACCCAACTAACTTCGTTGACCTTGGACATCTTCAGATTGTCCTCGATATTCCTCATCCATTCATCAGCAGCTAGCGGACCTTCGGTTCCATTAAAATACGCCGGACCCAACTCTCTGAACTGCTTCGCCCCGGGCTCAGGGCGAGGGGTCTCCACAATCCGAGCAGCTCGGGCCACCGGAGCATTCTGCACCTGCAGAAGCACACCCTGCTGAACCTGCATCATTTGCAACATCATCCTCATCATCTCTCCATTAGTGGGCTCCCGCTCAGGCTCCTCGTCATGAGGGGGCGCACCACTACCACCGCCTCGGGTGATCCGCCTTCCTGCCATCTAATGACGCAGAAAACGAAACAATTAGACTCATAGCTTAGGGCTCAGATGTCGAAATTATTTGTTGGACAATCATGCATTATTATCGTTACCCCGATAATCGCAGTTACAGAGGACCTGCATGGGCCACCACTAAAACCTGTCACGACCCGCTTCCTTAAAATGGAGGCGAGACGTGAAAAGGTCCGCACGGGAGTGGAGCGGTGAAGCCAACAACCCGATAAGCGTCAATTTAGTATAAGCAGGTCCCTGTAATTGCAATCGAAACAACAATAGTAATAAGAAGAGACGGGAAAGAAACACCAATCTCAAAGTTGTCCACAAAAATATTCAACATCACAGAAAAGCCACCAGGCTAAAGAAAAGAGTCTAAGGGCCCAGAACAAGGCCAGACAAAAGCTACAACGCAGATAAGTATAGGTGCCACGCACCAATAACAAAACAACTGTCTAACAAAAATAAAGCACAACGGAGACACTAGGACTGATCCCCAGTGTCCACGTACTCCCCGTCCAACACGGGCTCAAGCTCAGCGTCCGCAAACACCTCACCCTCAGCAAGCAACTCAGGCTCAGGGTCTAACATGTGTCACCCAAAAGAGAAAGGGGCACATGTCAGCAAGTCTAAAAGACTTGGGCAAGGAACTGAAAGTGAGGCAACTAGCAACCTAGCAGTTTAGTATGCATGACATGGCAGTTATAACATGAGTGCACAATTTAAAACATGGCAAGACGATTTGCACAAGAGAACAATCATCGGGACCAGACAAGAGTAGCCAAGCTACTATCAATTCAATCAATTCACATTTTGTAGGTGTCTACGCCCTTCGCTGAATGGCATAGCATTTCAGACCGATCGGCACTAAACACTAATCAATTCACAAGATATGGAGCCTGGGGTCCCTGCACATTGAGCTCATCTAGTGAGCCTAGGGTTGCCCCGCACATTGAGCTCGCATTCTTAGTTCACAATACATTTCGAGCGTTGGGGTTTCCAACTCATTATGCTCGCTTCTGGTCACGAGCCAGGAACACTAGTATGGCGTAGGGAACACCTAGCCGGAACACACAATTCGGGCATTGGCTATCAACCAACACATGGGCCCGCTTCTGGAACACGAGCCAGGAACACAACATTGTAGCGAAGCTACGCAATCACAGCAATACTTAAAGAATGCGAGGTCATGACAATTTAATTGCGTACCGTTAATTGAATTAAACGTGGCAAGCGAAATGCAATGACATGAACATATTCGCATACCGTTAATTAAAAGTAAACATGACATGGAAGTTGTGCAACATGCTATATGTGTTGGAACTAGCTTCGTTGTCAAGCTAGTTCCCCAATTTGCGCCTAGGCGAGTATCATTTCGTCGCCTAGCCTCTTTTACGCCTACAACATGCAAATGGCCTAAAACATGGCCTAAACCTTAAGTGGCAAGTTTCACTTGCCTAGCACCGGGGATGACGATCACTTCGTCACACGGATGCCAATCTACGGGGAAATCGCTGTTTTGGGGGACCAATCAACAAACAACATGAATTATTATTAGGGTTTCATAAAAATATAACTAGGTTATAAAAACAACGGTAGATCGATTTCTTACCGAGAGGAGGCGGAAGAAACACTCCGGGGAACCCTAGGACCAGATCTGGAAATGATTGGGGAAGTTTGGGGAAACTAGGGTTTTGGGGATTTTGGGGGTTTTGATGGATTTCAATGGAGATTTGGGGAAGATGAAAGGTGGAATGAGTGATTGGATGGATTGGATGATGGATTTAGGGCTTGGAATGAGGGATTGAAGCTTGGAGGAAGATGGGGGCTCAAAGGGGAAGTTTCTAGGGTTTTGGATCGTGTTGGAGGAAGAAGAAACGTTTGGGAGGGGTATTTATAGGTTGGGCTGGCGGCTGCCCAGAAATTAGGGTTTTAACACAGACTAGTCGGTCAAAGAACAACCACTGACTGACTAGTTTGGCAACTAGTCGGTCGGTCGACCAACGCTGACCGACTAAGTGTAAACAGTAACTCCTGAACGAAAATAGGATTTAGAGTTAGTCGGTCCATGAACAAATACTGACCGACTAGTTTAGCATCTAGTCGGTCGATGAACGTTCTTAGACCGACTAAGAGTAAACAGTAACTCAACTAAAATTTAGATGATGTGTTAGTCGGTTCAAGAAGCATTGCCGACCGACTAGTTTGCAACCTAGTCGGTCAACAACTCTTCTTAGACCGACTAACGATAAACAGTAGCTTCCTCAGGAAATTTAGAAAGCTCACTAGTCGGTCCAAGAAGGATTGCCGACCGACTGGATCGTCATCTAGTCGGTCGGTGCCCCTTCTTATACCGGCTAATGAGCACAGAAAGTTCCGATACGGAGCACGAGGCCCCGTGATCGAATCCTAAGACTCCTAGGCTTGATCTAACAGTTAGATACGACCGTTATGAAGCCCGTCACAAACGACGTACTTCGAAATCGACGATCCTAAGGAAGAAACGAGAAAATATGACGAACCGATCGAAATTGAAAGCTACGGAGACGAAAACCACACAAGAGGAGAAAATCCACCAAAACATATATTATATTATAATAAATTCAGATACAAGGAAACCAGTCGTTACACCGTGCGGCCCGTCGGTGGCTGGAAATGGCCGTTAAGGGCATGCAAGGGGTCTCCCGCCACTGGTGCCCCCTACAAGGCCCCGTGCGACCCCAAGTGGAGAGCCTGGGGCTCGTAAAAGGCTTAGCGGCCTCCTCAAGCCCCACGCACCTATCTTGGGATTAGGGGGGCCACCGGCCCTTCTGTTGCTCCTGCCAAAGCCGTCACATCCCTCCATGGCTGCGATGAGGAGTTTATCTATCCATCGTGTCATTCATCGTCTTTTGGTGGTGGATCGACTCTGACTTTCCACCCTTTAGTCTTCAAAGATGGCTCATTTGTTGTAGATCTACGTTGTGGCTGTCAGAGTTAAACAGATCTAATGTCAGACCCCGTTCGGATGAATTTTTTCCTATTATCAACCAAAAAATTCACCTTTCGCCTTGTATCGCCCGTGTAAGGGGGCAAATCTTTAGGAAAGGCATCGGCATTCCCTTTCCCTTCGCTAAAGAACTCATATTTTGCTCCGGATCTAAGGGATTCTCCTCAAGGCTGGCATCCTTTGGCGTTTTCTCCTCGCATCGTGAACGACGATTGAACTGCAAGAGCTCCTTTATCATGGAATCCATCGCCGATAATCTTCCCTTGATGTCTTTTATCTCGATCCCTAACTTTTGGTGTTACTCTGTTAGGGTTTCCATCTCGTTTCCATATTTTTCCTCCAAAGATTCAAACTTTTCTTCGATCTAGTTCCCCCACGAGGATTGTACCACTCTGATATTAATTTGATAGGAAATTCTAGGTTTTGATGGAAGGAATTGGGGATTTTAAAAGGGATTATTTTTATAGATAGTTAATGGAAATTACAACGATAATGACCTCAATTAGAGAGGAAGACCACTCTCATACCATTTGATTCAAGATAAAGGACTAACTCTCCAAGATCTAATCTATCCTCTACTCATTTTCTCTCTTCTTCTTTCTTCAAATTCAACATAGCTAATAATCTTCCCTTGATTTCTTTTATCTCGATCCGCAACTTTTGTTGTTGCTCTATTAGGGTTTCCACCTCGTTTCCAAATTTTTCCTCCAAAGATTCGAACTTTTCTTCGATCTAGTTCCCCCCACGAGGATTGTACCACTCTGATATCAATTTGATAGAAAATTCTAGGTTTTGATGGAAGGAATTGGGTATTTTAAAAAGAGATTATTTCTATAGATAGTAAATGGAAATTACAAAGATAATGGCCTCAATTAGAGAGGAAGACCACTCTCATACCATTTGATTCAAGATAAAGGGTTAACTCTCCAAGATCTAATCTATCCACTACTCATATTCTCTCTTCTTCATCTTCAAATTCAACATAACACTGGCCCTAACTCTCCCTCTCAAAAAAATAAGGCTGATTTGCCCAATATTACAAAACATGTCATTAAGGCCGAAAGTA
Organism: Scilla litardierei; assembly: GCA_030789695.1. Classification (NCBI taxonomy): domain Eukaryota; kingdom Viridiplantae; phylum Streptophyta; class Magnoliopsida; order Asparagales; family Asparagaceae; genus Scilla; species Scilla litardierei. The sequence continues at coordinate 989,390 of CM061141.1, read as the reverse complement.
ACAAGTTTAACACTAGTGACCAAAACTAAAAACGCCACTAGGTGGCCGCACCCCATTCTCAACAGCTAACCCTTGCAGACCGTTTTATGAATGGTAATGAAGAGATCAAAAGATTATGCTCTTTTCCCATTCAACAAAATCCAAGTAGTATACAACCTAAGGATTAATGTCTCTTGCGATCACATTTTTCTCTAGAAAACAATTTACGGGTGCAAACAATCCAAATATCTAGGATTACAAATTTTACAAAACTAAGTTACACTTGCAGTTCACGGTCTGACACTCTTTCTCTTGAGTCCATGAAGCTAATCTCATGTTTTGCGATGAAGGCTAAGATGATGAGGATAATGAAGTTGCACTTGCAACTGGAAAACCAAGCAATCAAACATGCTCATATTTGTATTTGTTTGCATCCCTATGACCTACAAGGCTATATGGATAGGGATACTCATTGCACTAATGTTGGTTAGCATGAACAACCAATAATATTATGCCACATGTCCATCATATGATAACTTAAAAGGGGCACTGTATGCATGAACATATATAGTATCATCTCTTTGACTACTACGAACGCCTTGATTGTTCCTTATTTGTCTAGGCTTCTACTAAGAGAAAATAAGATAGAGACCATGAGATATGCATTAAAAACTCCCTTCCATTTTTTAATTTTCCACGTAACTAGTTGAGTTTCAAATACTTTTAATCAAAATTTAATGTTGTTTTCATTCTTTTTTGCAAAAGAATTGATGTTTTCTTTTTTCGTGCAGAAAAAGGCGACAATGGTGATGGTGACAACGACATAAAGACATCAAGAACAAGGATGCAAGAAAGAAAGAATGACTATTGTCGTCTTCGAGATCCGCATGTAGTGGAACGGTTAAATCGAAAAAATCACAAAAGCAATCATAAAATCAAAGGTATTTTGCTAGTACTTTTCTAAAATTTTGAATTAGCTTACCGATATGCTTGTAGGATTTGAAACTATAGGGATAAACATTAGAGGATGGTTAGTGTCTTATAACGATAATAAGAAAATAATGCCAAGTTATAAAACCCTTATGCAACCTTACTGCGGAATAGAAAAGAGAGAGCAACACAACGAATGCAAACACAAACACCAGATTTACCTTGATTCGGATTCACCGAATATCCCCGACTCTCTTGAATCCTACTCCAGCAACCCACTAGCCAACCCGCTATTGATCAGTGTTTCACTGATACACACTTGCCAAAAACCGACGAGTGTAAAACCAATACACTTGCTTCTTCAACTTTTCAAACCCATGAATGGATCACTCTCACAACTCGTGAGTATATCTTAAATATCAAAGAGAAAGGAGAACCGAAATATCCAATATGAAACAATTAACACAACATATGCCTTTAATAATACCTTTAAGAATGAGGCAAGAAGGTATGTGACGTGCTCTAAATGATGAGAGAATGAGCACTTACTACTTGTCTCAAGATGATTAGCAATAATGCTAGAAGCTTGGTCATGAAAGATTTGGAGACAAGTTGACATTTAATTTAGAGCTTGAGTTTGAATGGCTTTGAATGCTCTTGAATGAATGACTTGCAATTACTTCGGAGTGTATTCAATAGTGTGTCTAAGCGTTCTCAAGTCAAGACATTAAAGCCATATGTATAAGCCATCGAAATCTGTCAAAAATCATAGAAAAATCCCAAGAATTAAATATTGAAAACGGCTATTAACAAGCAGCAATCCTACACACCAGGCGCCTGAAATAGACAGACCAAATGCCTACCGTACTGTTCTGACTGGGTCATTAATGCAGTCTAACAGACACTTGGCAAACTGAAAAAAACTTCACAGACGTCTGGTCCACTGCCTTAACATTAGGCTCAAAGGCATCAGGCGCCTAATCATACTGACAGTGAAAAACTAAGTTACTAGAATTTTTTGTCCGAGTACCCAGACGTCTGATGTTCATCATCCAGACGTCTGATCAACTATGCAGACGTCTATCAACACAACTTCAGACGCCTGATCATGACTGACTGCATAGATTGAAATACTGAAAATTTCGATCATAATTACCAGTGTCTGTTGTATCATCCAGGCGCCTGACACACTGTGCAAACGTCTGATTCAGCCGGACTGCAGAGGCTGAGTTACTGGAACTTCGAATTGTATTTTTTTCAGACGTCTGGAGTTGATCATCTAGGTGTTTGACACACTTGTGTAGACGTCCGGGATGAGAACTTCAGGTGTTTGTACTAGATGGTGTTTTGGAGAACTGACTATGCATGTTCACCAGGCATATCGAGATCAACCACCAGGTACCTGGGTAGGCTAAAAAGATATACTTCAAGTCTATGCAAGTTCTAACCCAATAAGGCTCAATGATAAATGATTTAAAGTGTTGCGAGTGTCATGAATGTGATTTTATCACGTCTATTCAAGGCTTAACATACTAATTCAATAATGAAGCAAAAAAAGAGAAAGATTTACACAATAATCCTCTTCACTTCCTATTGAATTTCTTGAAGACTTCCATTGAACTTGTTGAGTCCAACATTTAACTTTCTTGTGTCTGTTCCTTAGTTTCCATGCTTCATTGATTGATGTACTTGCTTCAATGATCCAACTCATCGTCTTCATTTGATATGACTTTATCTATATTGACGATACTTTTATTAACTACAAAATATGGGGATTAGTCACAATTAATTATGTTTGATTATCATCAAAACCACATTGGGGGTTCCAATATTCAACATTGCTTTCTGCAATGATCAATGGAATTGGAGAATTAAGGTTGTTGGTTATCACTATAAATGCTTAAATTCTAACCATAGATAGATAGGAGTTGGTCAACGTAAGCGAAAACTCTGAGAGAGTTTCTTAAGGAAAAGCTGAAGAAGCCAGTAAACATCATACTGCCAGTGAAGATCGTGTTGCCAATGGAGATTGTGTCGTGAAAAAGGAATAATGAGTTGGGGGAAGACATGGACAATGAGAGGAAAGGATGATTGATCCCGATAATCCTTGATATCCGCTTGTATTGCGACAACTGCATCCAAAAAAGAAAAACAATCGTGAAGATCAAAGGTATCTTGTTAGTTTTTATTTCTTTAATTTTTAAATTATTAGGTTGATATGATCTCTGCAGTGATGAGTAAAACCAGAGAACTAAGGCTTTCCGTTTTTACGAAAGAAGTTGATGGTATCATGGTATTGGAGATTCTAATGGAGTTCTTAAGAGACCATAAGGAACGGTAAAGAAAACCACAAGATGGGGCAACATTGTAAGACCATTTAAGATTTTCATTTTATCCTTTCAAGCCAAATGGCAGTCTTATTGAAAGCTGAAGAAGCTAGTAGACATCATATTGCCAGTGAAGATCGTGTTTCCAATGGAGATTGTGTCGTGAAAAAGGAATAATGAGTTGGGGGAAGACATGGACAATGAGAGGAAAGGAGGATTGATCCCGATAATCCTTGATATCCGCTTGTATTGCGACAACTGCATCCAAAAAAAGAAAAACAATCGTGAAGATCAAAGGTATCTGGTTAGTTTTTATTTCTTTAATTTTTAAATTATTAGGTTGATATGATCTCTGCAGTGATGAGTAAAACCAGAGAACTAAGGCTTTCCGTTACGAAAGAAGTTGATGGTATCATGGTATTGGAGATTCTAATGGAGTTCTTAAGAGACCATAAGGAACGGTAAAGAAAACCACAAGATGGGGCAACATTGTAAGACCATTTAAGATTTTCATTTTATCCTTTCAAGCCAAATGGCGGTCTTATTTTTCAATCCAAGCCAACATCCAAATATTGTAAATCATTGGGCCTAAATCCTCTTGTAATCTCCTTTTTTTACAAGTGCAACCAACCCAAACATCTGGACTTGCAAATGCTGCAACGCACATTGCACTTGCAGCCCAAAAACCAAGCAACCAAACATATGCTCATAGGGTGAAGAAAGAATGGAGGCAGGTAATACAGCGAGAAATAGGAAAATTCTGCAAAGCACGTTGCACTTGCAGCCCAAAAACCAAGCAACCAAACATATGCTCATAGGGTGAAGAAAGAACGGAGGCAGGTAATACGGCAAGAAATAGGAAATAAAGACAATGGAAACGGCAAAATGTTAAGGAGAAGAAAACACTGTAAGAGTTCCACGCATTTATATTTATAAACATCCAATAAAGATCATATAGAATAAATCTTAATGTAGGATTTGTTGGTCATGGTCATGTTTTAAATGGGATGATCTGGGGAAAATGGAAGGTATACAAGGATGCAAACACAAAATGGCATCAAATCGACAAATTATGATGTTCGCTGTGAAAGAAAATTGTTCAACCATACAAGGATTGCAAACCCAAGGTAGCATCAATAGAAATGAGATAATGTATTCAATAGGAGGGCTTGAGAGCATTTGTTGATCCCCCTAAACCTGAATACCTTGTTATTTATCGAGATCCCATCTTATAATCTTACGTACAACACCTCACCCACTTTTCAATAAACACCATATATAATGTGTTCTAACACTCTCCGTCAAGTTGGCGCATATATATCATACATGCCAAGCTTATTACAAATAAATTAAATACACGTACCGCCAAGCGATTTGGTAAACAAATCCGCTTTCCTCCGCACCAAATAAAAATCAACCTCAATATGTGTCGTACACTCATGAAAAACGGTGTTCTTCACAAAATGGAAGTAAGCCTTATTATCGTAATCTATATATTAAAATAGGGAATTACAACATTGCCATTGTCCCATGTGGCAATGTGGCAATGTCACATTGCCACATGGGACAATGGCAAAAGTGTAATTCCATCTATTTACATGGTTGCCATTCCCCCTAAAAACTCAAAAAAAACCAACTCACTTATTTACAGGTTTGCCACCCCCCAATGTTTTTTTCATTTCCAACCCGGTTTTTTGCACCTTTTACCCCCAACGATACCGACACACACTCACACTTCTCGCTCCTTCTCGATTTCGCGCGTGCACCGCATCCTGTTTGTCGGAATTTTTTCTCTGTGAACCATGTGCACTGGTTATTTCTAGCCTATCTTACTATTTAGTTATGGAGAAACATCCATGTGTAGTATCAAAATGACATCTGCACTACTAGACAACACACACTAGAGGGGTGTGAATAGTGTAATGGCAATAATAAAGCAAATTATGAAATTCTTACCGAAGCGGAATTATAAAGAAAGATAATTAGCAAAAATCCACAACAGACAAACATAATTGCAAACAACACGATATATCTTGATTCGTCAAATGCCTATTCCAGTCCCACACTCTTTCCAGTCATGTGCATTTTCCACTATCAAGCCATTTCCAAGACAATCCAAATACAACACACAATATTCCAAGTGCCACACTCTTTTCCAAGAGCCTATCTTTTCCAAGATAGCACACACAATCTTTTCCAAGATTGCAAACCATATTCCAAGGGTATCACAGCTCTTTTTAAAGAGAACACTTCCACAACCCAGAAGCTAGGTTTCACAAATGAAACGAAATAAGAAATTACAACTTTCCTATTGCCTTGATTAAATATACTTATTAAAGTGAGGTGCAAAGGTAATGAAGATTAAATGTCGTAGTGCTAGATTGCGCTTTGTGCACTTGTGGACTTCACTTGAGGTTTAGCATTCAATGCAACATCAAAGAAGCTCGCAGTGTGAGAGAGATGAAGAGATGAAATTTTGCTCTCAAACAAATGATCTCTTTTCTGTGTATTGGTGCCAAAAACTCCCCCACAAATGTGCTTAAATACTTTCTCAATCGTGCACAAAAACCAAGAGAACGGCTCCAGGAAATCAAAGTTTAACTGTTCTCAACGGGCATAATTCCTAATCATCAGACGTCTGAAGAAGGGTTCCCAAATGGCTGATCAACTGTTCAACCGTCTGATCATCCTGCATCAGAAGGCTAAAAGATGAGTTGGTTAAGAAACAAATGAAGAACCAACTATAAGCAACCAAGCGTCTGAAGAACACTTGTCAGACAGCTAATGCACTATTCAGTTGTTTGGCAAGTCTTCTTCAAACGGTTGGACATATGTGGGTGAGAAAACCAGAGAGCTCACGAAAAACTAACATCCACTATTCAATCGTCTGGATTTCACCAGTCAGATGTCTAATCTACTGTTCAGACGTCTGACAAGATAATTTCAGACGGCTAATCAAAGCTAGGTTTTGGCCAACTAAAACGGACACGCCAGACGTCTAGTGAAGGGCTTCCAAATGTCTGATCATGGTCCAAAAACACAATCAAGAGTGTTTTAGCCAATGAACGTATTGGGATGGGTCTTAGGAAATTCCTATCTCAACCCTATTGGGATGGGCTTCCAAATCGTGCACATATGCTCACAAAAACTAACATCCTTGTTCAATCGTCTGGATTTCACCAGTCAGACGTCTGATCCACTGTTCAAACGTCTCTGGTGGCTCAGAAGGCCCCAGGTAATCGTTGGAGGTTACGAGGCCCCCAAGGGTTCGCCTGAGTCCGACGAACCTCACAGTGGGTCGCCGAGTGCACCGGGCTCAGGTGAGGCCCAGCGCGACCTGTGGATGGCTCGTCGCCCCCTAGATATGGTTTTGGGGCGGTGCTTCCCTGAGTCGTCGACTCCCCCTCCCAGGCTGACGGAGCGGAAACTGTTCCTGCGCGCGCCAATCCTCCTCGTTTTCAAGTAGATAGCCTTTCACGATCACCATTTGCCCTTTCCCTTTGTTCAAAGATGCTCCTTTAGCCCTAGATCCGAAGGATTTCCCTGGTATCGTCGTGTTGGCACTTTCTTCTTCGTAGCGTTGGTTGTTTTGGCTCTCAATGAAAGCCCTAAACATATTCTCCAAAGATGACATCTTTCCATCAGGAAATCCACTTTGTCTTCCATTCTTTGTTGTTGCTCCTTGATGGTTTCAATTTCTCCGATCTTCTCCTCTAGAGTATCCATCTTCTCCTTAGATCTTGTTGTTGCCATGGTAGATCTTTACTCGGATACAAATTTGATGAGAAATCTAGGGCTTGAAGAACAAAAGATGATATTTTTATATATGTGTGAAGAGGAAATACAAGATACGGGTTTCTTTCGAGAGGTAACCAACTCTCCACGCTTGAGTCTAAGAGAGGAAGCTTACTCTCACTTGATCTAAGGGTTATACTCTCTACTTTAGGGTTTTTCTCTCAAAATAAGTGTGGCCCCAAATGGAAACCCACTCCAAACATATAAGGACGGATTTGGCCCAAATTACATTTAGCCTCCTCAAACCCACTAACTTTGCAAAAATACCCAAAAACTTCACAAAATTCACTTGGCCTAATTGTTCAATCCATGATCCGTCTTGCGCCGTTGTCTCTGGTAAGTGACGATCTTATCACGCACCTTTGATAAAATGGCCATTTATAAATATCAGTTGAAGTATGCTAAAAGTCTCAAACATGAAGCTGATCGTAAAACTTTCTCACTTGTGATCATGCAGACCTCCAAAGAAGCCTAACATATGCATCTATTTTCACTGCTTGGTTCATCTTCTGCACATTAAAACACATCGGGTGTACTGATTTCAACCATTCATATAGTTGCTTATAGTCACCGTAGCATTATGCAGGCATATAGAATTTTGACTACAGATTGAATTACTTAGAATTAAGGTCTTCAATGATATTTATACACTTTAGAAAGCAAGGAGATGTACTATCCATTGGAGTTGATTACTAAATGATTTAAGAAACAACATGTGGTCAAATGGCCGAATTAATCAAACTTGGTAATTCATAGGTGGTTTGAATCATTGTTCTTATGGCTCGAATCATAAGCAGTATGCTTAAACGGTTCTAACAGCCAGAAGCATGTAGATTCATGTTATTAATTTATCATTTTGGTTGTTTTTAAACAGCTCTTGTAGTACTGTAGTACCTGATAACCTCTATTGAGATTATTGGTCCCTAAATAAAGCTCTATTAGACACTTGCATAGCTTTTTCAATGTCATCGTATGTAACATCATGTCTCGTACCTACAAGTCTGTGATGTTTACTATATGATTGTATAGCCATGTATCATCACGCTTCTATTCTGTGATCTTTGGGTTTTGTGGATTGTATGCAAGGTAAGTCTCATTCTATCTGCTAATAATATAGTTCTTAACAAGTCTTCTTCATTGTAGGAAATATGTGTCATCTGCCAGTAACTTACTTTTGACAACTTATCTTCGTGTGTATATCTATTATACATTTGGCAACGTTTTTTAAATTCTAGGGTTGATTAGGACAAGATAAAGAGTGGCTAAGATTTGATCTTGGTAAATCAATGGTTGAGATTGGATTTTGTGAAAAAAAATTTTGGGGGGGGAGTGCCTTAGGAACATAAACTTTGAAATTAGAACTGTCTTAAGAAAGATTGTGGAAATTAAATTTGGGGGAAAATTGCATTGGGAAAGATTGTGGAGATTAAATTTGGGGGGAAAGTGCCTTGGAAACCTAAACTTTGAAATTAAAAGTGCATTGGGAAAGATTGTGGAGAATCATGATCCATTAAATTAAACAAAATAAAAAATTTAGCATAAAACAAATTAGCGGAACAACAAATTAGCGTAAAAATACCCTAAGGTTTGTCGAAAGTGCCCGCGCCGATTTTTTTACGCTAATTTGTTGTCCTGCGCCGAATGCGCGGACGCCGAATTTGTTGTTCGACGCCGAATTTGTTGTTCTGCGCCGAAGGTGCCCGTGCCGCTAAATGTTTTTACGCTAATTTATTGTTCAGTTAAATTTTGGTTGTGGAAATAATTTTTCGGGGAACAAAAATTTCACAGGGGAAATCTTAAATGAATCGTGCCCGCGGGCACGGGTTATGACTAGCATATACATATATATACATTTTTTTTTGAAAAGTACACACATATATATACATATATACATACATAAATACATAAATCTATTCTATAAAATAGGGATGTTATCAAGAGAAATTGGACAAGAGTATATACATACATATATATACATACATATATACATATACATACGTATATACATATACATACATACATATACATACATCTATTCTATAAAATAGGGATGTTATCAAGAAAAATTGGATAAGAGAAATTGGACAAGAGAATTTAGACAAGAGTATATACATACATGTTTTTGAATTTTAGGGCTGACTGGGACAAGCTGATGTCATGCTGATGTATAAAGAGGTTGATAGAAGAATGGCTAGGATTTAATCTTGGTAAAAGAAGGGTTGAGATGAGTGTTTGGAAACCACACCACTTTTTTCCTTTTGTTTTCAAACCCCTCACAATCACTACATTTGGGCAGAATACCACATATTTTCCTTTTGGGTTTTTCTCATATTAGTCCCTTAAATTATGTGTATTTTGATATTAGTCCCTTAAATCTTTGTAATTAGAATTTAGTCCTTTAAAGGGACTATTTAGGTTAAATTTTAAACATTTAAGGGACTATTTAGGTTAACAAAAGGGACTATTTAAGTTACCGTTAAACATTTAAGGGACTATATTCAAATTTCAAAGATTTAAGGGACTAATATCAAAATACACATAATTTAAGGGACTAATATGAGAAAAACCCTTTCCTTTTTTGCTTAAAAACCCCTCTTATTTCACTTTTTACCCACACACCATACACACACACTTATACACTTCCACCCCGCGCGCCGAAGGCGCCCGCTAAATTTTTTTACGCTAATTTATTGTTCCGACTCAAGAGCGCCCTCGCCGAATTTATTGTTCTACACCGAATTTTTTGTTCCGCACAAATTTGACTATGTAAATAATGTTTGGGAACAAAGATTTCGCGGGGGAAAATCTTAAATGAACCGTGCCCGCGGGCACGGGTTATGACTAGTACATATATATACAAATATATATACATACATACATCTGCATACATACATATACATCTATTCTATAAAATAGGGATGTTAACAAGAGAAATTGGATAAGAGAAATTGGACAAGAGAAATTGGATAAGAGTATATACATACATACATATACATACATACATATACATACATCTATTTTATAAAATAGGGATGTTATCAAGAGAAAGTGGACAAGAGAATTTGGACAAAAGTATATACATACATATATACATATATATACATACATATACATACACACATATCTATTCTATAAAATAGGGATGTTATCAAGAGATATTGGATAAGAGAATTTGGACATGAGAATTTGGATAAGAGAATTTGGACAAGAGTATATACATACATATACATACGTACATCTATCTATTCTATAAAATAGAGATGTTATCAAGAGAAATTGGATAAGAGAAATTGGACAAGAGAATTTGGATAAGAGAATTTGGACAAGAGTATATACATACATATATACATATACATACATACATCTATTCTATAAAATAGGGATGTTATCAAGAGAAATTGGATAAGAGAATTTGGACAAGAGAATTTGGATAAGAGAATTTGGACAAGAGTATATACATACATATATATACATACATATATACATATACATACATACATATACATACGTACATATACATACATCTATTCTATAAAAGATGGATGTTATCAAGAGAAATTGGATAAAGGAAATTGGACAAGAGAGATTGGATAAGAGAATTTGAACAAGAGTATATACATACATAAATGAGAATAATGGCTATCATACGCCATATGAAAGCCTCTCTCATACGCCCTCTCACATAAAGCACCCAAGTACAAGCCCACATGAGCTTGTACTTGATTGTACTTGGGTGCTTTATGTGAGAGGGCGTATGAGAGAGGCTCGCATATGACGTATGATAGCCATTATTCTCTACATATATATAGATACATATATACATATACATACATACATATACATACATACATATACATACATCTGTTCTATAAAATAGGGATGTTATCAAGAGAAATTGGACAAGAGAATTTGGATAAGAGAATTTGGACAAGAGTATATACATACATATATGTATATACATATATACATATACATACATACATATGCATACACACATATCTATTCTATAAAATAGGGATGTTATTAAGAGAAATTGGATAAGAGAATTTGGACAAGAGTATATACATACATATATATACAAACATATATACATACATACATCTGCATACATCTATTCTATAAAATAGGGATGGTATCAAGAGAAATTGGATAAAAAAATTGGACAAGAGAAATTGGACAAGAGTATACATATACATACATACATATAAATAAATACATATACATACATACATACATATCTATTCTATAAAATAGGGAGGTTATCAAGAGAAATTGAATACGAGAATTTGGATAAGATAAATTGGATAAGAGATGAGATTTTGAGGGATAAGAGAGGATGTGGGGAATTTTGCACATACAACCCCGGTTTCTACATTTTTGCCCATGGACCCTCCCCCCACACACCCACACTTTTTATTCTTCCCCCTTTCCAATCGTTTTTCTCAGTCCACGTGCACGTGTGCACAGGTTATTTGCTAGTACATATATATATATATATATATATATATATATGAATACTTGAATGATGCAGACTAAGGTTTATGGAATTGATTTGGGGATTTTATAGATAGAAATAGGGTTACAAAAGGGGATAAATAGCCAATTATGGGAGTTGGCCCCTCTCCTAGCTTTTGCTAAGGGAAAAGCCTAAAACTCTCGTCTAGGATCTCACCGGAGAACTCTAGCAAATGTCAAATGACGGCTAGATAATTCGATACCATAGCCCTACCACACACTCTCACTTATATAATGTTTAGACGTAGTATGTACAGCAAAACAACAAAACTAATTGTGCCTAAAGAAGCTCTCCCAAATCGTCGGTGCGCATAGCAATTACTCCTTCGGCCTCTTACGCCCCTCTCGTATGTGATAACCGTATCAGTTCTCTCCCACAGGAGTTTTACCTTGTCCTCAAGGTGAAAACCAGAAAACTGTTGCAAGATCTGATCATAAGGCTCCCAAGTCGCCTCACACTCCGGTAGTCCTGACCAATGGATCAATACCTCCTTCGCCCCAAATAGCTCCCGTCTGTACGCCTGTAAGCTCCTCAGGCTCCAATAATACATCCATGTCGACTGTAAGGGTCGGTGGTAGTGTAACGGACGCCGCATGATCTTCGATCGCTCGGCTGACTGTGAGACGTGGATAACGGGATGGATATGCGTAGAAAGGGCTAACCTCAGTCGGTAGGCCACCTTGCCGATCCTAGCATCTATCTCGTAAAGCCCATGGTACCTCACTGCTAACTTCTCTTTGCGCCGCTGAGCCATCGAATGACGTCGATAAGGTCAGAGCTTCAGATAAACCCGCTCTCCTACTGTAAACTCCACATCCATGCGATGTGCATCCGCCTTCCCCTTCATGATCTGTTGGGCTCCTGACAAATGGCGCTTCAATTCCTCCAGAACCCGATCACGCTCCTCCAACTGCTGCTCCAATCCTAACACTGGGCTGGTTTCTCTGCTGTAATGGACTAAGTGGGATGGGTCTCGGCCATAAACAATCCGAAACGGTGTCATCTTCGCAGCCGAGTGGTACGAGGTGATGTACCAGTACTCAGCTCACATCAGCCACCCGGTCCACTTCCTGGGCGTATCTGAAGCAAAACATCGCAGGTAGGTCTACACACTCCGATTTACCACCTCATTCTGACCGTCCGTCTGCGGGTGGTAGACGGTACTCTGTCGGAGTGTTGTATCCTGTAGCCGGAACATCTCTCTCCAAAAGATGCTCAGAAACACCTTATCCCTGTCCGACACGATCGAACGAGGATATCCATGCAGCCGGACCACCTCCCTCAAGAAGGCGTCTGCCACCGATGCTGCAGTAAATGGATGGAAAAGTGGAATAAAGTGGTTGTATTTGCTGGGGCGGTCAACCATAACAAATATCGTAGTGTAGCCCTCTGAGCGTGGTAACCCCTCCACAAATTCCATCAAGATGTCCTCTCACACCCTCTCCAGTAAATCCAAGGGCTGTAAGAGGCATGCCAGTGATGTTGCCTGATACTTGTGACGCTGATACACGTCACACACTGAGACTAACTGCGCGACATCTTCCTTATGCCCGGCCAGTAGAGCTCTCGAGCCATCCGCTGATATGTCTAATATCCCCCTGAGTGACCTCCCACGGCACTGCTGTGAAACTCCTGAAAAAGAATGGTGATGTGTGTAAACGTACGGGAAATCACCAGCCTCCCCTTGTACAGAAGTGTCCGCCCCTCCAATATGTAACCCGCGAAGTCTCCTGATTCCTGGGTGATGGCCTCTCTGATCTGCCGCAGCCCGCCGTCCGCCTCGATCTCTACACATAAGGCGTCGCTCCCTAGCATCACCGAAATAGAAAGAGCTACCACCTGTACTCCCTCATCTCGCCGTGAAAGCGCATCTGCTGCCTTGTTGTCCGTGCCGAGCTTGTAGTGAATCTCGAATTTGTAACCGCTCAGCTTGGACAACCACCTCTCGTGCTACTTGGCCAGCATGCGCTGCTCCATGAGGTACTTCAGACTCCTCTGGTCTGTCCGTACTACGAACTCTCTCCAGAAGGTATGGCCGCCACTTCTGTATTGACAGCACTATAGTCATCAACTCTCTCTCATAAAGGGACTTCAGCCTGGCCCTGGCTGATAAGACCTAACAGAAGTAGGCGATCGGCCTCTGCTCCTGCATCAGCATGGCCCCCAACCCAAAGCCCGAAGAGTCAGACTCCACCACGAACTGCTTCTCGAAATCCGGGAGTACTAACACTGGCACTGTCGTCATCGCCTCCTTAAGGGCCTGGAATGCCCTCGTCGCCTCCTCCCATAGCAGAAACTGTCCTTCAATTGTTCGATAAGGGGCCTCGCCAAGGTGTCTTACCCCTTCACGAACCTCCGATAATAGCCCGTGAGCCCAAGAATCCCCGTAAAGCTCGTAACGTCCTCGGTTGCGGCCAATCCAACATAGCTGTAATCTTCGACCGATCGGCCGCCATTTCCTCCGCCGAGACGATGTGACCAAGGTACTCCACCTGCGCATATCTGAACAGGCACTTCTTCCGGTTGACAGGTAGCTGGTGGTCCTCCAGCTCTCGCAAGACGATCTCCAGATGGCCCAAGTGATCTTGCAGTGAACCACTGTATACTAAAATGTCATCGAAGAAGACCAAGACAAACCTCCGAAGATAAAGCCTGAAGACCTTATTCATCAACGCCTGAAAGGTAGCGGGGGTATTCGTCAACCCAAAAGGCATGACAAGGAACTCGTAGTGGCCTTCGTGAGTCCTGAAGGTCGTCTTCTGCACATCCTCCTTCCTCATACGGATCTAGTAGTATCCAGACTTCAGGTCGATCTTCGAGAAACCACCGCTCCGTGTAGCTCATCCAGCAGTTCGTCGATCACAGGGATAGGAAACTTGTCTGGGACAGTTTTCTTATTTAGAGCTCGGTAATCGACGCAGAACCTCCAATTGCCGGTCTTCTTTACCAGCACCACTGGACTAAAAAAGGGCTCGCACTAGGTCATATAACGCCCGCCTGTAGCATCTCCTGAACCAGCTTCTCGTTCTCGTCCTTCTACACCTGCGGATATCGGTACGGACGCACACTAATGGGAGACACCCCCTCCTTAAGCACAATAGCGTGCTTATGATCCCTCGACGGTGGAAGGCCGTTGGGTCGTTGGAACACCCCCTCAAATCCCTGCAACAGCTGCTCTACCTTCGGCGGTACCACTGTCGTGCCCTCGGTCCCCTCAGGAACCAACCCATGTAGCCAGATCAGGAATTCACCTCTCTTAGCCTGAAGTGTCTTTGTCATATTCTTGTAAGACACCGATGAACACAAACTCGGGTCGCCCATCAGCACTACCTTCCTTCTCTCTACCCCAAACTCCATCCGCATCAACTTCCAGTTAAACTTCGTCTCCCCAACGACTGCAACCACTGCATCCCCAGAATCAGGTAGACGTTGCCCAATGTCAAGGGCAAGAAATCACATGTGACCAGCACCCCATGTATGGACATTGTCAAGTCCCGACAGATGCCTCTACTCTACTCCACTACACCGGTCCCCAACATGACCCCGAAGCCCTCCGTCTCGGTAAGCTGGATCTCATGTCCCTCAATCACCCTCGAGGATACGAAGTTGTGGGTGGCCCTATTGTCTATCAGGATCACCTCGTCCATGTCTCGAACTCTACCAGCCAGTTTCATAGTGTGGACTCGTGTAAATCCCGCTATGGAGCTGAGTGAGACCCCGACTGCCTCGAGGAGCAGGGGCTCGCTGTCCTCCTCCAACTCATCAGCGTACACATCATATTCCTACAAGGCCTGGTTGCGGCACCTGTGCCCCGGGATAAACCTCTCAACGCACTTGAAGCACAACCCCTTTGCATTACGGTCCCGCATCTCAGCATCTGTCATCCTTTTGTAAGGCCCCCTGGCCTCACATGTCCTGGTCTGCCTCCGCCTGCCCCTCCTGCAGCACCAGGCTGTCCCCCTAGAACAGTCTGTGGTCGGGAAAACTACCCTCCAAACGTCCCTTTGGCCCGGCGCTCATCTGCCAACATGTCCTCGACCGTCTACGCCAACTCCATTTGCTCCTCAAGTCCCCGAGGTCTGAGAGTGCGGAGTTCAGACCTAATGGTACGCTTCAATCCGTCCATGAAAACCCCCTCTAAGGACTCTGCAGGCATCCAGTGCATCCTACTAGTAAGTACCTCGTACTGCTTGATGTAGTCACGCACCGTCCCAACCTGTCTCAAGGCATGCAGCTGCTCGTAAGCTTCACCCGCCTGGGAATCTCTGAATCGGTGTAGTAATGCCTCCTTGAACCCGTCACAGGTCCTCAGAGGTCTCTGCTGCTCCTTCCACCGCCACAAAATTCAGAGTCTCCCCCTCCAAACAGAGTGCAACCGCTCGCAACCTCTCCACCTCCGTCAGCCTCGCCATCTCAAAGTACCTTTCCGTCTTGTAGATCCACCTCGTGGCATCACTACCCTCGAATAAAGGCATCTTGTGTTTCAGTATGCGGTCATCCGTACGTGGATCGCCTCCGTCGAAACGATCCGGCTGCTATTGGCGATGGTGATCTCCAAATCTGGCTCCTCCATGACCCCACCGCCTATCCTCCCTCCTATCTCTCTCCTCACCCTTCTCATACTCCTCATCATAGTAGCGGTTAGGCTCTTCGTACTCCGGGTCATGTCTTCAGCTCACCGTCATCTTCTCGAGGCCCCATCACTGTCATCGGAGTCCTCCAGATCTCGCGCACCTCGTGTGCGACCCTCCCGGCCATCAAAACCCCCATGCGATAAGCAGGGGATCCTCAAAGTCTGTGCGGCCCGCCAGTGGCCCGCGAGTGCCTTGGCGGGCCCACTGACTATCGGTGGCCCCCTGTCGGGGTCGCCCGCCTCAGGCGGCCCCTTGGGGGGTCGCCGACCTCCTGCGACCCCGGCGGGGTCGCACCACCTAGGCGACCCCCAGGTGGGGTCGCCCGCTTCCTGCGGGGTCGACGGCTGTCAACAGCCCCCAGGCGGGCCGTCAGAGGTCGGCAGCCCCCTGGCGCCCCTGTAGGGCTGCCGCACGTACCTTCCTTCATCGCCGCGTCAGTTGCTCCTCCTCGGAGCTCTCCCCTATGGCTTCGGAGAGATCCTCCTGCCAGTCGTTTTTGTCGAGATTCATATCTGGATCTATTTCTCCCAAGATCACCCCCTCTTAATTGGGGATCATCGACGCCTTTTCTTTCGCTGCCCTGACCTGTTTCGCTCTCAGATCTGATTGGTGATTCAGATCCGAGGTTGCTCATTCCTTCGATTGCGATATTTGAGGCACGGTTATGTTTTGTGCCATAAAGTGGACGAGCATCTCCATCTGTTCCAAGCTGTTGTCAAGCTTCGTTCCGAAGCCATCGATCTTCTCCTCGAGTTTCATCGCCTCCTTTCTCTCGTCGATTTCCGTATCTAGTTTTTCCTCCAAAGATTTTGTCGTGGATGATCTTATCGCTGTTATTGGATCAGAGCTCTGATACCAATTTGATGTGGATTAGGGTTAGTAGAATGGATTTGGGAATTTTATTGATAGAAATAGGGTTTACAAAAGGGGATAAATAGTCAATTTTGGGAGAGTTGGCTCCTCTCCTAGCTTTTGCTAAGAGAAAAGCCTAAAACTCTCTTCTAAGATCTCACTGGAGAACTCTAGAAAATGTCAAATGACGGCTAGATAATTCGATACCCTAACCCTAGCCCACGCCCTCACTTATATAATGTTTAGGCGTGGTGCATATAGCAAAAACAACAAAACTAATTGTGCCTAACGAAGCTTCCCCTAATCGTCGGTGTACATAGCAATTACTCATTCGACCTCCTACGCCTCCTCTTGTACGAGATAACTATATCATTGAACCACGGATTTAACCTCGGACTTCATCTCATTTACCATAAATAATCAAGCAACCCTCTAGCCCAACAAATAAATAAATCCCCATCCTACAATCCTCCATCGGGATCACACCCTCATAACTCACTAGAATGATCCAGTCCAATAACCACATTTAAGATAACTAATTCTCCCATGGGATCCATTTTACATTAAAAACAAAATACATAACAAAAGGTCCTATCAAACTATGTTTTTTATTTTATTTTTATTTTTATTTTTTTATTTTTTTATGTTTAATGTGTAACTCTCTTTTACTGTATACTTAATTATATAGCATACCGGCATACCCTAGTTTTTTCACTAACGTATAGTATCTTTCCATGTTTCAGTTTGAAACTAAGATTGTAGTAGCAACAATTGGACTCATTAAGGGGGTGATCAAAAACAGTAAGAATGGCGACATTGTAGTTGGAGAAAATTGATAATGTCGTCGTGGTCGGATGTGAAGATCAACAGTGGAGAGTGGGGGTATGACAGAAGGAACCTGACTGCAGCGGTGTAATCTAAAATGTGCTCGGATAAGAAAATCAGCAACGATGACAGTAAGGTTGGGGGAGCAGATTGATGGTGAAAATGGAATCAAAGAAGGGAATCAAGGGTAATGATGTGGTCAAAGGAAATCGATGGCGACGACGTGGTCGGATGTGTTTGGAGTTTGTCTGATCCGCTCGTGATGGTTGTTGCATCCTCGGATCTGTCTTGTGGTAATGATGTGATAGGGATACTATCAAAATTTTAATTGTGTTTTATAGTTCGTTTTGAGTCATTTAGGAGTCTTAAAGTCTTTTGGGCGAGTTTAGTCCTACATCGAATGAGTTAGAAGAAGTGTTGGTTGTGAGCCTATATATAGGCTTTAGAATTGCATCTTTAAAATCAACGAATAAATGAATGAAAAGAAATCAAAAAAAATTCCTTAAACATGTGAAAGGTTTCCCTCTTCCTTGGTGCGAAGCCTTGGAATCCTTGGTGTGAAACCAGGAATCCTAAGTTATCCCCTTCTTGCCCATCGACCGAGCCCCTAAAATTCTCCACCAAATCTCTAGATCCCACCATGTCCTGCATCAATTTGGTATCAGAATCGAACGATTCTTTTCTTCTCTTCAAATCTCTTTCAATTTCCTTTTTCCAACTTTGTTTTTTTCCATCTTTTTCCAAAAAAATCCAAAACCCTAGACCTAACCCAAATTCTCATTTCCAGCCAACACCCCCATTCTAAGAAAAACCAAAAACAATCATCAAACCCTAACCATAGATCTCGGCCGCCACCTCCTTCACTAATCGCGGCAAAACATTATCTCCATGCCCCAAATCCGCTGCCAACGCATGCCGTCACCTCCGGGGGCTTCTCCAAGCCATGTCTCTGTCGCCTCGACCACCCTCACCATCGTCGGCCCTGCCAGAGCCGACGACCCCGTCGCCGTTGAGTAGGAGCACCGAAAACTACAGCCGTCGGAGAGATAGTTCTCTAATAGACCGAGGGATAAGTAATTCGACTCATTCATATACAGAGCTTTTCACCTCATGTCGGCGACACCGGGGGTCGCCGACCCCACCATTGGATGTGCAATCTTCGTGCAACGCTTTTGCAGCAGATCCGGCGGCGAAACACCATCGAAACTGCCAGAATCGTCGTTTCAAATGGGCGCCAGCGCCACCACAGGGGCCATCGACTCCACCACAAGAACCCAGGTCACGGCGAAGCTACAGAAACAAGCAGCTCGGTAAACGACAGTCGGAGTCGCCATAAAACGGTGTCGGCACCGACTGAGCCGACGTCGCTACAGTGTTGGCTCGGTCGAGCCGACCACGACCCTTTAGCGAGCCAACACTATTCATCGGCTCGGTCGAGCCGACATCGAGTCAACTAGGAGCTGGTCTGAGCTGATTGAGCCGACGAGCCGACCCCTAGCCGACTCAAGCCAAGCCGGTTGACCTTGTCAACGCCTAGCCCAAGCCGTTGATTAGGCCAACGGCTCAACAGTGAGTCGTTTGATTTTCAGCCTATTTTAAGTGGATTTTTGGGTATCTTTCTACGCGGCTTCACTATTTTGAGGATTCTGGTTCCGTTTGAAGCCCAAATTCAGAATGGTTCGTGCTAATGGATAGTTGACTCAGCCGCCTACACATAGGTACACTCCATGTAAGCAAATCTTTTCTAAATTATCGGGTAGAACTGTGATTATTATGATGATTATAACAATGACTATTCTCCCCGAACAAATTTTGAGCTTGAGAAGGAGAGACAATTACCAATCTTTTATGACTTCAAGAATAAATTCAAATATGATGATTGTGAGTACTATCTTCGAAAGTTTTTCTTCCATTTTGATTTATATAGCGAAGCAAAATATAAGTATGCATGGCTAAAGCTAGGCGGAGAAGCGCTATCTTGGTGAATCTTCGAGTTCCTTATCATCGATAATCAACATTCAGATCTACTTTTCGATGTCGATATTCATCCTAGCATCGGTACATTTCACAGGCACCCCCAACAATCCTCAAGCCCGAAAGTAAAAGATGATCCTATAGAACTGATATGTGAGATACCCAACATTCTTCTTCGAGTATACAAACTTAAGCCAGAGCCCACGGCAGACGTTGATCCAAATCTTGAGGCAAAGTGAGCTTGAACAAGAGCGGAAGCCTGGTCCCGATTCAGAGATTGAGACACATTTGGAGCCTAAGCCTAAATTGGAGCCTGAGCCAAACTTGGAGTACGAGCCAACATTGGAATTAGATCAAGAGTCAGAGCCTGAACCAGAGCTTGATCCAGTACCGCATTCTGAGCCAAAGACAGGACTTGATCCAGCACTACAACCTGAGCCGTATCTGGAGCCTTTTATGGAACATGCGCCAGTACTATCGATAGAACAACTATTGATTCTGATCGAGCATATAGAGTTTGTTATCCCATATCCACCTACCCTAACCAACAGACCGGTGCTAAATATTTTCTATCTTTCGTTAGTTGGGAGAAATTTTTAGAAGATGTCAATTGGCAACTTTGTATCCTGATATGCTTCAGAATTAAGACGTGTCTTTTCCAACTGCAGATTACTATTGATTTCGGCCCAGTTGTGCTACTTCTGCCTACCTTCATAAGGAGGTGAAGTTCTCGAGCAGGAGAGAATGACATAGATACAATCAAAATTGTAATTGTATTTTATAGTTCATTTTGAGTCATTTAGGAGTCTAAGTCTTTTGGGTGAGTTTAGTCCAACATCGGATGTGTTAGGAGAAGTGTTGGGTTGTGAGCCTATATATAGGCTTTAGAGTTGTATCTTTGATATCAACCAATAAATGAATGAAAAGAAATCAAAGGAAATTTTCCTTAAACCTGTGAAAGGTTTCACTCTTCCTTGATGCGAAGCCTTGGAATTCTTGGTGTGAAGCAAAGAACCCTAAGTTATCCTCTTCTTTCCCAAATCATCCACCGAACCCCTAAAATTCTCCACCAAATCCCTAGATCCCACCACGGCATGCATCATGATGTCAACGTCAAACGTGAAATGTGGAGACGGTGTCGACTGCATAGTTGGCTTCTAAAGGAGGCAATGTCAGAAAGTGGAGCGACGGCAGCATGATTTGATCCTCTCTTTCCTCCTTTTTAAGAGAAGTGTTTGTAGGTCTCTAGGTACTAGGGGTTAGGACGTGGGAGATGATGAACAATAAAGTTTTTTGAATATAATCATGGCGCGGGTTAGGATTTTTCACGCACTGATACCATGTGGAAATCAGAGATAATTTATTCAATAGAAGAGTTTGCGAGCATTTGTTGATCCCTCTCAAACCAAATAGCTTATTATTTATAAAGATCACATCTTATCTATAATATAATTGAGGGATGAATCTAATAACTAGGACAAAGAGATTGATAGAATAGTGGCTAGGAATTAGCCACCTCATCATGTGGGTCACACCACCCTCTTCGCACAAAACCAAATGCATCCAAAGTTACCCCACACATACACCCAATCTTCTCACAAAATCACGTGCACCCGAATCTGCACCGACAAAAATACCCACATCCAGATGGGATCTGCATCAAGGAGGGAGAAGGGGGTTATTGGGACCCGTGCACAAAGTGCATGGGTAGTTTCCAGTACTTTTACATATAACATTTCACAAACGTTACACTAAAAACCATACACAATTATTCTAACAGCATCAATCGCTGTCACTCTTTTAATAGGATGTAATCGGATTGTTTGTCCTTCTGCAGCTACAAGATTTGAAAAGATTGTCTATTTACAAATCTATATAAGTATAATGATTGAGTAATAATTAAGATGATATGGGGCAGTGTTATTAGTCAACTCATATTTGGGTGTTCCACTCAAGGATAAAATATATAGAATACATAGGCAACCCAAAATTAAGTAAACTTTTTTTTGCATATTCAGCTGTTTTAAAATGCTAGATACCTGTAAGGAGAGAACTGCACATCTTCAACAGTATCTTGATGCCCTTGAAACACACTCCGTGGTCCAACTTTAGGAGCATCTACATGTTTCTCATCAACAGTTTTTGTGTGTTGCTTGCCACTAGAGTTGGCTGATCCAGGAGATTTATCAGTTGATGCATCTGATAAAGAGGAAATGTGGTCCTGTATACTCCACAAGACAACTGATTTGTCCTTCCCTGCAACAGTCAGCAATTATCGCAATAAGATGTAAGAAAAGTTGAAAGGAAAATCTTACCAGCGATATAAGTCAGTAAAGTAGCATGTTACCTAAATATTCTAAAGCAAATAAATTCGAAATTATTACTATCTTAAAGATAGAAATCTAATAGGCAACCAAGGATCAAACAGAGTTGTGAATTAAAAAAAGGCAATATATTTTGATGTTGGTCACGTAATGGCACGAATACAACAGACTACAGATAAAGTTGGAAGCTCCCTCGGCATCAGAATTAATAGTTTAGGAGAATTCTGGATGTTGTTTCTTGGTTACATAATCTTAAACGGCATGACCCAACAACTTTATCAAGTTCAGTAGTAGCCAGATAACCACTTCATCCAAAAGCTTAATTAGACGGGTATTTTCATCGGATATCGCTTAAAACTCCTCTTTGCTTGGGCCTTCAGACCCTTCAAAGGAAATATGACTTGACGTGAACATGCAGAATTAATATGGGTAATTAAACATATTTTATATTGACAACAACGAGGTTTGGCCCGATGTCATCTAGAACCTTTGTAGATCAAGAGCTCTAAATCTGCTACCACAACTAAGCACATAAACAATAACATAGGCTGGTGGGCTATATGGTAAAGATACATATCGAGCAATTTTAACCCTTACAAATAGCAGGCCTTACTTGACCATCGTTGCTACTGCTCAAAGTTCAAGGGTAAAAAGCCTATTACAATCTGACCAATTTCTTTTAGAACTGATCAATTTTCAGAGTTAAGATAAATGTATGGACACATTTCCATGAGAATATAAACATATGAATACAATAACAATGATAAGATTAATGGTGCTCATCGATTCTTCAATAAGTTACCAGTATCCAATCGATTCTCATGGTTTTCTTCCGAATTCTTCTATGCAGAGAAACCTAATAATTCAGGGATTGAAATGTTGCTATAAAAATTCAAATAATCTAATAGTCATGTCTTTATATTGTCTTACACATGGTGTAAGTTCTGGTACAAACTGATGTGTATTATCTGATCCTATCCTTCCAAATGGTGCTGATCCAAAAATGGATGAGAACATGATCTTGGCCAAATAGTAGAAAGGTCCTCGACCATCCTTAAGTGTTAGAAATTAATGTTAACTTGGAGCTTTTTGTGCATTTGCACCATGTTTGTTCTTCTTCTTGATGATATAAATCCTAATATATATGTAAGAAAAATGGGAGCTTCCGTGATCCAAACTACAATTATCAGAAGTGTGATTGCCCACACTGTAACTATCCAAATATCATTCTGTCAGTTTCCTTTATGATATACTCCGTCAATGCAGAGACAGCTTCGCAATATTCTAATATCTCACTCCAGAGCTCGTGTCTGTTCATCAATCATTATATAACCCCCAGTCTAACTCGGACCATATGCCTGACTGCAGGACCAACCACATTCTATTAACACCAACTCTTCCTCTTATGTTCCTTGTCACGTCCACCATCACCCACTGCACCTCACTGACTCATAATCGTCATGGTAGGCCATGCTGCTGCATCATTCCCTTTATGATCCGGCCGCTGATCTTAAAACCTATCCCTTTCATTTTTAATTTCTTATTGGCAACTTGATGGCCCCAGAGTGTTTCTGTTCGACAATCGAGACCCTAATTCTAACTCTGAGCATCCCCTGTCTGAATGCAGAACCAAGCTCATTCTCTATCAACAACTATTGCTCTTCTGTTCCTTGTCACTTCCACCCTCCCCTAATCCACATCATTGGCTGATGGTCGTCATTGTAGGCCATGATGCATCCTCATTCCCTGTTATGATCCAGCTGCTGATCTTAAAACTTGTTGCTTTCATTTTTCACATTTTAACTCATTTTCCAGCAACAAGATAGCAATTTGTACTACTCATCTGCGACCTTGTGATCTGTGGAGGAAAATTACAGTAAAGTTGTGGAATTAGATAAAACCCAAGTCCCAAACTTGTCATTTGAATAGAAGACGTGAAAGAAAACATTAGTTGGCGTACCAAATCACAACTCCTGGTATTATTAAAGACAACTAAACATCCATAGACAAAAAAGGTTTGTCATGTTATGAATGAGGGAGGCCTTTGGCCTCCCCTCCTTCATTACACATTCATTAGGCCCCCATTACTTAGAGTAATGGGGACCCTTGGTCTCCTAGAGGCTTTTGGCCTCCCCACTATGAGATATATAAATAGAGCACCATGGCTCTTAGCTATGGTGACTTATTCTTAGCAATGAAATTCTCTCTCTCTCTCTCTCTTGAGTTCATTATCATACAACACGTTATCAGCACGTTTGCTCCCCTTTTCTTGGCATTCAAGTTTTTTTACAAGCATTTATATACATGAGAAAGAATGAGCCTAGTACAATACATGAGAAAGTCAAATTTGATTTTTTTTAATACCGATGAGATACAACCACACAGCTGGATCTTCTTAATATGTCACTAACCAGATGTTAAATGTGTAGACAAAATAATCCAAACAGAATATGGCATTTATCCGGGTCGAAACACCTCTTGTTTTATACATTATCGCCTATTTGAAAGGGTTGGAATACTACAGTCATTGAGGCATCATAGAGCAACGACATATTTACAAGTTACTGTCTAAAATCAGAAAACAAGATGATGTATATAAAAGTAGACTTGATTCTTTTGACAGTAACTTGATTCTTTTGAAAACAGTTACTGTAACTTGTAAATATGTCAATGAAAACAGCATCAGGATGTAAATATGGTTTTCAAGCATTCCTATTTACATATTTACATATTTACAGTAACTTGTAAACTTGTAAATATGTTTTCATTGAATCTTGTAAATATGTAAACTTATTTACATATTTACATATTTACATTTAACATATTTACATATGTAAACTTATTTACATATTTACATATTTAAATATTTACAATTAACTTGTAAACTTGTAAATATGTTTACAAGTTACTGTCAATATGTTTACAAGTTTACATATCAAGTTTACATATTCAATGAAAACAGCACAAAAACTTGGTTTTCATGCATTCATCAAGATGTCAATGAAAGTAGACATAAAGATTAAACCAAATGGAAAATAAAAAGAAAATTTTGATTATTTTGTTGTTGGGCCTGCAGCCCACTTGTGCCTATCAATAACTAAATAAATTAATTGGGCCTGCAGCCCCAATTCCTTAACGGTTTTTATCTTTTCCCACTAAATAATGGCATGAAGCCAATTACTTAAAGGGACTATCCTCTATGTTAAATCACAAATAATTTCTATAGCCCATGTTGACAACTTTATTTAAACATCGCTTTTGCAAATTATAATCTATGGTTTACTAGGACTCTATTTTTCAAAATATAATTATCTTAAAGATCCTGAGACCGCTCTGCCGTTAGTCAACTAACCTAACGGTGTATGACGTTTCCACGTGGTCTACAAGATATTTATATTTTCTAGTTTCCCTTACCATATGTTTTGCTTGAGATATATGCGTGGTTGTTTACTTTTATGCCCGTAGCATATTTAGAACTGCGTGGATGTTTAAATCAGTAAAAATGTGTTTTTCGGGATCGGCCATTGTATACCTATTTACTTTCTTTGCACTTTTATTTTCTTTTGAGAGAATTTGTAAGTGAGGAAATTTGTATTTTAAAGCCAAAGCTCGATGCAACAGCACATAAAATTGATGAAAACTCCTTCAATGGATCATGATGTCGGTCAATGTGCTTGGCTAAGTTTGCTGGACCAACCTAGCTTGACTGGGTAACAAGTGGTCCTGGCTTAGTCAATTCCCTGGCCGCGTCCGCTGGACCGCAAGGAGTCGATTCATGACTGTGTAAGCCAAAGCTCGATGCAACAGCATATGAAGACGGAGATATATGGACCCAGTTCAGTTTGGGTTTCCAAAGTTGTATTATTTTTTTTTTCTATTATGGACTTTAAACGAACTTTGGACTGTGTAATATTTTGGGTATCTGGCCGATCCCCGCATTTTTACTTGTTTATTTCTTTATGCATGAATTTTTGAATTTTAATTAATTCATGCTCATTTTAAAATACGTAGATAAATGGCAAAATTGGCAAGCGTCGATTTCGAGGTCCTAGATTCTGCAGGGACAAATTACCTGAGTTGGCGAGTGGACCTGAAGTTCCACTTGCGTTCAATGGCCCTCCTTGGGTCCATTTTGGCTCCTTCCTCGGCCCCAGCAGCGGCCGAAGCTTCTGCTACATCTAGCAGCAGCCCCACAACCACTGTATCCGATGTAGATAAGGTGAAAGCCATAATATACATTAGGAAGCATATAGATCGAACCTTAAAGGCCGAATACTTAACGGTTGAGGACCCGAAGGACCTGTGGACAGCACTGGAAGCACGGTATAAACATCAAATTGATGTTATATTACCCCGTGCCAGTTATGAGTGGGAAAACCTCAGACTTCAAGACTATAAGTCCGTCGCTGAGTATAATTCTGCACTTCATAACATCACCTCACGCCTAAAGTTGTGCGGTGAAGAAGTGACAGAACAGCGCATGTTGGAAAAAACATTTACCTCGTTTCACGAGAAAGATGCAATCCTCATGCAGCAGTATCGTGAACGCAACTTCACGAGATTCTCCGATCTGATCTCATGCCTACTTAGAGCAAAGCAGAATCGAGATTTACTGCTAACTCATAACTTACGTCCAGCTGGCACTGCCCCTATCCCTGAAGCCCACCACGTTTCTCCCCAGAAGTGGAAAAACAAGAGTAAGACTAAAAATGCTAAAGGGAAAGCGGTAATGAAGCAACCAAGAGGTGCAGCTCCCCAGACAAACAAAAACAATAAAGGGAAAAGAAACTTCACTTGGAAGCGAAAGGACACCAAGCACGTGTCACTTCCAAAGAAGACCTGGGAGGACAAATGCCATATATGCGGCATGACTGGCCATTGGTCCAAAAACTGCCGCACTCCTCGCCACCTACAGGATCTATACCAGGCGAACCAGAAGTCTCGACCTGAAACAAACTTGGCAGGTGTACAGCCGCCAACAGTCTTTACTGCTAAAGACTTCGAGAACGACGATCTGCTAGATTGAGCATCATCATTTATCTATGCATTTAGAATTCGATGTATCTTCATCTGTTATTTGCTTTAGTGCGGACTTTTATTTATGAATGTTGTCTACATTTTCCCTCAAATAAAATTTCTTTTTTTGGCTTATATAGATGATGTCTGAGTGCCTAGTGGACAGTGCCTCGACGCACACAATCCTTCGCGATCATTGCTATTTTAATAGCTTAAACAAATATGACGGTCCTGTTATCACAATTTCAGGACTGTCCCAAATAATCGAAGGAACTGGTGAAGCAATTATATTGCTCCCAAATAACACAAGACTTCAAATTAATAATGCATTATTCTCTCCTATATCAAACAGAAATCTCGTAAGTTTCAAGGATTTCCGTTTAAACGGATATCACTTAGAGACCAGGGATAAAAATAAGGTTGAATATCTAATTGTAACTCGTCAAAAAGATGACCGGAAGATCATCTGCGAGCGATTCAAGGGACTCCCGTCGGGTCTATACCAAACATACATTCAACCAGTAGAAGCCAATATGATTGAACACCAGACGTGCCAATCACTACCAGAATTCCAACTCTGGCACAATAGACTTGGTCACCCTGGAACAGCAATGATGCGCCGCATCATCACTGAATCCCGTGGACACAAATTGAAGAACCTGAAGATTCTTCAAAAGGGTGAATTTCCATGTCTCCCTTGTTTTAAGGGAAAACTAATAACGAGACCATCCCTCCTGAAAGTGGGATTAGAGTCTCCTGGCTTCCTTGAGAGAATTCATGGTGACATTTGCGGGCCTATTCACCCCGCAAGTGGCCCATTTCGGTACTTCATGGTACTGATTGATGCATCAACCAAATGGTCTTATGTGTGCCTCTTGTCCACCCGCAACCTAGCTTTTCCAAAGCTATTGGCACAAATAATAAGGTTGCGTGCTCATTTCCCCGATAACCAAATCAAGAAACTACGTCTTGATAATGCGGGAGAATTTACTTCACAAGTCTTCGAAGACTATTGCCGGGCAACGGGTATTGAAGTTGAACATCCTGTAGCACATGTTCACACCCAAAACGGATTAGCTGAGTCCCTTATAAAGAGACTCCAATGGATTGCACGTCCATTGCTTATGCAATCCCAGTTGCCTGTGGATGCTTGGGGGCATGCTATTTTACATGCCGCATCACTTATTAGGATAAGACCCTCTGGAGGTCACACTTTATCCCCGATGCAACTAGCATACGGCGCACCTCCGGATATCTCTCATTTGAGAGTGTTTGGTTGTGCGGTATATGTCCCAATAGCACCACCGCAGAGGACCAAAATGGGTCCTCAGCGTCGTCTAGGTATATATATTGGGTTTGATTCGCCCTCTATTATCAGATACCTTGAACCCCTGACGGGTGACGCATTCAAGGCACGTTTTGCAGACTGTGAATTTAATGAGAAATTTTTTCCAAAACTGGGCATACAGTCTAAGAAGCCAGAAGCTTCTGAGACCATTAGTTGGGACCAGAAGTCTTTGTCCCTATATGATCCGCGTACTAATCTGTGTGAAGATGAGATCCTGAAGATCCTTCACATCCAGAATACAGTACATCTTTTACCGGATAAATTCACGGACAACCAGAAGATTGTCCGTTCACACGTCCCTGCTGCCAATACGCCAGCTAGGATTGACATCCCCATAGATGAATGCTGCCCACCGGCAGCAGAATTGGTTGTATCTCAAATGAAAAGAGGACGCCCACCAGGTTCAAAAGATAAAGTTCCTCGAAAGAGGAAGACTACTGGCGATACTAAGATTATCCCTCCACAGGATGCTGAGCTCAGACCAGCTACTTCTCCCCTCCTGATTTCCCCAGCAGAGGAAACAATAGGAGAAACATCATTAAATTTTGTACGTACTGGAGAAGTACTGGACAGAAATAGCATAGTCGTCGTCGACGATTTTGCGTTCGATATTGCCGTTCACGTCACTGAATATGACGATGACGTCGAACCACGATCTCTAGCGGAATGTAAACGCAGAGATGATTGGCCAAAGTGGGACGAGGCAATAAGAGTAGAGCTGGACTCACTCTTGAAACGCAAAGTCTTTGGACCAGTAGTCCAAACACCAGTATGTGTAAAACCTGTGGGATATAAGTGGGTTTTCATAAGAAAAAGAGATGAAAATAATGTGATCGTTCGCTATAAGGCACGCCTTGTAGCCCAGGGATTTTCCAAAAGACCGGGGATTGATTACGAAGATACGTATTCCCCGGTCATGGATTCGATCACCTTCCGATTTTTAATCAGCCTAACTTCTCTGGAAAGCCTAGAAATGCAGCTCATGGACGTTGTGACTGCATATCTATATGGCGATATAGATAAAAATATCTATATGAGACTTCCTGATGGGTTTAATCTACCCCCAGAGATGAAAGAGATACCTCGGGACGTATTCTCTGTAAGGCTACATAGATCATTATATGGTCTAAAACAATCGGGCAAGATGTGGTATAACAGACTAAGTGATTTTCTTGCACAGCAAGGATTCACGAATAACGAAGTCTGCCCGTGTATCTTTATCAAAAGAACGGGAACAGGATTTGTCATCATAGCTGTATATGTAGATGACTTAAATCTCATAGGATCTCCTGCAGAGATCAAAGAGATATCTGAAAGCCTTAAACATACTTTTGAAATGAAAGACCTAGGCAAAACAAAGTATTGTCTTGGCTTACAGATAGAACACCTAAAAGGTGGAATCCTATTACACCAATCTAATTATACAAAGAAACTTCTACGCAAGTTTCATATGGATAAATGTCATCCTTTAGGTACTCCTATGGTCGTAAGATCACTAGATGTACATAAGGACCCCTTCCGGCCACTGGAAGAGGGGAAGGAGATACTGGGTCCTGAAGTACCCTACCTCAGTGCCATTGGAGCACTTCTATATCTGGCTAACTGTACGCGTCCCGATATAGCGTTTACAGTTAATCTACTAGCCAGACACAGTGCTGCGCCCACAAAGCGCCACTGGAACGGAGTAAAGCATCTTCTGCGATACCTTCAGGGTTCCATTGATCTTGGACTTTACTACCAGAGAGGTGCCTCCCCCAAATTGTTTGGTTATGCTGATGCAGGTTATCTCTCTGATCCGCACACGGCAAAATCTCAAACAGGTTTTGTATTTACCTACGGAGGTACTGCTATCTCTTGGAGATCGGTAAAACAAACCACTACTGCTACATCTTCCAACCATGCAGAGCTCATCGCGATCCATGAGGCGAGCAGAGAATGTTTTTTGCTACGCTCCGTCGTCCAACACATCCTCCAATCCACTGGCCTGAAGACCAGTGATCTGGAGCCTACTGCCCTATTCGAAGACAACGCCGCATGCATTGCTCAGCTTCAGAAGGGCTACATCAAAGGCGACTGGACAAAACACATTTCTCCCAAGTTTTTCTAGACGCACGAGCAGAAGAATGACAAGCAGATTGAAGTTCGACAGATCCAGTCATGCAACAACTTAGCTGATCTTTTTACTAAGGCATTGCCTAAATGTACTTTTGTAAAGCTTGTAAAGAACATTGGTATGCGACAGTTGAAAGACCTGCAAGCCTGAAGCTTGTACGGATCAGGGGGAGTAACATGTGGGTTGCACTCTTTTTCCTTAAGCTGTTGGGTTTTCCCACTGGGTTTTCCACAGCTAAGGTTTTAACGAGGCAAACACACTTACTCTGGATCCAGAAGTATCCACCCCTTGCCTCAGTAGCTGAGACCGAAGTGATGA
Source organism: Scilla litardierei (assembly GCA_030789695.1). NCBI lineage: Eukaryota > Viridiplantae > Streptophyta > Magnoliopsida > Asparagales > Asparagaceae > Scilla > Scilla litardierei. The sequence goes on along the minus strand of CM061141.1, from coordinate 958,439 downwards.
ATGTGTAAGGGGGAGTGTTATGAATGAGGGAGGCCTTTGGCCTCCCCTCCTTCATTACACATTCATTAGGCCCCCATTACTTAGAGTAATGGGGACCCTTGGTCTCCTAGAGGCTTTTGGCCTCCCCACTATGAGATATATAAATAGAGCACCATGGCTCTTAGCTATGGTGACTTATTCTTAGCAATGAAATTCTCTCTCTCTCTTTCTTGAGTTCATTATCATACAACATGTCAAGGTATTGTGAATCTTTCATCGTCAGTCATTCCTATAATGTGTTACATCACTACAAGCAATTTCAAATGTGAATCACATTATCAACAAATTATCTTAGATCTGCACATATTCTTCTAATTCTCCAAGACTCACAATGCAAACACAGGACCATGAACATCAATTTGCACCCTCATGCATATCACTTTACGGGTTACCAAGGTCTGCCAAGAGATCTGACGAGAAGAGAACAAAAAGAAGGGGAGGGAAGAAAGTAACAAAAGTCTTCAGCATGAAACAACTGGCCATCACCTTGTCCTTTATAGAGGTGATGGCACTAACAGAGCTGACCGAAGAAAATGGACTCATGTGGCCAACTCGGCAACTCCACATATTTTGGATAAACGCTTCGCTGCTGATGCTGCTTAACCCAACAAAAGTAGATTTTCTATACTATCCTCCTCGATCCTTTACCTTGTTTATTGTTGAATCCTCTTTGTTTTGGATATGTTTGGAACATACAACAGTACAGAATATTCCCATTCCAAAATTTTAATAGTCAGGCAAGGGTTCACATGACAGGAGACCATGGAGCCTCCTTATTTGTTTGCCCAGTTCAAACTATATATACAGCTCTTCCATCATCTTTCATCATCAGTTGCATAGCAAGTACGAAATGATCACATTATACTACTACGCGGCTACCGATGATAACTACAACAGCATCTTAGTTTGCCGTTATAAAGATGCACCCATGTTTTTTGCTTTTTGTTAAACTTTATCGCCTAATTCATATTAACAATTAATATTATCCGCATTTCATCAATGAATGTATTCAAAAACTAATACAAAATGAACCCTTCTTGAACATCAATATTGGTAACAATAGTGAATACCAATAGGGGAATAGAATAAAAAACCACCAGAAGTTTACTTGTCCAGTTGTCCCAACTAAGTAATAATTTTAATGCTCATAATTGCCCTATCAAGCATGTCCCAATACAATTCACATACCAATATGATAACCAACATCTTTCAATAACTTCACTAAATTACTCTATTCGGTGGTCTACCCCTTATACTATGAACTATGAAGTGTATGAACAACATGAATGGTAAAGAGCAGCAAACAACTAAGTCAGTGCCTTTCTTTTCTAAATAAAACCAATTCATGTTACCAACTTCCCTGACGTAGCAAGTCGCTTGGTTAGTCTAATGCCGATAAGAAATAATGAATTACATCATGAAATGATTGCTGTTAAAAAAGTAGATTCCAACCTCCAGAAAGTACAAGAGGTTCTACATGGCAAAGGGCAAGCGCAAATTCTGCATTTTCTTGGTGCCCTGTCAATACCTGCAAGTTAATAATTGTTAGTCACAGTTAAATGTTATTGAAATGCAAAGGACTCTATCTGCCAAAAAAACATGGGACCTAAATGTTCTCTAATTTCATCATTCTGCAAGTTACACACAGTCCCCTTAACACTACCCCTTCTCAAAATAAATAACCATGGCATGGTACATCTCTTGTAAGTTATATAATACTATAACATTTGGAATGTATAACCAAGTAATGACAACAGTAACAGACCACATCAGGGCAAGAATATGTGGCTCCTAAAACAGCATGCCGATCAGGTTGTGTATCCACATCCCAAATGAACACCTGCACAACAGCCATTAGTTTAGAGCACAAAATTCCTACACAATTCTCAACACAATAAGTTGCAACCTGACATAAGTCAATCATTAACAGAAAAGGACATACCTCAGGACTGTCGGTATGAGTTGCTATGATATTGCTTTGGCTTGGAAGTTCCCTAATTCTATTGACCTGCACAATATCATGCATAATACAGCATTAAAATCTGGAAAAAAAAAAGTCAGACTTTAAATAAGATTAGCCCAACCCCTACCTACAAAATAGCGAGTTAGCTTTACAGGTAAATCTTAAAATATCAGGCATTAGCAAGCAACAAAACGTGACCTATAAAATGGTACCTAATAATACAAGTTAACATAGTATGGACTTGTGGTCTTCTCGCATGACACAACTTCATATAGTTATGGACTTGTGGTCTTCTAGCCTCAACGGAGATTTCTATTAATTATAACTGACACTGTACGGAAGAGGAAAATTGTGGTGGAAAAATTGGGGAAGAAACAAACTAAGGATTTGATAGGATTTTAGGCCTATCATAACTGAAATTGGGTGTTTACCAACTCCAACGCCATGCACGCAGAGATTCTTCAGACCTCACGCTTAGACAACTAACCCCACTCTCGCACCTCTCACGCTCAAATATTTTAATTGGCAAATAAAAGTCTGCACAACTCTAAATTTTATTCAATAACTCATTAATAACTAAAAAGTTGAATACAAAGTCATATTTATAGGAAAATATTAGGATCCCAATTAATCCCACATTGGAAAGATCAAGAGAAAATGAAATGTATAAGTATTAGAGCCTCTCCCCCTAATACCAATTGGTTTTGGGTTGGATGCTAGCTAATACTTAACAATTAGATGTAAGCCCAGGGTTATGGGCCTAGTATGGGCTGGGCCCTTAGCAAGGCTATTGTTAGAGGCCTATTATGGGATAGGTCTCTAACAAACGGGCTAGTGTTAGAGGCATAGTATGGGATGGGTCACTAACAAATGGTATCAGAGCAAGCAACATACTACGACCCACGTTGCAAAAGGGATGAACTTGGTAGGGGCGATCTAAGAGGGGGCGACCGGGTAAAGGCCGGAGTGTGCCACTTATAATGGGCACCCCAGAGTGGGCCGTCGTGGACGATGGTTGTCGAAAGCAAAAGAGGCAACCTGGGAAAGGAGCGACCTAAGGGGGGCGACCTGGTAAAGGCCAGAGTGCTACTTAGAGTGGACACCCCAGAGTGGGCCGCCGTGGACAGTGGTTGTCGGAAGCGTGGTGGTATGTTAGGATCCCAATTAGTCCCACATCGGAAAGAATAAGCGAAAATGAAATGTATAAGTATTATAGGACATCTCCACCTAATACCAATTGGTTTTGGGTTGGATGCTAGCTAATACTTAACAATTAGATGTGAGCCCAGTGTTACGGGTCTAGTATGGGCTAGGTTCTTAGCAAGGCCATTGTTAGAGGCCTAGTATGAGTATGAGATGTGTCTCTAACAAATGTGCTAGTGTTAGAGGCCTAGTATGGGATGGGTCTCTAACAGAAAACTAAAAGATTAATTACTCATACCCAAACTCCTAAATAAGCTCAAATAAAAACTCCTAAATAAAATAAAAAAGTTCCTTGCAACTGAAAACTCAAAAGAACTCAAAATCCTTAGGAAAAACTCTAAAAACAGAAATTCATTTAGAAAAAGAGACTCTAAAAGGCAAAGAAAATTCTAAAAGAACTCAAATAGCTAAATCTCAAAGGACTCAAATAAAATCAAATAATGAAATTTATTAAAAGACTCAAATACTAAAATACCAATTTGAATCCAAATTAAAAATTGGATCCCCATCAATAATGCTATTTCCAAATAAATGTACCATATTTAAATGTGATATCAGACAAAGCACAAGATTAAGGCGTCTGGTATGTATTCTTGGGATGCCTACATCTCCATGACATGCATCGATGTCATGGAACAGAACTATCAAACAAGGACAAACGAAACTTCAACACAGCAACAGAGGTTCAAGATGAAAAATGGCTTTCCATGTCTTTCATTTATTAAGCTCTATAACAGTACTAAAATCAGTTGGAAAATATGATAGCAGCAGCAGAATCAAAGATATAACCGTCCATTAACATATTCTAACTAAAGACAGGTCTTAAGCATTAAGTCAACCCAACCATTGAAGGATCGACCTAGTATATCAAACTCTATATCATTTGTATCATATGAAATGCCTGGTGTGGAGAGGGGGGGGGGAGGTTTCTGAATGCTTCTCTATCATGATGTTCAAAAATGGAAGATTGGTACACATGCTCAAGATGTTAACTAATTCTCTAATTCGCTGCATGCATATGGGGCAATTTTAAAATAAATGATATCATAAAGCAAAAAGATGGAGGTGTTCAGCATTTGGACCACCAATGTGCATGATTATTTTTAAATACAAACAATATAGAGAACATAAAGCATTGCATATATGGTGTATCAAATAATCATAGCAAAAAGTGAAGAGATGGAATGCGCATAAGCACTTGGACTATCAAGGTACAGAATCATCATTTAGCGCAAAAGATATAGAGAACATAGAATGTTGCTTATAGGGTTTAGAGTACCTGGGTTATATGCATTACCTAAGCGAAAGAGTTCACCTTTTAATGAATAATTAATTCAGTTCAGTTCAGACACAACAGAGAGTACATGATACAACACATAAAAGAAGGTAAACTGGGACAGAGTAAAGAAAATGTTACTATGAAATACTTTCACATACCTCCCCAGGATGTATGATGGTTTTGTACTTTTTCACAAACGGAGAACGTGCTTCTCCATTGAACTGCAAAAGTAATATATTATCATCATCTGTAAGATTCTACCAATATGCAAAATATAACAAAGCAATGACAAAGCAAATTTTGTGATGTTTGTTTCTTAAAGTCAGGCAGAAATCCTACATGTGAAAATATCTACAAAGTTGAGACTTGGGAGCAATTCAATAAGACTTATTTAGCAAATAAGTGCAATTTAATGTTTAAGGTTGCAGCATTAGAAAAATGATCAAATTTGCAAACAGGTTCCAACATTACTTACCCATCACTATCGTGGATGAACCCCTGCCTAGAAAATAAAATGATTCTAAAAATAAGATCATCGATATCAGCATAATTTATAATCTAACATCATGCTTCCCTAACTGACTGCAACTCAATGACCATGACTCTTATTAATGGTTAATGCCTAACAAACTGACAAGACCGGATGGCTAGGAAACCGAAGCAATGTCAGACACATACATACGGCAATGCTATTATATAACTGGATTCTCAACCATTAAGAATCCAAATATTAGAGAAGAAATCCCCAAACCCAGCTGTCAAACTCTTTCAATTGCTCATTCCTTAACTTAAGATACCCAATGCACGCACATTCTAAACATATTTGCCATGATAAGTAGGGGACTTCTCCCGATCAAAATTGCTATGTCCAACACACCCAGACCTGACACGTGTGTTCATCTATGTTCGACACCTATGAGGATGTACTGTGTTATTCATCTTCAGGATATGTACCATATAAAGCATAATATGATCTCTTTTAACAAAAGCTATCATTTTGTAGATTATTCTATTAAAATTATGTTCCTTTTTCCGTGAATATTTTAAGTCAAACATCGAGATATATGTATATGCAGAAGAAATATGGATACATGGATGTGTCCTTGTGTCCGGAGATTGGAGATTGGATAATTGCCGTTTCTGACACCCCATGTCTATGTTGAAGTGTGACACTTGTATCAGTGTCTTCAAATCATATAACATTTATGGAACCTACATCGCAATGCCACACAAAATAGTCCATATTTTGTAGAAAATAAAAGTTCAATAACTGTTTTGGGGGTAAAATGTAAAGTTCGATTCAGATCCCAATCTATCCACTTTTTATACAAGATTATTTCATTGTTTCATTATTTGTTACTTGAGAGCATTTTGAAGTCATGTAGGGTGACTTGACATCTGCATCGTATAGAAGTTCCAACTTATGCATAGTGTTATCTACTTAAAGGGTGATGTTCGGCATCGGCCCTGATCCATGTTCCCTTTTTTCTTTTTCCAGCAATGGAAGCAGCTTAGGAAAGAAGAGGAGGGGAAGATCAAGAAAAGTTGGTGTCTTGCATCCCTGGGCTAGGTTCCCAGCCGCATAGGAGAGCCACCCACACATATGCAGCCGCTTTTTAAAACAAGACTTGTGCATTGAGTTTAAAAAGGAATAATGCGGTTATACGAGCTTACTATCCAAAAAACGCTATAATAAGACAACAAAGAAGAGCAAAAGCTTCAAACAGTCAAAAAATTTGATTTGAATTAAATGTATCTAGCATCAGAACATGGAGCATCAAAGTCAATGTTATGATTATTATTAGCTTTGTCTTGGAAATGGTTGTGACTCTTGGGTTCTTGTGTATGACCCTTGGGTTCTTGTGTACTCCTTGGTCATAGTGTAGTGACTCTTGGGCTCTTGTGCCCAATGATGTATTGTGTTGTATATATATGAGAGGGAACCCAATGTATCAATTATCAAGTAATGCATTTCATTCTCTTCTTTCTATTCTAACGTGGTATCAGAGCCTTGTTTATCCTGACCTGATCCAAGCTCTCAGTCCTCCCTCCCACCCTGGGTAGGGTGAGAGGGAGACGATCAACTCTCCTTTATTCAGTTTTGAGTAACCCTGACACCTTTCGTAGTAGCAAGTTCTTTCAGTTCACCAAGCTTTATCTCATCTAGTGTCTGCAATTCATACTTCACATTTCTACCCATTCCTGATTCATGATTCCTCAACTTCTTTCCTGTTATTCTCTCGGCACTCATTCTTCCGATGTACTTCAATTTTGAGGTAATCCTTTGTCCTCTTCCAGGCTTTGAGCGTAGTTTGCTTCTTGTTTTCTATATTGTCTTAAAGTTCATAAAACTGATCCAGCTGACTTCTTTTCTCTTGAAATATTTTGGCTTCTCCTTTTGGAAACTGTAAATTCTCCTTTCGAAATTGATGCATGTATCCTTCTGAAAAGTGCAATGATCTCATCCCGACTAGAGTATCATGGGTCCTCATTGTCTGATCTAGGCAGATCCTTCAATTCATGGCCTTGCCAGACCTGTATGTGGAAATGTTCTTTCGAGGGCGCCCTCTTCTGTTTCTTTCTGGAATCGTACTTGAGCAGGAAGGTCGGTGCAAGCTTCGTTGAAAGAGATGTGTAGGGCACCATTTGTATTCTCTGCCACATTAAATTAGCTCTTCCATGAAATCTGGAAATTGGCTTCGCCGGCTAGATGCTTGACGAAATGCCGCAAAGGCCATTGTTTGTGAAAAAGAGGAGCGTGCATCCTCAAGTTGCCTTGTAACCCCCACAGACACGTCGGACGCACGTGGCATCGTGTCTCACAGGATTTGCTCGATGTTGTTCTCTTCGACCCACAACTGATCTATCAATTGTACTCGGCAATGGCGACGCTGCTTCCTCTCTATCCTCTTCAATCCCAGTAGTACAACAATGGTTCTTCACTCACCCACTTTGACTCCATCCCCGAGCTTGACCTCTCACAGCTTGGCTTCTTCCTTGCCCCAGCGGCACATCATCGAAGCACAGCCTCCTCGGCCCCAAGTGGCCTCGCCCCCAGCGGCATCTCTTCGGCCCACAGCGGCCTGTCCCCTGCCCTCAGCGGTATCTTTTCGGCCCCCAGCGGCCTCTGCCCCCAGCGGCACATCATCGGTCCACTGCGACCTCTACCCCTTTGCGGCACTTCATTGGCCACTTGCGGCCTCGGTCCACTGCGACATCTGCCCCTTGCAGCACCTCCTCGACCCCTTACAGCCTTGATCTCTACATCCTGCACTCCACAGCCATCCATTGTCGACATCTACTAGATCTTCTACAGAGTCGTTGGAATTCTTCTCCAAACTCAATGTTACACATTGAGTTTGAGGGGGGGTGTTATGATTATTATTAGCTTTGTCTTGGAAATGGTTGTGACTCTTGGGTTCTTGTGTATGACCCTTGGGTTCTTGTGTACTCCTTGGTCATAGTGTAGTGACTCTTGGGCTCTTGTGCCCAATGATGTATTGTGTTGTATATATATGAGAGGGAACCCAATGTATCAATTATCAAGTAATGCATTTCATTCTCTTCTTTCTATTCTAACAGTCAAAATAAATGGTGAACATTCTAATAATTCTATAGCTCACAGATTGACAGAAGTGCATGGTCTACAAGAAGCTGTAAACAAGGGTGGGACCACACCAAGCAAAACATATGCAACTGACATAATCTATACAAATAAACAAATATTAGAAAACCTCGGTTATATGCTCTGCCGCTGCAACCTTCGGTTTAACCACCACAACATTTGTTATGACCAGTGTGTTTGGAAGAGATCCATCAGTCTGTTGGAGGGGGAGGGGGAAATACCAATGAGATTGTGAGGCCAATGAATATACTAGTATAATACTCAATCTGCAAATTTCAAATTTGAATATATAATTGGTCAACTCTTAATAAAATCATTTAAATAAAACCTCTCTCATGTAACTTATTCGTTTTCAACCAGTTGAAAAGTAAAATTGTTCACAATAAATGCATATTAAGTACTATACACATTACCATAGGAATTACCAAACTGAAGTAATACACAAACAATTGACCAGAAAATAAATAAATGAATATTCATATCAAGTGGTTATGCTAAAAAAAGGCTTATGGAGAATTAAACTATAACTAAAGCTTCCAAAATTCAGGACATGAAGCCAAGAATTTGTAACTAAAGAGCCAAGTGGCAGAAGCCTTCAACAGCCAAGTTTATATTAAGATACGCAGTACTTGCCTGCTGAGAGAGGTAGAGACGTTGGTGATTCTTATATGTTGCTTTCTCTAGTAGTGGACCCCACCTTTTTGCAAAGATAAAAAAAATGGAAGCAGAATTAGTAAAAGAATTGATGTCCTACAAATCAACAATAATAACAACAACAATCACAATAATAATAATTTGACATTCATGCATATGTTTCAGAAAAAGATGGGTAACCTTGGCAGCAGCTTTAGAAGTCACTGTGCAACAAGCAAGCAAATAAATGGATGGATATTAGATGAATAAGAATCATGTTGTCAAAGAAAATCACAATATTAAACAAAAGCATCCTTTAGTTTCGTTTCTGTAAGTGCAAAGTAAAAGACGAATGAGCATCATATAATTGTCGACTCATCTCCCAAGTTCCAACTCAGTGATAATTAAACATACTGTCAAAAAGAAAAGAAAATGCCCATGAATTTGATGAAATGAGCTAACCAGAAGGTTCAGCATCTTCATTCACATCCATCCGTGTATTCAATACCAACAAATACTCCAACCTAGCCACCTCACAAGAACTAAATGAGCTTGAACTTAGAATTCAACTCTTCTTTCTTCCTCTATATATGCTACTTTATCACACATTTGAGCAGGATCTTAGAGCAAAAGTGTTACTTTATAGTAGAATCCATTCCGCCACCAAAATTTGAGGCAAGATTCTATGTCATGGTATCTCAAAAATTGTGCCTTTGAGTTCGCTAGGAAATCCTAGTTGAGAGCCCCTCATAAAAACTTAAGCAATCCCTTTGTAGAGGGTTTCATCGTTGAGTCATGAAACGCATCCCATGTCATAAAACCAAACCGTTTTGATGGGTAAAAAATGGTTAGATACTGACAGTGCAGGTGCTTCAATTTATTACATTCGTCCTAATTTCAAGGTATCCATCTCAGTTCTGTATCCCATCGTCCCATCAAATTGGGCCTTACAGTATCATTCCTGATGTTAGTTTAGACTTTAGACCACTGCAGAATTTTCGAATACTCTTTCAGAGATAATGCGCGGGGGATGGGATGGATATTTAGCTACAAAGAACAGAAGGTAGATCACCTCTTTCCAAGACACAATGTCCAAAGAAAATAGATAATCATGACAATCAGCCTCTCTCTCTTTCCCTCTCTCTCCCTGCCCCCAAACCATCCCAAAAAAACAGAAAAGAAAAAAAAAAGGAAAAAAGGAAAAAATAAATCCTTATAACAATACAATTACATCAGAAAGACAACGATCCATTTGCCCCCTAAGTCACCCCAATCGGTGCAAAACACTAACACAATTCAGAATTAGAGGTCCAACACCATACTCCTTGAGAGATCGAACGCGATTACTTCCGTAAGTAAATGGTTCAGTTTATCAACTAATGGAAATAAATCCCTAATGTCGCTCGAAATTAAACGGCCCAGTTGATAAACATATGCATTACCAGCGTAAGCAGTACAGTCAAGTCCTACCAGTCGGTGCAAAAACACTGACACAATTAAGAATAAGAGATCCAACACCATACTCCTTGAGCGAGAGAACGATTACTTTCGAAAGTAAATGGTTCGACTTATCAACTAAAGGTAATAAAACCTTAATGTCGCTCGAAATTAAATAGCCCAGTGGATAACCATATGCATTACCAGCGTAAGCAGTACAGTCCATTCTCAAAAACCCTAGTGTGGTTCTATATCAGAAACCCTAGAAAGGGGAAGAAGGGGGTTTGTAGCGGTGTGGTGTACCTGCAGGAGAGCGAAGGCCAGGCGAGGTTGTGGTTGGAGATCCAATCGTAGAGCACGGGGACCAGATTTCTCCACTGTATGTACCTCTCATTGAAGCTCGGCTGCCATGATTTCCATCTCTCGTCCATCTTTCTCGCTCCTCTCTCCGATGATCTCTCCCCCTCACTCTGCTCTCTCCTCCTCCCTTTTTCCCGCTCTTCGCGAAGAACAGATCGTGGAAAAAATAAATGTAGAGTGGGACCCATGGACGGGGTTTTTGTGGGTAAAAGAAACGGGCCGGGTCCGACAAAGGAACATCCACTTGCGGATCCATTTGGGATAATTGGGTCTGGATACGACAAATGCGCATTAGGATCCGCATTTTTTCAAAGCGAAATATCGGGCTCGTTTAAATAGTCCAGTCAAATGATTATAATCCGACGGACCATCTTTTTTAAGGAATTTGAACGGTTCAACTGATTATTTTGATTATTATTTTTGACAACAAATCAAAAAGATTGTGATCCAAAAATTAAATCAATACTTTGAATTAAAAAGATTGAGGTCTAAACCTTTTTTTAAACCAAACGGATTTCCCTTGATGATTAAGCTATTTTTTGATAAAATGCAATGATATGGACGAAATTAAAAATGGCATCAAATCAAAGCTTTAAAATAATAATCCAAAAATTTTGGGGTATTCACGAAAAAATACCCTAATATTTGGGGTATCTTTCAAATTAATACCATAAACGTTTAAGTCGTACACAACAATACATTTTTGCGTGTTTTGGCTAACGGTCGAAAACGTCGTTAAATTATACATGTTTTGCCCCTGGTCGAAACTCACGAAAAAATACTCTAATGTTTGGAATATCTTTCAATTTAGTACCATACCGTTTGGGGTATCTTTCAAGTTAATACCCTAACGTTTGGGGTATCTTTCAAATTAATACCCGCTCGGGCCCATGTTTAGCTGCGAGCCCATGTTGCAGCATCTTGAACAAATGATCGTCGAAGATGGCTCGACTCCAATTCTTGCTCACGGACTTGAGATGGCACAATAATTTGAAGGAAATCCGATGGAGGATGATATAGATTATGACCACGGCCGGCAACTAGTGCGCCGTCTGCTCACGTCGCCAATACTGCACTGTTGCCTTCTTAAGCTTGTTCACTGGCTAAAGCTTCTCGTTCCAAGGCTTCCACCAAGAAATAAAAGAGCATCACAAGTATCACCAATTCTCTCATGGCCACTTCTTTCCCCTTAATTTCAATCAAACAACAAACTCGTTTGTGACCCTAGCGATCGCTATTTCATGCATTCTTCTCTTCTGCCATTTCATCCTCTTCATCCAACACCGCCACCATCGACCATTCCGTTCTACAGCGAACATTTATGCATCAAGATGGCTTCTTCTGCACTACAGTTTGATTGCCATGATGATCCATTAGGGTTGTGTAATGGCCCAGAGTGCCATATACATAGGGCCTATGCTTTTGTGTGAATATCGAGTGTATAGCTGTGTACTATGTATTGTGTATATGCTTGAAAACAAGTGAGTACACATTTGTGTGTTCTTTATAAGGTTGGTTGTGCCTGTAGTGTGTGCAGTGAACTATGAAGTGGTATAGTAATATTGTATGATTGTGTGGAGCAGTACTATTAATTGGCCTTACTATTAGTGCAACTAATTGATGTTAATGGTCCACACATACATGGATGCTTGTTGAATGCTTATATATTGGTAATGTAGTGTGTTTAGTAATGCAGGTGTAGTATACATGCAGGAATAGTGAGGTCATGCATGGGTATGTGATGCATGAAGGTGGTTATGTGATGGTATGAGTATGTGTGTGAATGGGTGTGTAGGTTTGGTGTAGAGGGGCTGGTGTGAAAGGGGTTAAGGTTAGTGGCATTCCTGTAATTAATATGAGAGTGTGAGAAGTAATGTCATACTTGTAATTAAGGTTGGGTGGGTGTGTATAGTGGGAGAGATATTTGTGGAGGATGGCAAACTTGTAAATATGACTTCTTGACCTTTCTACTTTATATGCTGTTGAGTATTGGTGTTTCATACCAATCTTATTTTGATGATGATCACAACATTATGTTGTTGCTAATGAATCTCATGTCTTAGTCTCTCAATTTATTTCAAGGATATCTTTCTTGGAGACTAATCACTTGGTGTAAGGATGGACATCATGTGAAGAAGGGCCAAAGTTTGGACTCAAGGAGTGCCAAAGCTTGGAGATGATGGAGAGCTATCAAGGCATCAAGATTGAAGACTTAGACTCTTAAGAAAGCATTGTAATCCATGTAATTTACTTTATTGCTTTCTCTCTCTTTTGAGTCTAGGGTTGATGTAATGCCTTGCTAGATGGTTTGCTCATTCATGCACATGCATTTAACCATCTTAGTGAACCTTAGGATTATCATAGAATCCAACCCAATAGGTTCACTCTTTCCGTCAGTCGCCTGATGAGGGAAACACAGCCGACTGGGTGATTTCCAGTCGCCTGTAAATCCTTCTACAGTCGCCTGATATGCACTGCTCAAGTCAACATTTCTATTGACTCAAACTTGAGCTTTACGCACAGTCGTCTGTCGATCGGTTTCCAATTGCCTGTATATTTACAGTCACCTGGATATTGGCCAACAGTCGCCTGTCTAGCGTAAGTGCAATCTCTGCATCTCTATGTCTTCTCTCCATAATTTACAGTAGTCGACTGATGAAGAATGTACAGTCGCCTGACTATTTGACAGTCGACTGTAGTATTAACATCAGTCGCCTGTGCGAAGAATTGGAGAAAGAGTGCAGCTCTCTGTTTCGATCCATCCCCTGCAGCAGTCGTCTGCTGAAGGATTAACAGGCACATGTCTTGTTTGTCAGTCGACTGTATTGACTTTGTCAGTCGACTTTCCTGGCTCAGATTATAGCCGTTAGGTATTTTCTAGCCGTTGATCAGTCGACTGGCTTATGATCATCAGTCGACTGTTCCTGTCGTTTTCACCCAGTTTCTAGCCGTTGCAGATTTGATTATTTGGCCGTTTCTTTGGGTTTTTGGGCTTGATATAGGATTCCTATATATATGAGTGTGTTGCCTTTGCTTAAACTTCTTGATTGATTCTTGATTACTCTTGATTCTATTGAAAATCTCAAGAGATCTTTAAGCCACTCTCAAGCTCCCTCATTTCCCTCTATTGAGCATTCATCTTCCTTCATGCATTAAAGTCCAGCTCAAGGGAAATCATCCAAGTGCTCTCAAGCATATTCCAACACTTGGAGATCCTCTTCCATGCCTTGCATTCATTCATGAGTAAGCATCTCAAGGCATATGTAAGAGTATTTACTTTACAGAGTGTAATTTGTTTTCCTATTTCTCTTTGTGGGATTAGGATATGGGATTAGGATACTCTCTTTGTGGGGGTTTCGCTCTTTGTGAGAGGTTGTCTCTTTGTGGGACTAGGGAATTCTCTTTGTGGGAATTAACTCTCTGTGTAGGAGTTCTAGTGTCCTAGTGTAGGGCTAACCCTAATTCTCTGAGTGGGAGTTAGTGATTCTCTGTGTGGGAGTCTTGATACTTGTGTAGGATTGGGTGGGTCCTTGTGTAGGACATAAATCCTCTTTGTGGGGTGTCTCCTTGTGAGATTTGTATTCACTTCTCTATGTGGGAATATAGTGACTATTGGTGTGGCTGGATGTACCCAAGTTTGGGGAACCAGTGTAAAACTTTGTGTTTGCGTTTGGATTGATTGTGCCATTTAATTCCTCTTGCATTTATAATTCCGCATTTGCAAGTTAAATTTTATTTGGACAATTTTATTGCCATTACACTATTCACCCCCTCTAGTGTGTGTTGTTAGTATTGCAAGGGTTAGACGATCCATACAATTGGTATCAAAAGCGAGGTTAAAGCATACTGCAACGATGGCATTCAACGCTACTTTCGCGCCTCATGAAGAAGGTCTTTATACCGTCCGACCCCCGCTCTTCAACGGAACCAACTACCCGAGTTGGAAGATCAGGATGATGGTATACTTGAAGAGTCATGACCTTTGGGACATAACGGAGTCACCTTTCGAGGAGCCTACTTCACCTGCGGCCTTGAGAACTAAAGCGGAGAAGGACTTGATCAAAGTCAATGCTAGGGCTATGTGTGTTCCCATTGCGCCCTCACTCCAGATGAGTTCGATCGCATCTCCATGTGCAAATCTGCAAATAGTATTTGGCACACATTGGAGATCTCTCATGAAGTGCTACTTCAACATAAGGAAGAGATCCATTCAAGCAAGCCCGAGAAGCTTGAGAAGAAAAGGGGTGTTGCTCTTCATGAAGAGAAGGAGTCTTTCAAATGGAAAAATCAATTCCAACAAGAAGCTCCAAGTGAAGATGAAGAAGATCTTAGCGACGATGACTACTTCGAGCTTGCCAAGCAATTCAAGAATTTCAAGGCATTCCTCAAGGATAATCAAGGTATGTCTTCATCAAAGTTTGCCTCACAGTCTAACAAGTTGGTTTGTTTCAACTGCAGTGGAATAGGTCATGTGGCTACCGAATGCCCTTCCAAACCCAACATAGATACCTATAAGGGTAAAGGGAAGAAACATTGGAAAGCCAAGTCCGAGGTCAAGAACCAAAAGAAGGGACTTATCGGCACATTTGATGATTCCGATGAGGACACATCTAATGATGAAGGAGAAGATGACAAGGAGCACGATCAAAATTGTTTTGTTGCCTTTGATGATTCTTCATCTAACTCTAGCGATGAAGAGATAGAGACATGGCTCAACTCCAAAGAAGAAAGTTGCTTTATGGCTAATGGGGAAGAGTCTTCGTCAAGCTCAAGCGAGGAGGAAAGTGATGAAGAAACCGAGGAGAAAAAACCATCCTATGAGGAGCTTGAATACCGCCTAAGTGTGGCCTCCAATTTGGCAAGTAAGTGCATCGATTCATATGATAAAATGAAAGCTAAACTTGATAATGCTATGAGTAGGGTGCATGAGTTAGAATCATCTAGTGTAAATATTCATGATGAAAAGCATGTTTATGACACTTGTGAGAGAGACACACTTCTCTCTCAAGTTAAGGAATTGAGTATTTCTAATGAAAGTCTCATTTCTCAAAACCTTGGCTTAGATGCTCACATTCAACAACTTACGTTGAAATGTAAAGAGGAATCCCGGAAGCTCATAAGCTTTGTGTATTCTAGGGATTCATTCCACGATTTGTTGGAAAAACAACATCCAACAAATCATAGAGGAGGTTTGGGTTATATTCAAAATATGGTTCCCAAACCCACCTCTAATTCTTCTTTTGGTGCAAATTCAAGAAATATTGCTAAAGCACCTAAGAAGAATCACCATGCATTCTTGTACAACAATAACACCAACAAGAAGCATGTAGATCACAAGGTGATGAGAAAGAATGAAGAATCTTCATTTTTTGCTAAGAAACAAAATCCTCATTCTTTGCATGCCAAGAAACTTGTTTCTACACCTAAGCATGCCACATCCTTCCCTCTTGCAAAGGCAAAACCATTGCCTAGGAAGTCCTTGAGATTGTAGATTCCCACTAAGGGTAGTGTGCAAGAGAGAGATAGTTACATTAAATCTCTAGTTAGGGATGTGACCACCTCGTGTGATTACGTTAGGAAATCAAACTCCTCTTGGGTTTGGTTACCTAATGTTTATGTTCCTCACACATTTGCATATGGCATGGGTATTGTGCTTCTATGTTTATTTTAAGCATACCCATTGATTGTGTGTGTTTCATGATTTTGAAAATATTTTTCAAATTTATTTCTTTTCATGAAAATTGGGACCTTGGGGTTTATTGACATGCATGCATTTTTGATTCATGTGTATGTCAATGGTGGAGTTAATATATTATATGTTTAAATTATTTTAAGACATATTTTAACTCTCATTTCAGAGGTTATTTGAGATCATTATTTACATTTGGTTATTTTGGGTCTCAAACCAAACCTCATGTTTATTGCCAACTTGTTTCATGTCTCATTGTTTTTGGAAATATCCTTGTGTATCTTTGAAACTTGATTTTTCCATATCTATTGCTTTGATTTATTTTTAAGGCCCATGGCTCCATTAATTAATTGGTATTAGATCCTAGAAGTCAAAAGTTGACCATTTCTATGATCTAGGTGGAGCATGGGATATTGAATTGATACCCACTAAGTTGTTACGTTTGGTATCATACATATCTTTCTTTTCTTGCATATTGTCACATCTTGGTTAAGATGGCAAAGGGGGATATTTTTGATGTCCACCTTTTTGACGATGTCAAAGGGGAGAGATATATGCATTATGTGATCATATCTATAGGGGGAGAGATATATACATATGCATATGGGGAGAGATATATGGGATTAGATAAACCTTTCATGTTTGCATGCTTTTATTCCTTGCAATTGGTTTATGTAATCCATGCCTATTATATGTCACCTTGTTGTTATTGGTATTATGAGTATTTATCTTTGTGTAGCTCATTATATAATTGGTGCATATAAGTAGGGGAGATCATTAGCATTGTGCTTTAATTCTTTATGATTTACATAATCTGTGTCATCATCAAAAAGGGGGAGATTGTTGAGTATTGGTGTTTCATACCAATCTTATTTTGATGATGATCACAACATTATGTTGTTGCTAATGAATCCCATGTCTTAGTCTCTCGGTTTATTTCAAGGATATCTTTCTTGGAGACTAATCACTTAGTGTAAGGATGGACATCATGTGAAGAAGGGCCAAAGTTTGGACTCAAGGAGTACCAAAGCTTGGAGATGATGGAGAGCTATCAAGGCATCAAGATTGAAGACTTAGACTCTTAGGAAAGCATTGTAATCCATGTAATTTACTTTATTGCTTTCTCTCTCTTTTGAGTCTAGGGTTGATATAATGCCTTGCTAGATGGTTTGCTCATTCATGCACATGCATTTACCCATCTTAGTGAACCTTAGGATTATCATAGAATCCAACCCAATAGGTTCACTCTTTCCGTCAGTCGCCTGATGCGGGAAACACAACCGACTGGGTGATTTCCAGTCGCCTGTAGATCCTTCTACAGTCGCCTGATATGCACTGCTCAAGTCAACATTTCTATTGATTCAAACTTGAGCTTTACGCACAGTCGTCTGTCGATCGGTTTCCAGTCGCCTGTATATTTACAGTCACCTGGATATTGGCCAACAGTCGCCTGTCTAGCGTAAGTGCAATCTCTGCATCTCTCTGTCTTCTCTCCATAATTTACAGTAGTCGACTGATGAAGAATGTACAATCGCCTGACTATTTGACAGTCGACGTAGTATTAACATCAGTCGCCTGTGCGAAGAATTGGAGAAAGAGTGTAGCTCTCTGTTTCGATCCATCCCCTGCAGCAGTCGTCTGCTGAAGGATTAACAGGCGCCTGTCATGTTTGTCAGTCGACTGTATTGACTTTGTCAGTCGACTGTCTTGGCTCAGATTATAGCCGTTGGATGTTTTCTAGCCGTTGATCAGTCGACTGGCGTATGATCATCAGTCGACTGTTCCTGTCGTTTTCACCCAGTTTCTAGCCGTTGCAGATTTGATTATTTGGTTGTTTCTTTGGGTTTTTGGGCTTGATATAGGATTCATATATATATGAGTGTGCTGCCTTTGCTTAAACTTCTTGATTGATTCTTGATTACTCTTGATTCTATTGAAAATCCCAAGAGATCTTTAAGCCACTCTCAAGCTCCCTCATTTTCCTCTATTGAGCATTCATCTTCCTTCATGCATTGAAGTCCAGCTCAAGGGAAATCATCCAAGTGCTCTCAAGCATATTCCAACACTTGGAGATCCTCTTCAATGCCTTGCATTCATTCATGAGTAAGCATCTCAAGGCATAGGTAAGAGTATTTACTTTACAGGGTGTAATTTGTTTTCCTATTTCTCTTTGTGGGATTAGGATACTCTCTTTGTGGGGGTTTCTCTCTTTGTGAGAGGTTGTCTTTTTGTGGGACTAGGGAATTCTCTTTGTGGGAATTAACTCTCTGTGTGGGAGTTCTAGTGTCCTAGTGTAGGGCTAACCCTAATTCTCTGAGTGGGAGTTAATGATTCTCTGTGTGGGAGTCTTGATCCTTGTGTAGGATTGGTTGGGTCCTTGTGTAGGGCATAAATCCTCTTTGTGGGGTATCTCCTTGTGAGATTTGTATTCACTTCTCTGTGTGGGAATATAGTGAATATTGGTGTGGCTGGATGTACCCAAGTTTGGGGAACCAGTGTAAAACTTTGTGTTTGCATTTGGATTGATTGTGCCATTTAATTCCTCTTGCATTTATAATTCCGCATTTGCAAGTTAAATTTTATTGCCATTACACTATTCACCCCCCCTCTAGTGTGTGTTGTTAGTATTGCAAGGGTTAGACGATCCCTACATATGCCATGTCTTAATTTCACAAATTTACCTTTGAAATTCTTAGTAAATCATCACCATAGAAATTCTGAAATTCTGAAGTTTGTATGGTTTTGTGCATTGAGCAATTCTGAAGTTTGTATGGTTTTGTGCGTATAGCTTCTTGACTCTTCTACGTAATTCTTGGCTCTTCTACTCTTTTCTCCCAAATTCTCCTCGTTTCTAAACTCTTCTAAAAATATCTCGCTCTCTCCCCAAAGATTAGGCCGAATTCATCCCTTCCCCTTGCTGATTCTTAGACATTAGGGATGCTGAGCACCCATAGGGCTACGACACCCTCACTCTGAACACACCCGTGGCATCCCTGTCGTTGTTTGGGCGCTGTTGCTCATTCTGGGAGCTTGTGGAAGAAGAGAAGGAAGAAGGAGAAGGACTTGAAGAGGGATGAGCCATAGGGATTTGGGCTACCCCCTTATCTCTCATCACCCCTAAGGTAGGATTCCATCTCCAACTAGTATTAGAGTTGCATGCTTAGTTTCATGGTTGTTGTTGTGGTGGTTTTAACCTTTCTTATGTCAATCCTGAGTTTTGTATGGTTGTGTGCGGTGAGCAATCCTGGGTTTGTATGGTTGTGTGCGGTGAGCAATCCTGAGTTTGTATGGTTGTGCGCTGTGAGTAATCCCGAGTTTTGTATGGTTGTGCGCTGTGAGTAATCCTGAGTTTTGTATGGTTGTGCATTTTGTATGGTTGTGCGCGGTGAGCAATCCTGAGTTTTGTATGGTTGTGCGCGGTGAGCAATTTTGAGATTTGGGTGGTTTTGTGCGGTGAGCAATTCTGGGCAGATTTATGTGACGATTGTTTTGCTTAGTCCTTCCAATCTAGACTTGAGTTTGCTTTGAAACTTTTGTGGCATGAAGATTGGACTGTTATCTATAACTTTTATGTTGTAAACTTTTACCAATTCGAACTGGAAATAGGGTTAAAAATTCTATCTTTACAACATGTCGGAATTTCATCTAATCTGGACACAGTTTGGCAAAACGTAGGTCAGTCCCTGCACACTTCATAGAAATTGGTAATCTTGGTCTCGTTGGAAAGATAACAACTTTCTCTATAATTTTTCTTGAGATAATGTTTTTGTAATTCTGATTGTAATATGCCCAAAATCAGCAATCAAGACAGATCCTGGAATCTGTCTGAAAACCCGATTTGTCAGGTCTCACCAAACAATTCACCATAAATCAGCCAGTTCATATTTCTGCATGAAAATTTATAGGTGAATCTAGCACAAATATATCTACAACTTTCATTTGTATTGTATGGGCATGTTTGATACAAATATTTGGAGTGTTATGCCTCTGTTTGGGACTGTCCTGTTATTTCCAGAAACTGTGTTGCATGAATGTGTTGTTTTGTGTTCAATTATGGATTTCCATGGTTTGCGGCTTAATTATATGATTGTTACATGATTCATCAGTTGTTTATTTTGCCATCTCATGTTTCATAAAGTTGTTAATTTTCACTTATGTTCATTATCTTGGTGAATTAATTGTTGATAATAATGTTGGCCTTCAAGAGAAGTTGATATGGGAAAAGGAAAGCAAGTTTGGATATGATGTTGTTAGGACACGAGGGTGGAGTGCACGGGCATGGACAAAGTTGCCATGGTAGGAGGCGGGTGAAGTCGTCGTGGGCAACCTATTGATACCATTAGGTGGCTCTACGTTGATAACGTAGTAGAATCACGTGCACTTGCACGCTGGCTCATTCATGGGATCCCCATTGTATTGCATTGCATCTCATAGCAAATTGTTGTGTGTTTCATGTGCATCATGTCATCATTGAGTATTATGTGTGACTTGTGGTTATAGATGCGAATGTTTCATTGTATGTATGATTGTTGCCATGAATGCATGAATTGCTTGAGATGGGTGCATATTGGTAAAATGAGGTGGTCTGCTTTCAATTGAGGAGCTTAAGTAAATGGAAGTGAGATGGGTTCCATGTTATTAATTTCTATTTTTTTACTATTAAAACTTAGTTGCTCATTATAAATATTGTACTTGTTACTTGTCACCTCTTGTACATTATGCTAGTATGAACTCCTTGTATGTTGCACACGCACACTCCCACCTGTTCATAGTTATAAACGTTACTTTCTTTACTACAGTAGATGTTTATGTCATGTCATACACTTTGCCTGCTCACATGCACCTTTTACACACTTCATGTAATGGCTAGTTTGGGTATGGAATTCCTACTGGGTCACGCGTTGACGTGCCCCACCGTTGACTTTTCAGGTTCAAGTGTTGGAGTTGGTTGGTGACTATGAGGTGGAGCAGTGGAGTTCTGTGGATGAGTTAGGTTGGGATAGTGAGGGGAGAGGAGAGAGTGTTGTACTTTTGGGGTTTTGTTTGGGTAGTGACGAGTTGTTCATGATGGATGTATGTACCGATGGATGATGTATAGAAATCAGACCTTTCTTTGAGTTAGTTGTTGTGCAGTTTTCCTCTGTGTTACTCTCTGTGTTATGTTATTGGTTGTACTGGTTGTGCTTTGGGAACATTGCAGGTACTATCCCAGCAGTGCGCAGTAGACCTGCTTGTGTTGAAATTTTGTATTTTCTTCGTAGCACCTGCCTCTTCAGGAATACCTGATACTGATTCATACTTATTGGGTATCCTCGGGAGCGGAGCGTTACAAGTTGGCTTTGGCTTGTGTAACTAGTTCAATATTCATTTCTGCTCTCACACAGAAAAAGAAGAAGAATGATAGCAAGCAAAACATTTTCGCTGCATACAAGAAACAATAAAGGAACACACAAAATTAAGCCAGCAAAACAATGAAAGCAGGCAGAAATGAACATTGAAAGGGAAAACAAATAACAACTTACTGCATATATCAACTACATGAATGTTTCATTAACATTAGATGCCGAGTAGCATCACAGTCTACACCATCTAAAAAACACTAAGCTATTTCAATTTGAGAATCAGAGATATCATGCATTACATTACAAGGGTAAAATATATGTCAAAACATGAACGTTACAACTGAATGAGATTCTTGAGGCAGTAAGTACCGACGATAAGCCAACCAACGAGAATGGACACGAAGGCAACCATGAATATCAAGACGTTTGAACAGCAAAAAAGAAGCCATATAGAGCAGACGACCCCAAAAGGCAACAAAGACCTCGCCGCTGCAATATTGATCACCCAAGTACCTTTGAATAACATGAAGACTGTTAAATTCACCACATTCCATATGGCATGCCCACCATATCCTATTCTGTTTAGGTTGTTTGCTACAAAAGAGTGGCAGTCGCACGTGAATAGGCTGCTGTTCTTGGTCTTCGTCATCTCGGGAGGTACTGCAAATGTCTCCGTAAACGCATCTATGATAGCGTGAATGGCATGTTGGTTAGGAGAAGAATCCCAGCAAGCCCAGAAGCTCTTATAGCAGCCGAAGCAGGAGCAGCCCAATTTAGGGAGGTTGGTTGTTCTTTTTCTTTTTGTTCTTCTGTTTGTCCATGTATTTCTTGTCGGATTAGCAACAGCCTAACAGATAGGTAAGCGCTTCCTGCTTATCGGCAAAGATGGCCGAGGCTAGGGCCATGAGAGTGGTCGGACGGGTCGAGCGATGGGAGGAGGGAGGTGGGGAGAGGGGTGGACCCTCTTGGCCCCTTTGTTGGGGGAGCAGAGCTTCTTCATTTGAGAGAGACGATGCCCTCGACCATCCCCCACCGTTCATCCCTAGGGTCCACATCAACGACATATTCTTTTGTCGTATGGAGCTCTGCGTCATTGATCTTCATGGGCATGTCCAGGCTGGCATTGATTTCGTGACCCCTGGCCAGATCCTCAAAGGTGAGCCCATCACCACGAGCATCATCATCTCTGGGGAAGGAGAAAGAGAAGGCAAGTCAAGCAACCACATTACAGCAGCAGCAACAACAACATGGCTCTATGGTGATTGTGGCTGATGGTTATGAAATGTGGAGCAGTGGTGTGGTGTTTGATAATGCCACGGATCAGTCAGGTGGCGGCGACAGTAGTAATCCATCGTCGTCGTCGTCTAATGATGTATTTGCTCTCGAAGAACTACTACCCAGCATTGATGGCTTGCCTAGTTTGTTGTCGCTAATACTACCACCACCATCAGATGTCGAGGCATGGCCATCTTCTTCAGTTTCTTTGATGATTGAAGTTGATCATGTCCAACATTGACCCGATTTTGATCAAGATTGGTCATTTGACCCGATCCTGGAGATAGAATTAGACAGCCTTTCGCTTGAGGACCTCCTCCAGCAAGATGTTCACGCCATGGTGCCATCTGGTGGGTGCTATCGATTTTGAGTAGCCTTTCTCTGAGGGATATGTGGATGTCGGTGTATTAATTTTGTTCCTTGGCATACAGATCCTCTTGTTTTCAATAGGATTCATCGGAATTCTTTTCCATAAAGCAAAGGAGAATATGATTAACCGTTATGTTGATGGTCATAAGAGGCAATTTTTCTACCGTTTTGGGTATTAACTTGAAATATAACGTAAACGTTAGGGTATTTTTTTTGTGATTTCCCCTATGAGGAACGAGGGGAGGGGTAAAATCTCCAGATTTCAGTCTTTTCGATGGAAAATAGAAAAGAGGTATCAAGTTAAACCCGATATATAACGTTAGGTTTTAAATATATACAACTTAAAAGTTCAGGGTATTAACTTGAAAGATAGCCCAAACGATATGGTATTTTTTTGTGAATACCCCAAAGATTTTTGTCCCTTTGGATATGTGTGTAACCCAATGGATTCTCAGCCAAGTTGAAATCCATTAAATGTTTATTCCAATGGAATTGCTATGCAAACAGACCTTTTTGCTGTTCACATACCACATAACTTTTTACGCCCATGCACAGACTTAAATTTATGAAAAATTGCATTTTTGGCTCAGTTCACAGACAAGAAATACCAATTATACCCCCTTAGATTCACACCCCCACAGTTCAAATAACATTTAATTTTTGCAGAGTGTGCACTGCCCTAAAACTAATTGCTTAATCATACACTGATTATGTTAAAAACACAGACCTAATTCTTCATCACACCTAATGAGAGGGATGGGCCGGAGGAGGGGCCGGAGGGGCCGGAGGCGGGCTGAGGGCGGAGGGAGACTGGCAAGGTGGTTTGGGCGGCTGTGGAGGGGTGGAGGAGGTGGTTGGGGATGTGGAGGGGGAGGGGGCTGGGGCTTAAGGGAGAGATACGAAGAAGATGAGAAAAATTAAGTAATCTGATTTCACTTTCTATGAAAGGGTATGTGTACTCAACAAGAAGATGAGAGAAAGAGAGAGAAGAATAAATGTATTTTAGTATTTTTTTTAAAAAGTGTATAATTGGCACTTTTATAAAAATTAAATTATCTGTGAACTGAGCAAAAGGGCTGTTTGCGTAGCAATTCCCGTATTCCAACTATCCAATTCCAAACAAGCCCACAAAATGGGAGTTGCTTTGCAAACTGGCCATTTTGTTAAGCGCACATACCGCTTAATTTTTTACTCAGCGTACATACCATACATATTTGAAAAAACAAGTTTTTGCTCAATGCACATACCAGATCACCAAATATGCCCTTAAGTTTCACATATAACTAAATTCAAAATCACTCAGTTAACATATCACTAAATTTTTATATGTTTCTGAAACATATAACTAATTAAACCCTAAATCTATAATTAGTTAAGTTATCACTTAATTTTTATTTGTTTCTGAAACATATAACTAATTAAACTTTAAATCTATAATTAGTTAAGTGGAATTTAATGATATTAGTTAACCCGTGATTAAGGGGAGGGCGATGGGGAGGGCGATAGGGATGATGGGTTGGGGAGGGGGTGGGTGATGGGGAGGATGTGTTTGGGAGGAGGGGGCTGGGGCGGGCGAAGGGGGGAGGGGAGATGGAGGGAGGGGCTAGGGCCGTAGGGGGCTGGGGAGGAGGGGCAGGCAGAGGGGGCTGGGGCTGGGGGGGAGGAGGTCGAGAGCATGCAGGAGGGGGATGAGTGCTGCGGAGGAGGGTAGGGCAGGGGGAGGATGGAGGGCTTGGCGGAGGGGGGGGGGATGGGTGTTGCAGAGGAGAGTCGGGCAGAGGGAGGATGGAGGGCTTGGTGTGGGGGGGATGGGTGTTGTGGATGAGGGTCGGGCAGAGGAGGGCTGGAGGGCTTGACGAAGGGGGGGTCAAGGTGGCCAAAAGGCCCGCCGGCCCGTGGCCCGGACCGCCCGGCCCAGCCAACGTGCCGACCCGCCCTGGGCTCGACGGCATTAACCGGGTCATGGGTGAAGCTTGGCTCGGCGCCATGGCCGGGCTTCCTGTGTGAGTTCGGCCCGCCGGGCCAGGCCGGCCCGTAATTTTTTAATCGCGCGATGCTGCTATTTCTGGGATTCAAACGTTCCCAACCGTTAAAAGACCATTGTACACGGTCAAATGACCATTTCCAAGCCCCCTAATTGGCATTTCGGTCATTTTCAGGCGAAAAGACCAAAAACCGCCATACTATCAAAAATGGTCAGGGGTGTAAGTCATTTTACACCCAAAAAATTCATATAAATTGTTCCACTCCCCTCTCATTTTCTTCGTAACTCTCAATCTCTCATACACTCTCATATTCGATATCTATTCTCATAAACTCTATGTTTAAGCACTCAAGTCTCAGCTATCTGTCAAGGTTGGCTCTCAAGTCTCAACTAGTAATCTACATTCGCTCTGAACTCAGTGTTAATTAGCAAGCTCACATCGCTCTCAAGCTCCGTCTGCTCTCTAAATCACTCGCAACCCTGTAATTATGTTCATTTAGAATTAAGTTTATTTATATATCAGCATAATGGCTGGACAAAACGACCGAAGGAATGTTGGCGTAAAACTTTAATAACAATATGGAATACGGTAATTTTACGAGGATAATGCGCAACCATATAGAAACACCAGACTTTGCTAATATGTCACAAACTGAAACACAAGACTGGTTCGATAGTAATATTCCTAACCAGTAGTATTCGGTACACCGGCTTATACTTCTTCTCCACAGACTTCTTCTGTACTCGCTTCAACTCCTGCACGCCATATTAATCCTTCTGTTCACACTTCTACACAACAAACCCAACCCAGATCAAGAAAATATGCGGTTTGGAAGAACGTTGCCCGTTAAACTCTCCCGGGCAAAACTAGCGAGCTGGAAGTTTGCAAAATCTGCAGAGCACATTTTAATTGCAACCCTTCCGACGGCACAACACACCTTAAGAGACACATAGAATATCACGAAAAAAAAAGTTTTTAAACAAACGACTGTAAACTTATCCGCATCTTCTTCATATGTATCTAATTGCTCATATTCTGCTGAGACACCAAGAAAAGAGATGGCTAGATTGGTTTTATGCCAAGAATTATCCTTTAGTTATGTAAAAAGCCCGAGTTTAACCAAGTGGCCCTTAACCCTGCATTTAGAAGAGTGCCTAGAAATAATCTTGGAAGAGATGCTATATTAGCTTTTCAAGATGGAAAAACAAAATTGCTACAAACTTTTGCAAACTTAAATTCTATAATAGTCTTAATAAAATGGGGAGTTTCCTATTTCTGTGTTACATCTCATTACGTAGATCATGATTACACGCTTAACAAGATGGTTATAGGATTTAGAATGTTAGAGCATGCTCATATTGGTGGTGCCATTTCTACTTTAATACGGTATTTTATTCATGATTTTAAAATTTCTGGTAAAAAAATCATTACTTTTGATAATGCTTGTAACAACAATAGTGCAAATTCTTTATTAAAAAGGCATTTGAACCATGAGCTGGATGGGTTGCTATTTTATCAACGATGTGCTAGTCACGTCTTAAACTTGACAGTACAAGATGGACTTAAAACTGCTTCTGCTTATTTAGAAAAAATTAGGAAACTCGTGTTATTGATTCATACTTCTGATACAATGAGACATCAGTATAAACAACTGTGTCGTACTAGCCATAGACCTTACATAGCCTTTAGATTTAGTGTTCCACATAGGTGGAATTCAACGTATCTAATGATACGTTCCAAGCTAAAGAATAGAGAACAACTTACTGATTTTACAAGTACACACCTTGCATGTGACCCAGAGTATGACATTAGTGAATATGGGTGGAGAATTGTAGAACATCTTCATGAATTTTTTGAGATTTTTTAACGCTACAAATAAACTTTGTGGTGTGCACATACTACCCAACCTCAATTTTAGGCTCATAACAATTTGTTCTAGTTTGGGAAGTTTTAGTAAGGTATAGAGACCAGGTGGACTGTAACACTGCTCTTCTTCATATGATAGCAGACATGGAGAAAAATCTAGCAAAGTATTGGACTCTTGTTCATATGCTTTACACTTTAGCTAAGGGTTTCGACGTATTAAGGAGGAAGTTGTATAATTGGTTTATTACTACCGAGAGGGGAGAGAGGGAGCTTGCAAATGCTGGCTTTCGAACTAAAGAGGAAGGAGGGGATGCTGCAAAACGAAGGGGAGATGAATTATATAGAAAAATATTTTAGTATAATATAGTTTAGAAATTAATATGACAATTAATAATGTTGTTGTGAGAGTTTGACCAAACTTAGAGTTGTGATTTAGGCATGTATCCCATGGGCTGCTAACAAGTGGTTAGGTGATTAGGTTAAAGTAATTAATTAAGGTTAAAAATTTAAAACATAAATAGTAAAAAAACCGTAATTATTAAAAATAATTAAAATTACGAAATTACGATTTTGCTCCTGGAACTAAAGGTGTCCGAAAAATTACGAAACAAATACTACGGGTTCGTATCGTCGTAAGGATCATGAAAATAGTATCTGTTTTAGATTTTGAGCTACGAAAAAAATAAAAAGATATTTTTATCTGGCTTGAATCTTCGTACTGTTATAAACGGGCTTTGGAGGCCCAACCCGTTAGTGGGTATCCACCCATTATGTAACCCTATTACTATAAATACAGGGCTACGGGTTTTGTAGCCGCCATGGTTTACAACACGTTATCAGCACGCTCAAAGCTAAGCCGAACCCTTGCCGACGGACGGACATGACGGACGGACGCGACGGACGGACGCGACGCGAACGGGCTTC
Source organism: Scilla litardierei (assembly GCA_030789695.1). Classification (NCBI taxonomy): domain Eukaryota; kingdom Viridiplantae; phylum Streptophyta; class Magnoliopsida; order Asparagales; family Asparagaceae; genus Scilla; species Scilla litardierei. Next base: position 930,450 of record CM061141.1, on the reverse strand, counting down.
CTTCACCGAACGTCGCTAGATCCGGCGGGTAGGATCTAGAGGTAACCCTAAAACCCTAGATCTAAAATTTCATATGCGCATATGTCTAGATCCAAAATTCTTGGATCGATTGTTTAATAAAAATCAAGGTTTTTATTGATGAAAAATCAAATTTTTACAATAAAAACGTTTTGTTGGAGATTAAAAATAAATTTTTTCCACTAAAAATTAGATTTTTATCCCCAAAAACCATGAAACCCTAGGGGATTTTCTCGCCGGAACGCGAATCCCCCCTAGATCTCGCGCCAAAACCCTCGCCCGCCGCCCGAAGCGGCGGAAAAAAAACCGTCGCCCGCCGCCCGAAGCGGCGGCAAAACCACCCCCGCCGCTGAACGGCGGGCGGCCCCGCCGCTCCCTGCGGCGGGCCAACCCGCCGCCAGCAGCGGCGGGCGGCCCCGCCGCCAGCATCGGCGGGCGGCCCCGCCGCCAGCGACGGCGGGCGGCCCCGCCGCCAAGAGCGGCGGGCCAACCCGCCGCTGCCAGCGGCGGGCGGCCCCGCCGCCAGCAGCGGCGGGCCAACCCGCCGCCAGCGACGGCGGGCGGCCCCGCCGCTCCCTGCGGCGGGCCAACCCGCCGCCAGCAGCGGCGGGCGGCCCCGCCGCCAGGAGCGGCGGGCGGCCCCGCCGCCAGGAGCGGCGGGCGGCCCCGCCGCCGCCAGCGGCGGGCCAACCCGCCGCCAGGAGCGGCGGGCGGCCCCGCCGCCAGGAGCGGCGGGCGGCCCCGCCGCCAGGAGCGGCGGGCCAACCCGCCGCCGCCAGCGGCGGGCGGCCCCGCCGCCAGGAGCGGCGGGCCAACCCGCCGCCAGCGGCGGCGGGCCAACCCGCCGCCAGCGACGGCGGGCGGCCCCGCCGCCAGGAGCGGCGGGCGGCCCCGCCGCCAGCAGCGGCGGGCCAACCCGCCGCCAGCGACGGCGGGCGGCCCCGCCGCCAGGAGCGGCGGGCCAACCCGCCGCCAGCAGCGGCGGGCCAACCCGCCGCAGCGACGGCGGGCGGCCCCGCCGCCAGGAGCGGCGGGCCAACCCGCCGCTGCCAGCGGCGGGCGGCCCCGCCGCCGGCAGCGGCGGGCCAACCCGCCGCTGCGACGGCGGGCGGCCCCGCCGCCGGCAGCGGCGGGCCAACCCGCCGCTGCGACGGCGGGCGGCCCCGCCGCCAGGAGCGGCGGGCCAACCCGCCGCTGCCAGCGGCGGGCGGCCCCGCCGCCAGCAGCGGCGGGCCAACCCGCCGCTCCAGCGGCGGGCGGCCCCGCCGCCAGCAGCGGCGGGCCAACCCGCCACGGCGATGGCGGGCGGCCCCGTCGCCGGCAGCGGCGGGCCCCCCCCCGCCGCCCGCAGCGGCGGGCCCCCCCCGCCGCCGGCCGCGGCGGGCCCCACCCCCCGGCAGCCGCTCGTATCGGGCCCCCCCGGTGCGCGCTCATGCCCGGAAACCCTTGCCGCCTGAAGCGGCAATCCGCGCGACCATAAACCCTAACTAGGGTTTGACCCCGAAATTTTTTTTTTTCGATTTTCAAATCTTTTTCAGATTTAATTACGATTTCGTTTTCGTCAAAATCTGTTAAATTACACAATTTTTATTCATCGCATTTTATTCGGATTATCTGATTATTTACGTTTAATAATTAGGAAGATCCTGCGACCGCTCTGCCGTTAGTCAACTAACCTAACGGTGTATGACGTTGCCTAGTGGTCCAATAATTATTAAACGAAAAATTTTCATTTCCATTATAAAATGCATGTGATGATTAATTGTATGTGTTAATCGTCTGCTATGATATTAAATGCCTGCCGCATTTTTCTACGATGTGATGTATATTTTTGTTGCCTCTAGCATGAATTTCCACTTAAACACTATAAATGCATGCGTAGAAAATTATATGCCCGTCGCATATTTAATGTTCTGTAATAAACATTTTATTTAGCATGCTAAAATCTTTTTGATGTATTTTTAATGCCTGTAGCATAAATATATGTCTGAGATAAAATTATTTATATACCTGCAGAATATAAATAGCATGTGTATACATCATAATTGTTTCCTTTCTGGTTAATTGAGCACAACTTTTTAGTTTACTGGATTTATATTATATGTATGAATTGCTCATGACATGACAATATTTTATGACAACAAACCAATAATGCTTTCAATAAATTTTAACATCATATCCTAGTTGACAAAATGAACCTGGAGTTCAAAACCAAAATGAACCTGAAGTTCAAAATCAAATCAAAAGTCAACACCCTTTCACACTAATAAAAATTAACAAGTACGAGGGATTATACGAAAAACATTTATGCGATTTCTTTTAGAAATACGCATTTCGCGGTGAATAGATCTCTCAGATCCACGGTCTGTATAAACCGATATTGACACCAGCAGTTGTCATAACACCGCCAAACTCCTTTGAGTAATCTCACTTTACAAGGTATGATTCTTGAATCTAACCTTATTTTTTAAGCGTACGCCCGAAGTCGTGGCTTAATAGATAAGTGAGAAATTATAAAATTCGTACCCACGTAATTTTTTTTCCCCTAGAGTATGATCCTATATCCACACAATACTTGAATGACTCAATAAAAATGGCCTGAAGACCATACTTGAGTTTTCAAATAGACCTTTATAAGTCTATCATAAACTAGAAAGTGGAAAAATAGAGACTAACTCATTTCCCTTATATGTGTCTACTTCGTAAGACCAATAATCATTCTTCCTTATAAACGACAATAAGGAAGACTGAAAACAGGGGAAGTCTTGAATAAAAATGTGAAAGGGAAGATATGATGTACCTCGATATGGAGTATGAAATGGCAACCCAATATCAGACCAGAAGCTCTGACAAGACCCATAATGCTTTTCACAAAATTAATGGGCATTAACGTATGCCATATAAAAATATATACATATCTAGTCTAAACGACGAAAGTCAAATTGACAGTATGTATAATTCGCTACTTCCCGAGGATAAATAAATTTTGAAAATAAATTTGATCTGTTGTCATAATATGAGTCTAAAATGAGCACAATTGTGGACGTATGTTTTATACAACCCACATCATACTATGAAACTTGTTGCTCTAACATAAATTATTAGTAGTATTCTCTTGCAGTATATATGTGCTTTTTACCCATTTTATTTTACTGTAAATGACTTGTCATCCTGAATACTCCTAAATAGAGGATGCCATTGACTCCCTACACTCCATATATATGGCTGATGATGTACCTTAGAGTACTCATCTATATATCCTCTTAAAATGGTCATAATCAAAACCTTGTTATCCAACCGCAGTCTAGATTATTATTAATCACAACGGACATATTACATTACTAGGATATTGGTTGGGCTTTTACTTACCCTCATACCACCCTCAAAAATGCCGCAGTGGAACTTATTCATCGGGACTAACCCTCCTAGATGAATATGTTCCGAGATCCCCAAACGGGGGAGGCATTAGAGCACATCTTATAGATGGAGCCTTGACGGGTTCATATCCCTAGTTTTATGCTCAACTTCATTGAAGTCGAGCTATTTGCGGATTTTTGGGATAACACTGGGAAATCAATTTAACAACTGGAAGAAAATTGAACACCCTGAAGCTTTGTGTTCACACCCAGAAATGGGTTATATGTAAATCATTAAAATGATTTAAACGGATTACTTATCCACTAGAAATCCAGTTGTAAGGTGACCACGTGGGAGCATGCAAACCATCAGAACGCCTCCTTAGAAACTATTTATATGAGCCTGATCACCTCATATAAACAGTTTCCGAGAACCCCTAACGGGGGAAGCGTTTAGTGCACATCTTATCGATGGAGTCATGATGAGTTTACATCCCCATATCACCACTATGGACCATTTAAAACATTAATACCTATGATCTGATTATCATGAATAGTAATGAGATCCGGAAGATCCACATTTATGAAACTGTTAAACAGTTATCAGACATAGCTACCGACAATATAAATATTGTCAAATTCACACATCCCTGCTACTAAAAATCCAGCTAGGATTGACATACCAACTTTATGGATGCAATCTACCAGTAGCAGAAGTGGATATCCTCAATGGATGAGAGGACATACCACGAGACTCTAAAACAATACCACCACAGAAAAGTGAGCTCATCTCCATGTCCTCTCCCTTTCCAGAACCTCCAGAAGAGATAAACCTGGAATAAATTGAATAATGTACGTACACGGAGAGGTATTTGGATAAAACACACTTGTCGACAATTACTCACATTTCATTTTGCCATTAATATCGTTCACAATCTCCGTTTCCTGAAGCAAACGCAGAAATTTGGCCAAATTATGTGAAACAAGGCAATAATAAGTTGAGCTGGACTCACTTATGAAATGTGAAGTGTTTGGACCTGAAGTCCTGATATCAAAAGATATCAAACCTGTGGGCTACCGAGTATTGTATAAATAAATAAAATCGTATGCTATAAGCAAAACGCTATAGCCTTAGAGGTTTATTTCGCAGAAACCAGGAAGTAACCATGTAAGATGAGTTTAACTCACTTACAAAATTAATCAAACTGATGCATCAGGCTCCCTGGTCATGATTGCGAAACCCATGCGATTAGCAAAGATAATTTTAGGCTATGTTGCTATGGATGATGTGACAACATACCTTTATGAATAATCATCCTGAAGATGAATTATCATCCTGAAGATGAAACCTTCATCCTGAAGATGAATTATCATCCTGAAGATGAAACCTTCATCCTGAAGATGAATTATCATCCCGAAGATGAAACAATCATCCTGAAGATGAATTATCATCCTGAAGATGAAACCTTCATCCCGAAGATGAATAATCATCCTGAAGATGAATTATCATCCTGAAGATGAAACCTTCATCCTGAAGATGAATTATCATCCTGAAGATGAAACCATCATCCCGAAGATGAATAATCATCCCGAAGATGAAACCATCATCCCGAAGATGAATAACCATCCAGAAGATGAAATTATCATCCAGTCGATGAAGAAACATGGAAAATTGCAATCCACCAATACACCTACTGGTTGTATGGATGCACATTAAGACCCCTTCCGTTCGCTGGAAGAGGGGAAGGATATCCTAGGTCCTGAAGTGCCTTACTCAAATGTCTTTTGTACACTCCTTTATCTGGTAGTAAACACTTTAATCAGATACAGTGCAGCGCCTGCAGCGCACCACTGGACCAGAGATATGTAGCTTCTGCGCTATCTCCAAGGGTCAAGGATCATACAACATGTTAAATGTATTTGCAGATACAGGTTACAGATCATCGCGATGACTGCAACAAAGAAGCGACCACCTCCTGGAGACCAGCAAAGCATGCTTCCAAGGCAACATCAATCCCACCATCCCGAGAGGCTCATCAATCCAAGAAGCAAATCATAAGTACGCACAGCCAGGTCCTGCAGTACCTCGCAGACACAGTGAAGACTGGGTCAGAGACGTGATGCAACCTACCGAGTCTGAAGACCACTCCTCCTCAGAAGAGATCCCTCAGATCCAGTAACTGCTATAGATGAGCGATACTTGTATAGATGAGCGACGTATTGTATAGGTGAGCGATGCCTTGTACTTTGTATCGGAACACTGTAAGAGATTGATGTATAGATGCCTAGGAGATCTGCAAGCCTGCAGCTTGTACAGATCAGGGGGAGTCAAATGTAGTGTTGCACTCTTTTCCCTTGGCTATTGGTTTTTCCCACTGGGTTTTCCATAGCTAAAGGTTTTAACGAGGCAAACTCATTGACTCTGGATCCAGAAGTATCCACCCCCTAAATACTTCCACTAATCAGGGGAAGTTACGGAAACCGTACTCTTTTTCCTTGGCTATTGGTTTTTCCCACTGGGTTTTCCATAGCTAAAGGTTTTAACGAGGCAGTTATCCCTAACTTAGGATCCAGAAGTATCCACCTCTAGTGATATCCATCGATCAGGGGAAGTTACAGAGACTTGTACTCTTTTCCCTTAGCCATTGGTTTTTTCCCACTGGGTTTTCCTTGGCAAAGGTTTTAACGAGGCAAGTACTCTTAAACTTGGGATCCAGAAGTATCCATAGACCCATGATCAGATAAGCTCTATGAACCCCGAAGCGTTCATCACGGCTTACAACAATGGATGGATAAGGGGGAGTGTTATAAACGGGCTTTGGAGGCCCAACCCGTTAGTGGGTATCCACCCATTATGTAACCCTATTACTATAAATACAGGGCTACGGGTTTTGTAGCCGCCATGGTTTACAACACGTACCTTATTTTTCTTTCAAGTTTTATTTTTGTTTTCAGCTTTCTTACTCAATCTCTCTCTTGCATGGGCCCTCAGTAAAAGTACTATCTATTATCTATTATACATTTGACAACGTTTTTTGAATTCTAGGGCTGACTAGGACAAGATAAAGAGTGGCCGAGATTTGATCTTGGTAAATCAATGGCCGAGATTGGATTTTGTGAAAATTTTAGTGGGAAAACTAAAATTTTGGTGGGAAAAGTGTCTTGGGAACCAAAACTTTGAAATTAGAAGTGTATTGGGAAAGATTGTGGAGATTACATTTGGGGGAAAAGTGCATTGAGAACATAAACTTTGAAATTAGAAGTGCCTTGGGAAAGATTGTGGAGATTAAATTGGGGGAAAAGTGCATTGGAAACCTAAACTTTGAAATTAAAAGTCAATTGATCAATTAAATTAAACAATATAAAAAATTTAGCCTAACAACAAATTAGCGTAAAAATACCATGAGGTTTGTTGTTCCGCGCCTGCGCCGAAGGCGCCCGCTAAATTTTTTACACTAATTTGTTGTTCCACGCCGAAGGCGAGAGCGCTAAATTTGTTGTTCGACGTCGAATTTGTTGTTCTGAGCCGAAGGCGTCCGTGCCGCTAAATATTTTTACGCTAATTTATTGTTTGTTAAATTTTGGCCGTAGAAATAATTTTTCGAGGAACAAAAATTTCGCATGGAAAATCTGAAATGAACCGTGCCCGCGGCCACTGGCTATGACCAGAGTTTTTATAAAATACCACAAAACATCCTCTCCCTTCAGCAAAGGCACAGATTTACTGCAAACAAACTCAATCTGGTATTATTTCTGAGAAATTAAGAAGCTGACAATTAAATACTATTAGCACAACACCAAAACCGTTACTTATTTAGAATGTTGCGTGACTCATCGATCCTATGTTAACTCAAATCCTCTCGAGCGAAAACGTAATTACAAAAATGTGGGAATTAATTCAAAGAATGAAGATGATGATCAACAAGGAAACAGTACAGTGGTGGGTATCATACAAAGGAGCCATCATGGCTTGTGAGGGTAAACAACGAGGCTGCGGACTTCAAGTCGTGTTCTTGAACATCCTCCATGGGATTCGCTGCATCCCTTTTCGCCTGAATCTCACTGCATTCAGATGCAATTGAAGAACACATAAAAATCAAAGCTTGATCAAAAAAAGCCCATCAGTTATCAGTTTAATTGTCAGCAAACATGAATTAAAATAGCCATAAGAAGTCGTATATGGCTAAAGATCAGTTTAATTGTCAGAAAAGTTTGGTTTAAAGTGGTTAAACCAAAAGCTAAGAGTCCAACATCGTCCAAATATATAACCGATTTAGCTAAAAAACATTATTTTATTGGACATTGCATGCATGGGGTTGACAATACACGAGGTCTACGTAAAAATAAACAAAGGGCCGTCAATGAAATAAATGTGTTCATGGAAAATAAATGTTTGCATGGGGTTTGCACAACCGAAGTGTTGGGGTTGCCAACCCGGCTAAATCAAACTTCGTCTGGTCAGTGCTGAGTCATCTTTACTGGTTGGTTGGTGACGTGGTAAAAGTTCATCAATTTTGATAACTATTTTTAAAATTGATCGATTTTTGTGATTATTTCTAATTTTTGGCTTTTCCCCCGAAAAAATTGTCCAAAAAAATTAACGGAAGAAAGTAAATAAATTGAGTATAATTCTGACCTGCAGTGGTAAGATCCGGCGGCGATATCGAGATCGGCAGCTTTGGACGTGATATCGCCGACCTCCTCCTCGTCTCCCATGGCCAACGCGTGCGTCACATCGAACATATCGATGAGCGGCTTCACGTCGTCCTCTGGCTGATCTAGTGGTTGCTGATGCTGATGCTGATCGTGATGATGATGCAGCCCGATCAACATCGATTGAGGATGCAGCTCCATGTCCACGTCATTGGAGCCGTTTCCATTCATGCCGACGACATTGTTATTATTGACGCTATTGCCACTCATCGTCGTCGTAGCATTGGCAATGCGGTCATCGTTCTCCATGTTGTTCTCCATGTTGACGTTGTTCTCTCCTCCTCCTCCTCCGTCTCCATCGAAATAGAAGTAGTCGTAGTACTGCTGCTGATGCTGCTGGTCCTGTTGCTGCTGTTGGTGTTCCGCCGCCGCTGCTGGCGCCATCATTAGGTCATTCCCGTAGCTGACGTTGTTGTTGTTGGCGATGGCGATGTCGTCGGCGGGGTCGCCCAGAAACAGATTCGAAGGAGGATGTGGCTGGGGGGAGAGCTGATCGGGGGCAGGGACCTGGGAGGAAGCCTGGCGGCAAAGGGAGAGGTGGTGGAGGACGAGGGCAAGCTCGTGGCAGTCGCGCTCGTACTGGCGCTCGAGGTCGAGGATGATGCGGTAGCAGCCGCCGACGGGGTCGTGGGCGCGCATGTTGGACTGGAAGATGATGGACTTCATGGCCTCGGAGCGGCGGAGGGGGTCGAGGCCGCGGATGATCTTGAGGATGTTGCTGACGCCGAAGAGGCGGTGGGCGTTGAGGAACTGGCGCTGGTGGTCGGCTGGGAAGTACGGGGCCAGGGTGCAGTCTGGGTTGCACTTGCGGCGCTGGTACTTGCATGCGGCGCAGGCCTGGGTGGTGGACGACGACGACGACGGACGGCTGGCCGAAGATGTTGATGAGGATGTTGTAGGTGCGGATGATGACGATGATGGGTTAACGTTATGACGAGGAATATGATTGCTGGGGGTGTTGGTGTTATGAATGATATGATTGTTGGGGGAGGATGAGTTCATGATTTTGAAGGAGTAATGGGAGATGGGGAGAGGATTGAGGGAGGAGGAGAAGCGGGCGCTGATGAGTAGGGACAGGAACTGGAGGAGGAATACGAGGAGTAATTAGTGACACAATTTTAGTGAGAGAGAGAGAGAGAGAGAGAGAGAGTTATGTGCGAAACGGAATGAATTGGTCAGAAGAAAACAGAGAAGAAAGGGGAGAGATTTGTGGAGATTTCTGTTGAGCATTCCGTCTGGATCAACCCAGTTAACTTTTTGAAAAGTTTTCCTTTTTTTGAATTTTGAAGGGGGAAACGTTCGGGTTTGTTGGTGTTTGTTTCTATCCTAAATCTTTGTGTTTGTTTCTCACTAATTCTCATTAATTTTGCATTAAAAATGTTTGGTTGAGAATAATTGCAGCCTTTTGTTTTGTCTTTTCAGCCGTTGGGTTTTAACATCTTGGGTTTCTTTCTTTCTTATTTATTTTTTGAAGTCAAAGCCCCCCCTTGTGGTTCTGATTTTGGCTGCAATAGCTTACTAATATATACATCTCTTCATAAAGATTTTACGAGATTGTGAGCTAAATATGGAGGCCAAATAAGTACTTTTACCACGAAATTAGCTACCTTTGTCTCGTGCAACTCTTGCCACGGATTATGCCCTCCTCCTATAATTGATACATCAATCATGCAAACAACTACGTCTGACAATATAACACACATCCATACTCATGATTCAAAAAGACTTGCAGGAAGGAACGCAAAGGTTCACGAATTCTGATGAACGCAAAAAGATCCATCCATTAGAGATTGATGTGTCAACACAAAGTTCTTTATAAAAAAAACTGACAGCAACAAGGCTGGCAAGCATTCCGAAACAAATACAATTTAGACACAGTCTCAATCACCCCCTTTCAGTGTTTATGCAACATGATGGGAAATGGCCCTCCACTGGTACCAGTGGGGCATGTCCAAAGGTTACATACACTGATGCAACACAAACAAGTTTGCACAGGTCGTATCATCTCATTTCAACCCACAGCCTCTAACATACATGCCACCACACCATCACATTACAGAATGGTAAGTTTGGCTCAAACTAATCTACCCGGTCTTCGACAAATAACTCATGTGAACCTGATGCATCTTAATAGCCAACCTTCACCCTTCGCTTCTCAAACTTCTATCTTTGTGAAGTTGATGTTGTCACAAGGATTTGATGATCTGAGAAAACTTGAAGACACCCAAAATCGCAACAGCCTGTGGAACTCAAGTTTTGAAAATTTCCTCCAGGTATGCGGTAAGAATGTAATGACCGCATCACCTTGCCGGATCATATTCTTCAAATCCTTTCTTGAAAGTTTCGACCATCTGCATTTCTTCTTCCTTGCTGAGTTTGCAACTTCTCCAATCAGCTCTGTCTGCAACATTGAGAAGGCCAGCTAGCACCTGCAAAACGTTTGCACAATGAATATCACACTACAGGAGTCCGTGACTGTTGACTGTCGTAGAAGTACCACTGTTTGATATCTTGCAATGTAGACAATTGTCATTACTGATAACCAATACTAAGTAGCAGTGGCGGAGTCAAAAAACTTTGTTAGAGGGGGCGAAAACATAATAATTATTAGAATGATACCATAGCCATATATATATATTGATATTAGAGGAGTTACAAGTGTTTTATACCAAGAGACACCCACTTAGCAGTGGGTGTAATGGTGGATGTAAGTGGGGGATGGAGGCCCATTCATAACACTCCCCCTCATTCATCCATTCTTAGTGTATGAATTCTTCAGGATCCAATACGCTAATATGGGGTGGATACTGCTGGATCCAGAGTTACCATGTTTTGCCTCGTTAAAATCTTAGCTGTGGAAAACCCAGTGGAAAAAAACCAGCAGCTTAAGGAAAAAGAGTACAATACACAAGTGACTCCCCCTGATCCGTACAAGTTTCAGACTTGTAGGTCTTTTAGCTGTTGCATCCCTATACAAGCTTTCTAAAAGTACATCTAGGCAATACCTTGGTAAACAGATCAGCTAAATTATTACAAGACTGAATTTGCCTTACTTCAATCTGCTTCTGCTCATGTATCTCGTGCGTCTAGAAGAAATTGGGCGCGATGTGCTTCGTCCTGTCGCCCTTGATGTAACCAGCTTGTAGTTGAGATATATAAGCTGCATAATCTTCAAATAATATGGTTGGCTCAAGGTCGTCCGTCTTCAGGCCTGTCGTCACTAGGTCGTCACTAGAAAGTGATGACTGACTGAACGAAGTCAGACACATTCTCTGCTAGCTTCATGGATCACCAGGAGCTCTGAGTAGTTGGATGAGACTGCTATGGTGGTATGCTTCACAGATTTCCAGGCGATGGCCGTACCACCGAAAGTGAACACAAAACCAGTCTGTGATTTCTCGGTGTATGGATCAGACCTGTAACCTGTATCTCCATAACTAATCAAAGTGGAAAATCCACATTTCGGGATGTATAATCCCAGGTTGACTGATCTTTGGAGGTAGCGCAGAAGCTGCTTTACTCCGTTTCAGTGGCGCTGCGGGCGCTGAAAACTATATCTGGATAGTAGGAAGACTGCGAACGCTATGTCAAGACGCGTGCAGTTTGCCAGATATAGTAGTGCTCCAATGGCACTAATGTAACGTACTTCAGGACCTAATGTTTCCTCCCCCTCTTCCAGCTAGGGGTGGCAAACGGGTCGGGTTCGGGTCGGGTCAGGTTTGACCCGACCCGAATAAGGGTAAACCCGAACCCGACCCAAATTAAATTCGGGTCAGGGTTCGGATACCCGTACCCGACCCGGCCGTAACCCGGGTGAACCGTACCCGACCCGGTTTGTCTTACGGGTCAGGTATGGGTCGGATTTGGTGTGAAAGAGTGATTATTTTGCGAAGAAGGTTGGGTTCGGGGTGAAAAGAGTGAAATACGGGTCGAATTCGGGTCAACCGGGTCGAGGGGTCAAACCCGTACCCGACCCGGATTTTTATCCGGGTCGGTCGGGTTGACCTGAATTCGACCCGACCCGAATTGGCCCCTACCCATACCCGACCCAAAAGGCCGGGTTCGGATCGGGTCGGGTCTATTTTGCCACCCCTACTTCCAGCGGCCGGAAGGGGTCTTTATGTATATCCAAAGATCTAACGACCATTAGTGTACTTAGAGGCGGGTACTTATCCATATGGAAATTTTTAAGTAATTTCCTTGTGTATGTGGTTTGGTGTAACAGGATTCCTCCGCTGAGGTTTTCTATCTGTAAGCCAAGACTATATTTAGTCTTGCCTAGGTCTTTCATTTCAAACATTAGTTTGAGGCTTGCAGATATATCAATCTCTGCAAGAGATCCGATGAGGTTTACGTCGTCTAATTAGACGGTTATTAATACGAATCCTGTTCCTGTGGTTTTAATGAAAAAACACAGGCAGACTTCATTATTGGTGAAACCTTATTGAACAAGGAAATCACTCAGTCTGTTATACCACATTTTTCCCGATTGTTTAAGACCATATAATGATCTTTTAAGCTTAACAGAATAGACGTCACGAGGTCTATTTTTTATTTCTATTGGTATTTTGAAACCATCTCGAAGTTTCATATAGATATCTTTATCTATATTACCATGTAGATATGCAGTCACAACGTCCATGAGCTGCATTTCTAGACCTTCCATTTAAGCTTATTATCAATCGGAATGTGATCGTATGCATAACCGGGGAATATGTATATTCATAATCCATCCCCGGTCGTTGGGAAAATCCCTACGCTACAAGCCGTGCTTTATAGCGTACGATCTGATTATCCTCATTTATTTTCCTTGCGAATACCCACTTGTATCCCACAGGTTTTACACCTCTTGGTGTTTGGACTACTGGTCCAAAGACTTTGCGTTTCAAGAGCGAGTCCAGCTCTACTCTTATTGATTCGTTCCACTTCGGCCAATCACCTCTGTGTTTGTATTTAGCTAAAGATAGTGGATCGATATCATCGTTGACTTTAGCGACGTGAATAGCAATATCGAACGTGAAGTCGTAGTCGACGACCGTGCTTTTTCTATCAAGTACCTCCCAAGTACGTACAAATTTTTATTATATTTCTCCTGTTATGTCATCTTCGGGGGACTGAAGGAGGGGAGAGGATACTGGTCCGAGCTCAGCATCCTGTGGTGGGATATTCTTTATTTCTCCAGGTATATTCCTCTTACGAGGGAATTTATCTTTGGAGCCAGGCGGTCGTCCTCTTTTTATTTGAGGTACGGCCGATTTTGCTGCCGGTGGATTGCACCCATCTTTGGGGATGTCAATCCTAGCTAGTGTATTGGCAGCAGGGACGTATGATCTGATAATCGTCTGGTTTATCAGTAAATTTGTCCGGTGGTAAAAGTATTCTGAATGTGAAGGATCTTCAGGATCTCTTCACAGAGATTAGTACGCGGATCATATTGAGACAAAGACTTAGCGTACCAAGAAATGGTCTCAGAAGATTTAGCCTTTTGTTTTGTGAGCCTAGTATGAAAAATAATTTTATGAAGATGCATCAATCAGTACCATAAAGTACCGAAATGGAGAACTTGATGGGTGAATTGGCCCACAAATGTCTCCTTGTATTTTCTCCAAGAAGCTAGGCGATTCAAAACTTCATTTTCAAGTGGGACGGTCTCCTGATTAGTTTTACCCTTATAACAGGGGAGACAAGAAAAATCATCCTTTTGAAGAATCTTCAGGTTCCTCAAATGATGTCCACGGGAGTGGGTTATGATGCGGTACATCATTACCGATCCTGGGTGACCTAGTCTATAATAGCCAGAGACTGAATTCTGGTGATGTAGAATACTGCTGATGCTATATCAGATTAGCTTCTATAGGTTGGATGTATGTTTGATAAAGGCTCGACGGGAGTCCTTTAAAACTTTCTAGGATGGTTTCAATACCATCCTTATGACGAATACCATACAATTATACAACACTATTGAAATCATCAGTTTCCAAGTAATATCCGTTTAAACGGATGTCCTTGAAACTTAATAGATTTATGTTTGATTATGGAGAAAATAGAACATCTTTTATTATAATTTGTGTTTGGTTTGGAAGCAATAAAATTGCTTCACCTGATCATTCTATTATATAATTTAGTCCCGAAATTGTAGTGACGGTACCATAATAATTAAGATACTATTAAAATAGCATCTATCAAGAAGGATCTTGTGCATGGAGGCACTATCCATTAGACAGTCACAATTCATCTCTATCTCTAGAAAAGAATGAATTTTTTTTATGAAAAGTAAAACTACATTCGATTCATAATTAAGATAAAGGACATAATGAAGATACATTTAAAACATTAATGATAAAGGCTGAAAAGATGACTAAATTTTCTTTAGTCAAGGAGGTCATCATTCTCGAAATCCTCGGTGTTGAACCGAGTTGGAGGCTGTATGTCCACCAGATTTGTTTCAGCGGAAAGCTTCAGGATTGCCATATACAAATCTTGGAGGTGGCGTGGAGTACAACAGACCCTAGACCAATGTCCAGTCATGCCACATCTGTGGCATTTGTCTTCCCAGTTTTTCTTGGGAGCAGACGTCTGGTCAGAGGTATTCCTCTTCCACGTGTTCTTTTTCTTCCCCTCAATATTGTTGTTCTGGAAAAGAGCTCTGGTCTGCTTCTTCGCAGCTTTCCCCTTGTTGAATCTTCCTCAGTGCTTGTTCATCATCTTCTGGGAAGAAACTGTGTGAGCTTCAGGGAGACAAGCAGAGCCAGTAGGGCGTAGGTTATGAGTGTCCAGTAGGACTACTGGTCTCTGTTCTGCTCTGCCATAAGAAGGCATGAGAGTAGATCAGAGTACCTCGTGAACTTGCGTTCACGATACTGTTGCATGAGAATAGCATCCTTCTCATGGAAGGATGTATATGTTTTCTCAAGCATTCGGGTTTCCGAGACTTGTTCACCACCTAACTTCAGGCGTGAGATGATGTTATGGAGAGCTGAGTTACACTCAGCTACTGACTTGAAGTCCTGAAGTCAGAGATTTTCCCACTTATAACGTGCACGAGGGAGGATAACATCTTTCTGATGTTTGTATCTGTCCTCAAGTGCTGTCCACAGTTCATGAGTGTCTTCCACTGTTAGATATTCGGCCTTCAGGGTCCGATCAATATGTCTCCTGATATAGATAATGGCTTTTGCCTTCTCTACATCGGAGACTCTAACAGTAGAAGTCCCTTCAGCAGTTGTCACAGCCGTAGCTGAAGCCTGAATTGTGTGACTTATGCCCTGTGAGCGCAGATGGAACTTCAGGTCCAGCTGCCAGCTCACGTAATTTTTTCCAACCGCATCGAGAACATCAAAATCGACGCTCGCAATCTTTGCCAATTTATCTAAGCATGGAATAAACATGAATTAAATATTATTCAAAAATTAAGATATGCATAGTAGTAAAACTAAGACTGTTGTGGGGATCGGCCGGTCACCACCAAAAATAATAAAAGTCCAAAGTCCCTTACACATTTTGAATTACGAGAAAATTAAAATTAAAATTTGGAAATCCCTAGGGGTCCCAGCATTAGCAATTTTCCTCCGTCTTCAGGCGAAGTTTCTCCGGGCTTTGGCTTTTACATTTAGTTCCTCACTACATTTTCACTCAAAAAGAAAAAATAAAATGCGAGGAAAAATAAATGGTGGTGACTAATAACGCCCGATCCAAAAACCACAACACAGTCTTACTAACATTCCAGGCAGATTTAATAATATAATTATGCAACATCACAGGCATAAACAATACATTTTTTTCAACATCGCATGCAATTTTATTGGATTAATATATTAAATTTACGTTTTATAGTTACTGGGACCACATGGAAACGTCATTACCTGTTAGGTTAGGGAACTAACCTAACGACAGAGCGGTCTCAGGATCCTTGTGATTTATTAAAACGTAAATTAATTTTTTTATCCAATTTAAAACTAGGCGAGTAAAAATCAATTACACATCAAATTTAAGTTACAAATTTATTAATTGCCACAAAATACCCCGAGAGGAGTTAATCAAACTCAATATCCTCACCCTGATTTTTCCTAATTTTTCCAGAAATTTTTTTCCGGATGTTATCCGATTTTTTTCAGATTTTTCTGGATTTTTCAGGGTTTAATAGGGTATTTACAAAAATATATATTAATTTCTGAATTAAAATTAATTTGGCATGCAGTCCAGTGGCCCGCGGGCTGGAGGCCCGTTAGCTAAAGCAAAATACCCATTTATATTATCAATTTTGTTAATTACTGGGCTTCTGGTCCATCAGGGGAGGCCCATGCCTCTTCTCCCCCTACCCTATGGTTAGGGCTTAAAGGCGAAGGGCTGGGTAATGGCAGGCCCCCGATAGGGGGATAATCAAACGGCTCCAGGTGACGGCCATGCTCAATTAATATTCAATTATCTCTGCAGGAGACCAAGTGGTGCGCAACGGCCATATTGGATGATCACGGGACCAAATGGGCATTAACTTAATACTCAATTATCTCTGCAGTAGATCAAGTGGCGCGCGATTCGAGGAGGCCGGGCGGATCTATGACGATTCGAGGTCCCCCCAACGGGGGGTGGTCGCCGGCGCACAAGGAGCCCCCTTCGACAGGGAGGGGGCGGCGATCTGCCGGGCCACCCCCAACGGGGGGTGGTCGCCGTCGTTTCGAGGTCCCCCAACAGGGGGGCGGTAGCCGACGCACAAGGAGCCCCCCCTCTGACAGGGAGGGGGCGGCGTTCTGCAGGATCACACCCAACGGGGGGTGGTTGCCGTCGATTTGGGAGGCCTCCCTGTCAGGGGGCGGCGTTTTTCCGATCGCGACCGGGGGGCCGGAACAACGCCCCCTTGCTTTTTCCGATCGCGGCTGGGGGCCGAAACATCGTTCCCCTTTCTATTTCCGATCGCAGCTCCCCCCTACGAGGGGGTTTGTTATTGTTTTTTAATTTATTTAATCTATTTAAAACAGATGTTAAACAGTAAATCTGTGTTTGTGAAAACTGATTTTCTTGCTACAGATTTTGCTATAGTTATATTAGAAAATTAGTATCACAGATTTAACATGAGCATGTAAGAATATTGATCTAGGGATTTCTTAGAATTTACCTCTAGATCCCACCCTCCGGATCTAGCGAAGTTCGGAGAAGGAAGCCTATCCGCGTCCTCGCAAATCGTCCGTTAGCACCGATTCATCCGTCGGCAGGAATTCGACTCAGCTGATGAGCGTGCTGATAACGTATTAGAATGATAAGAAGTATATGCTAATGGTTGATACCATAGCCATATATATATATCGATATTAGAGGAGTTACAAGTGTATTATACCAAGAGACACCCACTTAGTAGTGGGTGTAATGGTGGTTGTAAGTGGGGGGAGCCTCACCATGGCAAAATGGCCCGGGGCCCGCCTAGCCCGCCGGCCCGGGCCCGGGACCCATTCCCGGGCCGGGCTGGGGTGCCCCTCGGCCCGGGCCGGCAGCAAAGTGCCCGTTGCCAAACGGGCAAAAATTTGCCCGTTTGGCAACGGTTTGATTTTTTTAATTAACACACTCACTCTATAAAACCCCCCTCCCCCCTTATTTCTACACTCACAAAATCTCTACACTCCTCTCTTCCCTCACAAAATTTCTAAACTCTAATTCTCTAAACTCCTCTCTACCCGGTGTTCTACAACTCTCGCTACTACCGTCTCTACAGTCGTCAATCCCGCTACTACCGTCAACCGTCTCGCTACTCCAATTCGCTACGTCCGGTTTCTGCAACTCCGGTCATACTCAAACAGGTTTCTGTAGTATAAATTTTAGATTAGCATAATGACAGGACCGTCTAGGAAGATAAATATGAATTTTAATATAGATGATGATACTAATACTACCGATTATGAATATTATGCTGATGTACTACGTGGTAACTATGCGGCTGGTTATAATCCTGATATAGCAAATATTGAAACACAAGAACCTGATAACTATGCGGCTAGTAATAATCCTAGCCCCGTCATGCCACCACCTGCACATTCACCTTTCTCGCATGCTGCTCACACATACACAAGTTCACTGGCACAAACATCAATCCCTGCTTCACATATGCCTGCACCTACTACACAAACCCAAAAGAAAGGACCAAAGTCCGGTGTTTGGGATCACTTTTCACGTGAAATGGTAAAAGATAGTAATGACATCGAACAAATTTGTGCCTTCTGTAAGATATGTAGAACTAGTTTTGCTGCCGCACATACTGCCGGCACTTCACATCTGCTAAGACACATGAAATCACATGTTAAAAAAGATGCTAGACAAGCAACAATAAATTTATCTTCTTCTTCTCTTACTTCTTTCTCATATTCTGTTGAAAATATGAGAAAAGAGATGGCGAGATTTGTGTTATGCAAAGAACAACCTCTAAATTATGCTGAAAGCCCAGACTTTGAGCGATTACAGCAAAATGCATTTAACCCTGCATTTAGAAAATTATCTAGGAACACCCTTAGAAAAGATTGTATGATTATTTTTCATGAAGGACATGCAAATTTGTATCAGATTTTTCTTAATTTAGAATCTAGAATTTCTTTAACTTCTGACATATGGACTACAAAATGGGGTGCATCATACATGTGTCTTACGGCCCATTTTGCAGATGATGATTATATCATTCAGAAAAGAATTATTGGTTTTAAGGTGTTAGAGCATGCACACAAGGGTGTGGTTATTGGTAGGACTTTGCAAAATATTTGTCGTGATTATGATATTGAGCAAAAAATTTTATCAATTACTTTTGATAATGTTTCGAATAATACTTTAGCCATTACTTTTTTGCAACGTCAATGGAACCCAGATCTAGATAGTTTAATTTTTCATCAACGTTGTGCATGCCATGTTTTAAACTTAGTAGTTCAGGATGGTCTTAAACTTACTTCTGTTTATCTGGAAAAGGCTAGAAACCTTATGCTTTTAATTACAACTAATTCATAAAAAAAGGGGAATATAAGCAGTTTTGTCGTAATAACCAACTGCCTTATATGGCATTTAAATTTAGTGTCCCCCATAGGTGGAATTCAACGTATCTAATGATATGTTGTATGAGACAGAATAGAACCCAACTTAGTGAGTTTGCAAGTGCATACCTTGCAAATGATAGTGATTATGAAATTAGTGATTATGAGTGGCTAATTATAGATGAACTTTATGATTTTTTTGAAATTTTCTACTTGACAACAAACAAGTTTTCTGGTGTTTACTACTCTACTTTAGTTCTAGGCTTAGACCAATTAGCAGTGATCTCTGAAGTTATAAAAACATAGAGATAATGACATTATTAGGACTCCAGACCTTAAAACAATGATAGAACAGATGGAGATTAAACTCCGTAAGTATTGGAATCATGTTCCTTTGCTATACTCTATAGCGAAGGTTTTAGATCCCCGGTTTAAGGAGGATGTAGTACTTGACTTCTTAGATACCTATTACAAAAACTTGAACATTTAAGCTGAAGCAAAACACAAAGCTAGTTTTAAGAATAGCTTAAGATCACTTTTTGCTTTATATGAGACACGATATGGTAGTTCTGTACTCACATCTAATGTTCAAGCATCTTCAAGTGCTCCAAGCAGAGTTCGCCTGCTTATGGGCAAGAAGAAGCAAAGAACATCTGACACAGCTAGTGAACTGTCTAGGTATTTGTCAAGTTTTTGTCCATTTTCTGAAGAAGACTTGAATAATGAGAGTTTTGATGTTCTGTCATGGTGGAAACAATATAAGAATAGTTATCCAATTCTTTCCATGATGGCTCGTGATTTGTTAGCCGTACCCATATCCACTATTGCTTCGGAATCTGCTTTAGTGCATGTAGTCGTGTTCTTAGTAGCAAGAGGTCACGGCTGAAGCCAAATATAGTAGAAGCATCGGTTTGTGCGAAGGATTGGTTCAGGGCTGAATCGAGAACCCAATATCAGACCGACCTTTCTGAAGACTGTGAAGAAGAGGAAGAAGCAGAAGCAGAGACTTGATATATTTACTTGTATTAGCAGTTTATAACATGTATTAGTTTCTTTTTTGGCCAATGTATGAGGGGTAAGCCTGGCCAACGTATGTCCTCCCCTCAAAAAAAATTTCAATTAATAAAATTTAAAGGTTCAACCCGGGACCTTCGAGAATTTCGGGATTAAACTTTTTGTTATATTTTAATTCTCTCTTTTATTGTTAGTAACATTAACATATACAATTAAATATATATTGTTAACTTACCCAAAAACTTTAATTTAGTAGGTAATTAAAACTTTAATTTAGTAGGTAATTAAAACTTTAATTTGAACTTTTTTAATTTTTTACGATTTTTGTACATGATTAAATTTTTTAAGAAGTTTTTAAAATTTTCATTTTTAGAAGTGCTCTATGTTTTTTAGAATTTTTACATGTTTAAATCTAAATTTTAGATTTTTATATATTAGATTATTTTTTTTTGATTTTTTGGATTTTAGATTAATAAGTTTTTTTTCAAAATTTTTTTAATTTAATTAATTAACCGGCCTGCCCGGGCCCGGGCCTGGGTTTGGCCCACCAGGGCTGGCCCGGCTTTCTTTGAGCCCGGGCCGGCCCGGGCCGGGTGGGCCGATTTTACACCTTGAGGGAGACCAAAGGTCTCCCCCATTCATAACAATAATAAAATATTTTGTTTTAATAAAAGAAGACAATTACAAAAATCAGAGTTTCATCATTAATATAACAAATAAACTCACAACACATAAACATATTTTCATATTTTGAAATCGCTTGATGATTACATCATTATCAATTATATCAAATATGTCTTTTTCTATGAATGTGATCAAGTTATCGTTCATCCACTGATCTTCCTCCATGCGATTTCGAAGTCGACTTTTGATTATATTCATTGCTGAAAATGCTCTCTCAATGTAGTAATATCACAAATTTTTTTGCTCTGATCGAAAATAAAGATTATATAAAGATTATAAAAAAACACCAAAACAAAAAATAAACGTTAATGAGTAACATGCAACACAAAATTAAACGTTAAATAATATCCAACATGCAAATAAAAATGGTTCCGCTCTGGTTTAAGGGCCTTCCCTCTCATAACAAGTCTAGCATACGTTTAAAAAAAGCTTAACAAAAAATTAAACGTTAAATAATACCCAACATGAAAAAAAACGATAATAAAAAACAAATAAAAATGAATAAAAATGACGTCAATGTATATCAACCCCAGAAACTCTGGTGCCATACACCAGCGCCTTATCCACTAGGACATAAAAAGATACTGACTAAAAAATGACAAATAAGCAAAACAATAATAATAAATAACAAATTATAATGAAGAAAAAAATGGAGAATCTCTATGCAAACAGTCCTTTTTGCGCACTTCACATGCCACTTAATTTTTATAAAAATACCAATTATGACCTAAAAGGATGGGGCACATTTAAACCCTAATTAAGGGTTAGATTAACAAATAGTAATGAGTAAAAAACTGTGGGGTTCAAAGCCCAACTCAAATTTCAAATAATAATGAGTCAAATTAGCTGACTGCAAAGGGTGGGGTTCGAACCAAAGATCTCACATTCGAAGAGCGGCGCCTTACCCACTGGGCAATGAAGAAACGTTGTGAATTAATGCTAAAATGTTTTACTTTACTTTCTTGACCTGGGGTCAATTGCCTATTACACAAAATCGAAGAATGTCAGTAGGGGCAATTGCACCCTTTGCCCCCGCCTGCCTCCACCACTGCTAAGTAGTGACATATTGATAATAAGGTGTGAATAACGAAAAGTGCTTAGCAGGACCAGGGACATCACAAATCCCATCAATTGCAGGATGCATAAAATATAAAAGGACCAAAAGGTGGAACCACTCACAATTTTATCAACCATTCACATTGTTACTCCAAATATGGCCTGCCGGCCCACGACCTAAATCACCATAGTTGAATGAGTCAACCTCCATCTCCCTCACAAAGAGCCATTAATGGTGGATGGTTACACCTCATCATGGCCTACTTTAACGGCCACTAATTCGGTAATTATGGCTTATTATTATGGCGACGGTTATGCCAATAATGCCACATTATTAGCTTGGAGGTTACAAGGCAAGGAGAGAACATATAAAAGTCCCAGAAGGCAAAGGGAGAAGGGGGGCAAGATGCAACACTGAGGTATCATCATACCCAACACTCTTTCACAGTACATTTCTTCCTCCATAGCTCGGGGTGACGGTGATCAGACGACCTCCTTATAGATCGGACCTAGCCGCCCCGAGACCCTTTTGAGTCATCCACTGACTTAAGCATCGAAAGGGATTTGATCGGACCCCAGACCCGACCCACTGTAGATTTTCTTAAGTTGGAGATATACAAAGATAACACAGAGTTAAGTCGGGCTTCAACCCTATAGCTCAGATTTAGCTCTCCACGACTCAGGATCGCCTCTCCGTGGGTTCCACTCATCTGCGATGAAACGCTTCGTCATCGGATGCGTCCTCGTTGGCACCCCTTACTGTTTGACGGATTTCTCCATCAAAAGTTGGTGCCGTCTGTGGGAAAAAAGTCGACATCCCCGTCACTTTCTAGTACTGACGATGTCTACTCGCCACTTCAAGTTCTATGCATTTTCACGGAAGAATGGGAGCAAAAACCAAAACCCATACTTCTTGTCAAGCCGGTCAAAAAGTGCAATATCCCTTCTCTGCAAGCAACACGTGGACCCAAGCCCTCCACCACTTTACCAAATGGATCACTTCATTGCTCCTCATCTTGTTCTCCTTCCACTGCCATTATCGATTGTTTTCTTGAAAGAGATCATACATGTAATAAAACTTTTGGAGGAGGCAACTGGACACGATTTTTTGATACACAAATCAAGGCTGCCATCACCTTAACCCTGTCGAGCTCAATGCTGCCATCTTCTTCAGCTGACCTCCTTCCGAGCTTGGGCCCAGCAGGCAAGCTCCTCCATCTAAGCTACTTCATCTGAACCCCCATCCGAGTTTCCATGGAGATGCTTGCTGCCCGAGCTCCGAGTTCCGAGCTCTACCACAGCTCAATTCTTCGTCAGAGCTTCGTCAGCTCTGACCCAGTTCCGAGCTCGATCTGAGCTTCATCCAAACTTCGTCTGAGATCGATCCGAGCTTCATCTAGTTCTGAGCGTCGACCTGTTGGATACAACGATATGTGACTTCGTGTTTGATGATAACAAACCTCTGTGAACATTTTTGATGAGTTTGTTGAGTGTTTTCAGGGCCAAACAATTAAGAAGAACGTGATGGCAAAGTTGCAAATTGAAAGGGATGGCAGTGATGTAAATACGAGTAATAATCGAGGAGATAGCAAATTTGTGATTAAGCTAATTGGACTTGGTCAATATGGAGGGATAAGGAGCTATTGTAAATGGAGAATCAAAACAAAACAAAATCAATTTGAATCTACCCAAATCCAAATCAAATCTTGTGATTGAGTGTTTTGATGAGATTAGAACTCTCTTCTACCCATACCTATAAATACCCCTCCAAAAGAGAGAGCAAACCCATACGGCCATATCAAACAACAAAAACCCTAGTTTAATATCTCTGCAGCAAGCTAAATCCTTAATCCATCATCTTCCCTACTGCAAATAAGCCTCTCCATTGCCGCAACCCTAGGGAAAGTCTCATTGCCTCAACCCTCTCATACAGAACCTCTGCTTGGTGCCGCAACCACTGCTCATCATCATCCCCAAGCCGTCATCATATACAAGTCTTCACCCTCCAAGCCATCGGTAGCCTCACCTCCTTGCGTTTGTGAACATCTTGCTGCTGAAATACTTTGTTTTGCTGTCGTATCATTGCTGTCACAATGAGTTCCCCCGCTACCTTGATTCAACAACGTGACTGCCGTAGTTTATTGCTACAGTGAGATCAGATTGCTGTCGCCGACCACCCCTTGCAGTTGTGGAGAAGCCCATTCGCTTGCTGCTGCTGTTTGAGATACTCTGTTTGCTGCCGATCTGCACCTTATTGTGGAGATCTTCACATGCTACCGTTTAGAACTCCCATTGACGTTGTGGTGACACAAACTAGCTGCCGTGAACTCTGCCGCAAATCTTGCTGCCGTGTGACACCCTTGCTGCCTTGGAGAAGTTCAATGTCGTGACTTCTTTGTTGGCTGCCCCCTGTCCTTTCTCAAAGGAGAAGACTCTGATGAGAACAACTATTTTGGAGTTTGAAGGAAGTTGCTCTGCACACAACCCGATGCTGAGTACACATACTATTGAATTGTTATACACAGACCAATCTGCGCAACCAACTTCAAAGGGTTATAACGTGAGATCCAGACATCAGATCAGGACACCGTTTGCGTAGAGCGTAACTGACGACGTGCTGATTGACAGATACTACGAAAACATCACAAACTGAGCACTCTAAACTCTTTATCTCTTTTATATTTGTGATATCGTTTAGTAGATCTTTGTATTAATTTTCACTTTCGTTTTTGGGGTTATTTTGGGCTCTTGATTAGTTGGGGCTAATCAAGAGAAAGTATTTGATAGAGTAGTATTTTTTGACACTTTGGTGAGCGAGTTACATACTTGGTGAGCGGAGTGTTGGATCACGAATTTTCGTGTTGTGGTGTATCTTGACATTATTATTCTAGTATTTACTTTGGGACGACCGAACCAGGATAAATCTCGTGTGCACTCTGTGATATTTTTATCTGCACCGTATTTGCTCTGAGATTGATTGGTTGAGTAAGAATAATTTTTATATTTGCAAACATTGTTTATAAAGCCTATTCACCTCCCTTCTAGGCTTAGATCTCGATCCAACATGACCTAGTTCCGAGCTCCATTCGAGACTTGCCCAAGCTCGATTTTTCCATCCAAGGCCATCATCCGAGCTCACCCAGGCTTCGACCGAACTGTCGAGCCCCGATCTCCTTCCAACGAGCATATCTCGAAGCTTAACTCGCCTTTGCCAGACTAGGGGCCCACCCCGCCTCCACCGAGCATATTTGAGAGCTCGGCTTACTTCATCTAAGCTTAAGCATGTGGGCGGAACTGCTGCTTCTCTCCTTCCACGAGATTAAGCAGTCCCGTCAGCTGTCGATTCAACGCCCGCACCATAACGCTGCTTCTCGAGTCGAATGTGTTTGATGATGATCCAACATGGCTAGCATTTGGAGCACCAGAGGAGTTGTTGCTGTTGCCGGTAAAAAAGCGATTGACGACCGTTTCAACTGATGGATGACTACAAGAGAAGGCTTTGCCAGCTGGCGAGAATACGACAACACCGATATCAGCACCGCAAAGGATGGAGAGCACACTTGCCTTCTTAAAGAGGCTAGTGCGCCGCTTGGAGAAGCATACTTGTCTAGTCTCTTCGTTCTGGATGTGCTTCATCTCGATCTTCTGACGACCCATGCTCGATTTTCTCATCGCCATTGATGATCATGGACGCCAAGCTCGCCTCCACCCGACCATGTGCTCGCCTCCGCCAAGGTCTCCGATTGAGCTCATTTTTGTACATCAAGCTCGTCTTTCTCGAGCTCAACGTGCCCGTTGACAAGCTCGGCTCCTTCCTGGACCAAGCTCCGCTTTGTTCCTCAAAGCTTGGCATGCCTGTTGACAAGCTCAGCATGTCTTCAAGCACGGCTTTTCTTGGAATTAGGAAAATTTGTGGTCAGCCACAGGGCGCACAATAGTCCGAGAGTAGAGATTGGTTCAGCTGCGAAAAGAGTCGACGATACAGCGGGTAATGTGGAGACTGATGGCTATACCACCTTAGCAGAAGCCCATGTCATGCCAGCATCACATATCAGCTGCGAAAAAAGTCATTAGGCAAGCCAGCCACATCACTTGTATTCAAGGTAACCATAATCGGCAATGATTCGGCTCCAGCGGTCGTGTCTTTCTTGTCTCGGGGGCCGAGCGAGCCTTCGCATTCTGAAGCCAGACATCATCGGCTTGGGGGTAAGCGTTCTTGCAGGCTGGCCATTTCCTGTTGGATCAGTACCTCAGGGAGGGAAAACTGCCCCTAGCCCCCTTTGGCGCTCTCCAGCCCCTTTGGCACTCTTCTCTCTCCTCCAATCGAAGCGGACCATCCCAATCTCCAATCACAAGGCATGGATCGATCGGGATCGTGCGGGGGGGAGGGGTCAGGAGGGCTCCGATTGTCACGGCAAGCAGAGCGATCGAGGGGGTGAGCGAAGAGCTCAACATGATGGCAATGGAAAGCCTGGGTTTTATCTCGCAGATGGAGTGGTACGCGACGATTTCGATTGAGGCCGGCCTTCCTCTTGCCAAGCTTCCTAAGCTATGGGGGATGGTAAATCATTTTCTCACAGTTCGTCTCTTTCCATCAGTACTCCCAAAACGAACAAAGAAAAACACAAGTTAAAACAATGAGCAACTTTTTTCATCTCCGTTCCTTGCAATTCTTGCTTTAACACTTTGTTCTTTGTCCCATAGGTGAGATGGATTGAGAGATTCTTTAGTTTTTACGACAACCATGGAGGACGCTGGGCGGGTCGAATGCGACTCTACGTGGACTTCCCTGTCATCGATCCTACTTATGCCCTCGCCGGCACCACCTCCGCCTCGGCGTCCGCTGTCACCGGCCACATTAATGAGTCAGATGGAAAAGAAGCCACATCAAGTTTTTCATCCCATTATTATGCAAGGAACAAAAACGCTGGGGTGGGGAATGCGTTCGACCTTCTGACCTATCCGGGACGAGATAGCCTATCCGAAGGCGAGGACGGCCTATCCGGAGCAAGGACGACCAGTCTGGGATGCCATATGCGGAAGGACTAGTCTAGAACAACCTATGTAGGATGACCAGCTCAGGATGATCTATGCAGGAGGAACAGTCCATGATGACCTATGCGGGAGGACCAGTACATGACGACATATGTAGGACGACCAATCTAAAACAACCCAAGCAGAATGACCTATCCAGGAGGACATACATTGCCACCTGAGCTAATCCAACAGCTTGGGCGTGGTATTATTGGTAAAACAAAACTAACCAACCAAACTCTTCGGTTCATTTTGGTTTTTGTTTTTACTGAGCTGACATATCTTCGACAATTGTACACCAAGAGAGCATTTGATCAGCCTTCTTTTCCACTTTACTAAAGTGTGCAGGCCCATTGATCAGCTCATTACCTTCGCAGGCGGATCGGCTATACGACCGGGGAACGTCCTCGCGGTTCGATTTAGTTATGTGATCAAGGATGCCCTCGCGGGCTACTTGGCTATACGATCGGGGCCATCCCCTCGTAGACTAAGCGAACTATACGACTGGAGATGACCTTTCTTACCCTCGTGGGCTACTTGGCTATACGATCGAGTGGGCACCCCCTCGCAGGCCGAGCGAGCTATACGATCGGGGATGACCTTTCTTTACCCTCGCGGGCTACTCGGCTATACGATCAGGAGCCACTCCCTCGCGGACCGAGCTAGCTATACGATCGGTGATGACTCAGAAGACCTTGGGGCTGATCGGTTATACGATCGGGGGTCAATTCCTCACGGGCCGACCCAGTTACACAATCGGGTATTACATTTTGAAGACATTTCAAATTGCTCGGTTATAAGTCGAGGAGCCACTCCCCTCGCCTGTCGAACTATCTCTATCTCGATAATAAGCAGAGGGGCTACTCCCCTCGTGAGCCAACCCAACTATCCAACTGGGGTTACTTCTTACTCACGCATATCACATCACCCGACCTCAACATTTGCAGCGGTTGAGCTCGGATGATTGGGGCCATTGTTACCCCAAATATGATCTGTCGGCCCACCCAAATCACCATAGTTGAATAGGTCAACCTCCACCTCCCTCACAAAGAACAATCAATGGTGGGAAGTTACACCTTATCATAACATACTTTAATGGCCACTAATTCGATAATTATGGCATACTATTATGGTGACAGTTATGCCAATAATGCCACATTATTAGCTTAGAGGTTACAAGGGAAAGAGAGAACCTTTAAAAGTCCCAGGAGACAATGGGAGAAGGGGGCAAGACCCAACACCGATGTATCATCATACCCAACACTCTTCCACATTACATTTCTTCCTCCATAGCTCGACGTGACGGTGATCGGACGACCTCCCTATAGGTCGGAGGTAGCCGTCTCGAGCCCCTTTTGAGTCATCCACAGACTTAAGTATCGGAGGGGATTTGGTCGGGTCAGGGACCCGACCCCCTGACGTTTTTTCCTATGTTGTAGATATACAAAGATAGCACTGAGTTAAGTCGGGCTTCAACCCTATAGCTCAGATTTAGCCCTCCGCGACCCGGGATCGCCTCTCCGCGGGTCCCACTCATCTGCCGATGAAACGCTTTGTCATTGGAGGCATCCTCGTCGACACCCCTTACTGTTTGACGGATTTATCAGTCAACACACATGTATATCTATGTTTCCAAATTGAATAAAGAACTTCCATTTAAAAAAATTGAAATCCCCTCAGGGCAGAAGTAATCAATCTAAAATTGAAGCTTGATGCATTTTCATATGACATACAGTTCCATACTTAACTTTTACATATAAAGAGGGTAAACATACAGGGAAAACATATGACATTCTAATTTATTAGTATCTCTTGATCCGTGCTACGACATCTATCCTCAGATTCAAACTTCTGTTTAGTACACAATGGAGATTTTAGCTGGGTTTGCAGGATAAATGTTATTAAAGTACTGAGTAGTTAGTCGGCGACTGGCCTTTCTGAAGGAAAAAAGTAACAAGACAGTGGATCATGAATCCATTGTGAAGAGGAAAGTGAGTCTATCTTAAAATTGATAACCCTTCAGTCTTCTCAAATGAAACTTACACATTGTAAAAACCAATATCCCATATGGACAGACGCAAGAGTTTCAAAGTCCCAAGCCTCCCGCATTTTAACATATCATATACCATAACATATTACTTACCCCGACCTTATTAAATAAATAGGTAGACTACCATGGAATGCATCTAATCTTCTAATGTATCAGTATCTCTTGATTGACCTTTTCTGTTAGAACTGTCCTCACTCCTCACAGCCACTTGTCCACAAAAGAAGACTAGACTGGAGGAATAAAAATCTCATTTGAGCATGTTTGTCGACACAGGTGACAACCATAAATGGAATATTGCAAAGCAGTAAAAAATTGGCAAGGGAGTTCAGAAACAATGAACATGCTTATTTCATGAAACCAGCCTACAAACATTGAACTATCTAATATCTGCACATGCTGGCACATGCAAATTATATTGGGACAGGATGCTCCAATTCTTGAGGATTTACAGCATGAAAGCATGAAAGTGAATTTCAATGACTTGTGAGCTTCTTGGTTCTAAAGGAGATTAAATTTTAACAAAGGAATATAGAATGGTTTTCTAGCTCATAACTTCTAATGTTTGGGATCTAAAAGAAAGTCTTTTTTAATATCAGGGTATGAAATAGTTATTCTAATTTTTATAATTCCAGTCATGCACAGTGGATTTGACGTTATACAGGGATCACTTAGCGCAGTTCTGGGTGTAGCTTACCTCACGTCCAAACTGGACAGGAAACTTCTCTTTGTCATCAACAGCATATGACAATATGGTACCTTCAGGGAGTTCTGTGTAAAATAAATTTGATTTCCCATCAAGCTGAGACCTCAATAAATTTCTTCCTTCCATGGTATCACTGCCTGCAAAAGGATAAGAAAATAATCAGAGATCTCATACATAAAAATTCATTCATGAAACTTATGGTAGATGCGAATTTTTTGTTGGTGATGACAATTTACGTCACACACGTTCAACATCCTGTAGGAATAATTGGAAAAGAAATGCATGTGCTTACTGAGACCACGTTTCGACTACTAGTTTAGCTTAACGATGGCGGCATTATTTATTATGGTACACGATTTAGATGCATTTCTTTATCAAATTAACTCATGAAACGAGAAGAATAGAACTATACCAATTTAAATGGAAAATTTTCCACTTTTCTAAGATAGATGCTAAACCATAATATTGTCAATGTTCCTTAACATCTATAGCTAGGGGCATCTAACATAAAATCATGCATGACAAGAAGAGGGATTCTAGTACACTTGTAAAATACACTTGTAAAAACAAAAAATAACAAAGAAGAACAGAAAAGAAAAGAAAAGAAGAAAAAAAGCAAGAGGACATAATGTACAACCCCGATGTGGAGTTCAATAAGGTCATATTAATTTAATGCCATGGAGTCAAGCGAGATCCACTGGAGTTCTATCACACCACCATCACTCATTCGCAACAGCTCATAAATGTCTATTGCAAGACATACCATTCCATTCGTATATATAACTAGAACTAGCATTTATCTTTCTAGAATAAGAAATCTGCACAACTAAACCCAGAGAGGAGTCGAAAAAACTCACCCTTTGACACCACTGTAAATTCAAACCCCAATTTCTTGGCAGCCAAATTAAAAATCCGGAGAGCATTAGATGCTTTAGACAACGGAATGGGAACAGCCTGCACAATGAATATTCAAAGACTGTTAGGAACGTCAAAATAACAATAAAAGAAATAAAAAGGGGCCAAGAGAATTTAATAAAATGAATAAAGAAATTATAAAATAGGCCTATTAATAGCTTCCACCAAGTAAAAAAGAAGCTGTCCAACAAATTTATAAAGTCGCAACCACTAAAAGATAGAATTATTGTCAAAAGTTTAAAAGATGAAAATAATCAAAGATTCATTGCATCTTAAAATTCGAAGGAAGAACATTTGAGAAAAATAGATTCATTCCATGAATAATTGATCAAAGAAATCTTTTTCCATATTTAGTTCATACTTCATACTGTTGAATAATCAGTCACCCATGTAAGTTTTGATGATGAGCAAACATATTGGGTACTAATGATTACATGCGTGTAGAGTTGTGCAAACATATTATGATGATGAGCAAACATACAAATCAAGGAGAGTCCAAATGATACCAAGACAAGAGTATGAGCTTCATAACTATATCAAAAGAGTTTCAAGTTAATGTAATTCTTGGTGTATTCTTATTTCTGTCTTGATAGATTGTTAAAGTCTTTGTTGAAGCTCACACACACTTAGAAACACTTCATAAATGTTCTAAAATATTTTTTAAATCATCCCTAAGTGTTAAATAGGTCAAAACTCTAGGTTGACTAGTAGACTAGAACAGATACCTAGTCGACTGAGATAGTCTAGAGCAATGGCTAGACAGTATTAGATAATGGTCAACCAATGTTCATAAAGTAGTCGATCCATATCAATGCTATAATCGACTATCCAATGAACCATGGTCGACCATTTTTTCAGAGAGCAAAACAACTCCTGAACTGAACTAGTCGACTAATGTTCATGAACTAATCGACTAATACATGAACTATAGTCGATTAGTACTAGCCGTTGGCATTAAATGGTAACATTTTTGCTAGCCTTTTTTTGACCATTTTAGGAGTTATTGGTTATCTGTTTTGACCTTTGGTTTAGCATTTACTTTACGTTTTAATGATCAAATTTCTTGAGTAAAAAAATCAATTTCAAGTGTAAAAGCTTCTTCTTTGGCAACAAGCTTCAAATTTTCTCATATTTTTCCTTGGCCAATTTTGATCTTTAAAGATCCTGCATTTTCTTATCATTTGGAGATCAATCACTATAGCTACAACATTTCAACACAAGAGTTTCAACTCAGGCTATATGTAAAAGAGCTTTGTAAGTATTTCGCACCTAAGTGTGAGGTGTTTTTATTGGTCTCATTGGAGACGTGTTGCTCTCTTAAGGAGAGGTGCTTTTGTCCGCATTGTGGTGTAAGTGGCGTGTTGTAATATTTGATCCGTTGGAAACATGTTTAGTGAATTTTTGTCCTTCAGGGAACATGTGGCTATATGTAAGGTACGAGATACCTGAACCATAATACATTGATTGACTTTGCGTTTGTCTCTCTTTGTGGTTGATTGTATACCTGTATTTGTTTTCGCTACTTATTTCTATTGTTGCAAGTTATTATTGTTGATTAAGTTTTAATTAAATAACTCTAATTAATAACTTAGGTATAAATTTCTAAAGGATTTTATAATTTGCATAAATATTATTCACCCAACTCTAGTGTTTTACTTGTCATCTCAGGTCCCAACACTGTGGTATTAGAGCGTGTTGAAAGATGGCGTCAACAAACCAAGTTTCAAAGAGACAATTTATTTCTTGGCCACCTATGCTCACCGGCTCCAACTATGGTGCATGAAATACAAGGATGATGCTCTTCCTTTAATTGATCGAGATGTATTTATGGAGCATGGTGGAGACTAGTTATGAGAAGCCGACTGGACTGAAGCGAAAGTGAGAAAGCCCCAGTGGCGCTTAACGCTAAAGCAACGACTTCATTGTTTTGTGCACTAAATAGCAAGGAGTACAACCCAGCGTACACATCTACTATGGTACATCAAATATGGCACTCTCTTGAGGCAACCCGTGAAGATAACACTAGTGTTAAAGAAAATAAAATTTCTCTTTATTCGCAGAAATATGAGTTCTTCATGATCAATGAAAGAGAGACGATTACTGAGATGTACACTTGTTTCATGGAGATAATTAACACTCTTAATGGTTTGGACAAAGTCATCTCTCAAAAGGAGCAAATGAGCAAAGATTTTTGTTCACTCACGCCCGAGTGGGAAACGAAGACAACGGTCATTGAAGAAGCCCACAATCTCTCCAAGCTCATAATGGAAGATCTTATAGGCAATCCGTTGGCCTATGAGCTCCAAGTCAATGAGAGAAAGGAGAAGAATCAAACAAAGAAGAAATCACTTGCCCTTAAGGCCTCCAAAGAGAAGAAGATGATCAGAAGAAGAAGAAGAGGATCACATTGTTCTCATTACAAGGGAATTCAAGAACTATCTTCGAGGTAAGTTTAAATCCAGTATGCAACGATTATCTAACAAAACTATTGTTTGTTTTGGATGCAATAAGCCAAGACACGACATTAAAGATTGTCCATTGGCTACGGGGCAAGGGAAAAGCAAAGCATATACCAAAGGTTAAGAAGCCAAAAAAGAAAGTGCCAATAGCTTGGGATCAAGACCCCAACAAGATATCCGATGAGTCCTCAAGTGAAGAAGAAGAAGAAAGAAAGGAAAGGACATACATATGCTTCATGAGTATCGCCGATGAAGATGCAGTAAAGTCTGAATATGACTCCGATGATGAAAATGATGTTTTTAGATGATTGTATGATAAATATAAGAGCTTGTTAAAAGAACATCTTAGATTGAAAAAGATTCATAAAAAATTGTGATGCTAGTTCTTCTAACTTAGAAATTGAAAAGATAAAAGAAGAGAACTTAAAGTTGGTTAGTAAAAATAAGCTAATAGAAGAGAACAGTTTGCTTAGTATTGAATGTAGAAACTTACGTGATAGGCTTAATGAATTAGAGAAAAATATAGCAACTATTAAGACTAAGTATGGGAATCTTTATAAAATTGTGGATAAGTTTAATAGGGGTAAAGAGAAGCTAAATGATTTAATTAGTTGACAATAACCTACTAATAACAAATTTGGTTTAGGTTATAACAAGACTAATTAAAATTTTAGGCCCAGATATAACCATGCTAGGGTTAAACACACTTGAAATAATTATGTTAAAATATGGATACTTAGAAGAGAAACTATTCAAATGAAAGATGATTACATTTCTTATTTTATGAAAAATGTTCATTATAACAAAAATTATAATTTTGTGAATGATGGAAAGTTTAAATCAACTGGGTTTGGTTCCCGGTTGAGTGATATCATTTTTTATGACTAATCACATGGACCCCAAAAGGAAAAAGGATACCAAGATATCTGATTATTTTTCAGGTACTTCTATATGATTGGATTATAAGCTAACTCCCAAAATTGCACTTCAAGGAATATGCATGAATTGATGGGGAGTCCCAAATGCTTGCCATGCACACTTTTAGGGAGGCTCATTAAGAGTATGTAAATAAAAATTTTAGTTTTATGCATAGTTATATCACTTGATATCATGCACTTTTGTCACCCACACATGGTATCTAATTGCATGGGGGAGAAAGACTTTTGAATATTGAGTCACTATATTTATTAACCAAGTGGGAGAAATTATTTGCATATTTATATCCATCTTTTTTGATAATGCCACAAGAAAAAAAGAGAGATATAAAATATGGAATTTTAATGCAATATGAAATGGGGAGAATGTTGAATAATACATATACACATGCACTCATTTCATGATTCTCATATTTTATATGCTATATATTTGTCATCATAAAAACTGAGAGAGAATGTTGAATATTGTGTCACCCCATGTAAGTTTTGATGATGAGCAAACATATTGGATACTAATGATTTCATGAGTGTAGCTTTGTGCAAACATATTATGATGATGAGCAAACATACAAATCAATGATGTGTGGGAACTGGGAAGTATGTGTGGGATCAACAAAGACAATGGAGTCCAAATGAAACCAAGACAAGATGATGAGCTTCATGACTACATCAAAAGAGCTTCAAGTTAATGTAATTTTTTATGTATTTTTATTTTTATTTTTATCATGGAAGATTGTTAAAATCTTTGTTGAACCGCGCACACACATATAGGAACACTTTATAAATGTTTTAAAATATTTTTAAAATAATCCCTAGGTGTTAAATAGGTCAAAACCATATTTTTAGGTTGACTAGTAGACTACAACAATTACCTAATTGATTGGGATAGTTTAGAGCAATGGCTAGATAGTATCAGAAAATGGTCAATCAATGTTTGCAAAGTAGTCGACCAATATCAATGCTATAATTAACTAGCCAACGAACTATGTTCGACCAATTTTCACAAAGCGTAAAACAACTTCTAATCTGAATTGAACTAGGCTCGTAATAAGTTATCGTTTGAGCCTAACGGCTAGTACCATTCGACTAATGTTTATGAACTAGTCGACTAGCTCTGAAATAGGCGACTAGTACATGAACTATAATAAACTAAGTACTGACCGTTGGGCTCAAACGATAACTTTTACTAGCCGTTTTGACCATTTTAGGGGCTTTTTGGTAATCTGTTTTGATCCAGATTTAGCCTTGTAAATAGAAGGGTTTACCATTTACTCTAAGCTTTAATGATCAATTTTCACGAGAAAAAAATCAATTTCAAGTGCAAAAGCATTTAAGCAAAAACCTTCTTTGGCCACAAGTTTCAAAGTTTCTCAAATCGTTTGGTCAATTTTGATCTCAAAGGAGCCTTCATTTTCTTATCATTTGGAGATCAATCACTATAGATACAACACGTCAACACAACAGTTTCAACTCAAAGGCTATAAGTAAAAGAGCATTGCAAGTATTTCTCACCTAAGTGTGATGTGTTAGTAACTCTAATTAATAATTCAGGTAGAAATTTCTAGAGGATTTTATAATTTGCATAAACACTATTCATCCCACTCTAGTGTTCTACTTGTCATCCCAGGTACCAACATATACAAAACCAACACTTTGTCGTGATCATGTATTGTATTATTAATTACCCAAAAGAAAATTCTAATCAAATATCATTACTATGTTCTGTTATTAGCATTTGAATAACTTGATAGTTTGTCGTCTAGTCTTAACTGGTAGTTTGTTTCTCTTTTTTCATTTCAGTAGAATTGAAATTATGCAAGCACTCCTTGCTGGAAATTATATGGAATGGAATTAAATATTTTACTAATATATTTGTGTGGATAGTCACCTAGCTTTATTGTTACTCTTACATTCACATTAATTGTTTATACCCATTATTCCAGTATTTTTAGCATTACTTGAACATGTAATTCTACTTCTTTCCAGAGTTTTTTCTGGTCAATAATGGTCTTTAGCATGCAATTCTGTATGTTTCCATAAAATACAATGCAAGACTTTACAAATAATGGCTATTTCAATTAGACCCTCCGATTTATAGCAGTCTTATGAAGAACAACTCATGTAGGAGTTATTTGTTGAAAATTGACATAACATTTTTTTAAAATGGTTTCCTGCAACATTTATTGACACGGCATGATTAATTTGGAAAAAATCATAATGCATGAATAATGTCTATAATAGGCAAAACATAAAGAGTAATATGCAAAAATCACTAATTCCATATTCTAAATTTACATTAAATAGCTTAACAAAATCGATATGGACTGACTAACCAAAACTTCTCATTTACATTCATCATATAAGATCTACCAACTGGCATCCTAAAGGGACGATGACGACAACAAGCATCACAGGTAAACACATTTAGAAAAATTGTTGGAAAATAAAAGATAGCTTGCATAGTATAGAATAGGCATCTAGTTTAGGGGTGTGTCGTGAAGGCTGATGAATTTCTTACCTGAAGATTTGCATGAGGACTTCGTTGAAAAATCCACTCAAAGAAAACAACTGTCTTGCCCTGGTTCTCGAAATACTTTTGCAGCGCCTTTTTATACATCCCAAGCTCAACCTCACCTTCCGAAGGCATAGTAAGTGTGTTAGGATGGTGTTCAATTGGTAACAGTAGGACATGGTCTTGAACAAGTGGGCCCTTAGCTAGAGCACAGTAGTAGATTTCGCCGAGGCTTAGTATAAGATGTGACTCTACACTGGGGCTTGACAAGCAGAACCAACAGTTCATTGAGCCCTTCCTGTCCAGACACAATTGGTAGCTTCATTAGGATTTTTAAAGCTAACCATGGAAGACATCATAAGGAAAGGGTTGATGTCTATAAGATTCATTTGAATGCATTCATTGACAAGCTTTTCTGTGTGGTAATCTCCCATACATCTCCACATGGACATGATAACACTATTGTACACTTACAGATGTATATATACTATGTAGCACAGACATGGACACGACACAGACATCAAATTTTTAAAAGGTAAGACACATGGACACGACGACATGACACAGTATGCGCATGCATGTATATTTATATATACTACAAATCAAAACCCAAACTAAGGTGTGCTCTGTTCAAAATGAAAAGAAGAACAATATAAATGTCAATGATAAACATTCATAGTTTCTAATCAAGTAAAAAAATCAAACAAAAAATATATTAAAAATATAATCGATGCCTAATCTAGTTCAAATGATATTTTAAGCTTCATTGACATTGCACCCACTTGTTTAAAAGATCAATTTTATATCTTTGTAAATAGACATCGCTCGAAAGTGTCCAACATGCAATCTTTAATTTTTATTTAAAGCGGACACAACACGGCCCCACAACTTTTTTGGGGTTTTAAAGTCAGGCATGGTTTGGACTTTGGAGTGTCTGATACATGTCTTGCTAGTGTCGGTGTCCGACACGGGCACCACACCCATGTTAAAGTGTTTATGATTTATGGTATATAAACAATCCAAAGCATGCCTTGATACCACACAAACAATTTAGAAGAGATGCAAGCCATCAAACTCTTACATTAAGACCCGTAGCCCATGTGACCTAGGAAACATAAATAACATGAGCCCAAATCATACTAGCATCCCAAACCATCAAGAGAAGGTCCATTCGCTAATTGGAGGATGCAATGGAGAGCAAAATGGGAGATTATTACATGGTTCCAACATCCAACCCAGGAAAAGACACCAAAATGGGACACATCTGGAAAAAAGATTGGGCGGTCCACCATACAAGGATCCTGCAGTTGCGGCTTCTGGGCAGGGTCCAATGCATACGCTTACTCCTACGTACCTAACATGGTACACTTATTATCAAAATGACGACGACGATAAATCAATAAATGGTGAAAAAACCTAGCGACGGCCGATAGTTGCAATTTTGCAAGAGTTGGTTCAAATGGAAATTTGTGCTACCCTATCAACTATATGAAATTTACCTCCCTTGCCAAGCACCACAAATTCTCTTTTCATCACCCTAGCCCTTCATAAAACTTCAAGACTTACAAGGTACATTATACCTCCCTTCATAAATCCATATATTTTCTTATTTCATTAAGGCTGGGCTGCCACGTTTAAAAAGGTGGTAGACGTCACGTGGCAAGGAAGAATCATTTGCAGTCATAAGACTCTAATCTATTATACATTTGAGAGATGTTTTTGAATTGGTTTGCTGACTAGGACATGTTGACTAAGACAAAAGGGTTGATAGAAAAACAGCTGAGATTTAATCTTGAGAAAATAATGGTTGCGATCCGATTATGTGGAAATTTTGAAGGGAAAATCTTAATTCTTGGGGAAATGTGTTGGAGAAAAACAAAACTTTGAAAATAGAACCTCTTCTCTCTCCCCCAAAAGACCTCAGACCACATCTCTTTCTCTTCTTCGTTCCTTCTCCTTTCTCTGAGCTGATTGCTTGAGGAGAGATATTCAGTAACAATAACATAGGATCAGTTGGGAGGCCAAAGTTCAAGTCATTGCATCCTCCATCTCTTCCACTCTCTCCCCTCGTTCTCGCTGGTGGGAGTATCTAGTGTGGACCACCTCCGATGAGGGCATCGCTGCCAACAACTCCTACAAGCAGTTCCTCACATTTGGCTGCAACCGGAAGATCATCCTTTAGGCTCTAACTTACGACCCAATCTCCGTCCTTGCAAATGCCCTCGCCTCTTACTTCCTCGGCCCTAAAGACCATGCCAAGGCCTTTGCCTTCCCCGCCGCCGCAACTTCTTCTTCGTGCCTTTCATTTTCCTTTCTCGGATTTTCCTGTGGTTTTATTTTGCTTCGGTTTCTGATACTTTTGTTTCTTTTGTGTCAATTTCAGGAGAATTGGACTGCATACGAGATAACTGATGGTTTCGAGCTTGGTGTACGACTCTAGGGATGAATCTGCCATCAATCAGCACTCAGATGTTGCTTTTGTTATTCTCTAGAATGTTATCTTTTGGAATTTGTTATCCTCTGGAATGTTATGTTATCTTCTGGAAGGTTATTTTAATTACATGAGGGAAATAGCGTGTTGATTTTATCATCTAGTTCTCTTGAGTTATTTTAGAAAATCCTTCAGGATGAGGGACTGGCACATATTGTTTTCACCTTTGCCATTAATCGGACTCTAGCATATTATTTTGTGATCATCTGGAATTTGTTTGATTAGTTTGCTTTCGGGGAAAAACATCTGTTATTGATTTTACCATAATCGCTACCCGATGTCAGGATATTGACATTGCAATTTGGTTATTGAATTTAGCCCCTTAATGTCAAGAGATTCTTATATGGCTTCTAATTAATTCGGTTTATGATGCTTAGATCTTGCCTGCATTTGATACCGAAATTCTGGAGGGCCATCATTTGCGGGGCGATCATTGAGGTTCCTTTGTTTCTGGTGGCCATCATTAAGGGCCGATCTTTCATGCGCTGGTGTTCGTCTCTCTCTTTCGAATTGGACGAAAACCATCAAATTAGGGTGCAAAAAAGAAGGGAAAAAATTTAAAGAAAGGTTCAATCTTTTCGACACTAGTGAGAAAGAGGTTGATGAGGGATTTCAAGCAGTTGTAGAACGATCTGCCAACGGGGATCAGCAGAGCTAGGACAACATCATGCTCTGGAACGTTGTGATCGTTGGGTAATTTTAGGTCCTTTTTAACTAACGTGATTTGGGTTTTGATTTGCCAGAGGTGAGTTGATTTCTTAACTTCTCCATGAAAATGAATTGTTGGTAATCTGAAGTTTATTTGTCTGATGAAAGGTTTATTGATGTATGATTATGGGATTGATATTGTTGTTGAAATGCATGTTAATTTTGGTACTATAAATGAATTTTCTCTATGTTAATTCATTTTTGTTACAAAATTGATAGTTCTAATTTAACTTGAATGTGATTAATTGATTTGTTATCTGCTATTGATATCTAGACTCTAATCTCAAGCTTCTGCCAAAAATGATCCTTTGCATATCTGTTAAACACAAATTAAGCAAATTGTTGTTCAGTTCATTACTGTGCATGTTCAAGGCAAATTGGTCAGACGGTTATGATTTATCAGGTATGTTATTGTTCCTTTATAATATCAATGGAAATGAATGCCATGATTGTTATGTTACTAAATTTATTATGTGATGCTCTTAGAAATCACTATTACAATTTTATCACATGCTTACTGAAATTTATTGGTTTAATAACATTGGTAGAGATTAATACTATTAATTTTAGGTTTCTTGTTGGAACTGTTTTTTTTTTAATTTATGGTTTTCGGATGCCTAGGTCTTTTTTAACTAACAAAATTTGGGTTATGATTTGCAGGCCTGAGCAAACCCCTTGGGACGGAGTTAAGTTGATTTCTTAACTTCACACGAAAAATGAATTATTGGCGATCTAAAGTTTATTTGTCTGATGAGAGGTTTGTTGATCTATGTTTATAGGATTGAAATTGTTGTTGAAATGCATGTTAATTCTGAAATTATAGAGGAATTTCCTCTATGTTAATTCATTTTTGTTACAAAATTGATAGTTCTAATTTAGATTGATGGTGACTAATTGATTTGTTTTTTTGCTATTGATATCTAGACTCTAATCTCAAGCTTCTGCCAAAATATGATCCTTTGCATATTTGTTATACACAAATTAAGCAAATTGTTGTTTAGTTCATTACTGTGCATGTTCAAAGCAAATATAGTAGGATTTATCAAGTTAAATTTGTATAAAACTAAATTTTGAGGGAACTAAAATTTTTGGGAGGACTTAAATTTTCGGGGGGGGGGCAAATTTTGGAGGAAATAAAAAATTTTGGGGGGAAATTAAATAATATTTATTGCATTTTAATTATTGATATTCGTTTAAAACTAGTGGATCCAAGATTTTGAAGGGGGAGTATCATAAAAGAACCGTGCCCCTAGGGCATGGGTTATGACTAGTATTTATATATTTCGTGTAGCAACCTTAACCATGGCCTTAACACACCTCCTCTAGTATATGCAACATTTTTTATAATTTGTCTACCCATTTGATAGGTTAATAAACTGCAACTAGCAGATCAATAAAACTAAAATTTATGGATAAAGTAACATAATAGAGAGTATCTATTTTTACACTAACCAATCAAAATAGCAACTTGGAAAGGATCAAGTACTATCTCAATGTTGATACAGTATAATCTTTTCTTTTTTACATTTTATAGTCTTCTTATGTGTGATTGTAAATGACTATACTGAAGCCAAATACGATAATAAAAAGGCAGTTCAACTGTTACCTATAATACAATTTATTGTACCCTTGAAAGCAAACAATATCAATATAAAATAGGCAGGTTGAAAAATATAGATATTTAAAAAAACAAACGTAGACAATGTAGACAATTTCGAATAAGGGGAACGATTTAAAACTAAGATAGACAATTCACAATAAATGTAGACATTTTAAAATTAAGGAAGATATTTAAATCTAAGGTAGATCATATACATAGAATTAGATATTTTAGAAATCAAGCTAGAAAATTTAATCTTAGATGGTATACATGTAATTGTAGAGATAATTGTAGAGAGTAGACAATTTAAAAATCGATCATCATCTTAGCCTTCATCCCAAAATAATTTAGGATCGGCTTCATGGACTCAATAAAAAGGATCATGATCGTGTTCATGTCTGCTCGTCATGTCGGATGCTTTTTTACGTATTATGATTCAGAGCATTCTCCTTTGTTAAACCAAGATATTTCATATCTATTCTTATCACTTCCATCCATATCTTCTTCATCTATCTTTCTTTCTCTCTCTTTCTCTTGACTTCAACATTCTTATGTTATGTTTTTTCTAACATATGCATCGATATGTCTTCAACATATATGACCAAACCATCTCGAGTGATGTTCTCTCATCTTATCTTATAAGAATCACATCTACCTTCGCTTAAATATCCTCATTTTTATCGTATCTTTTCTAGTATTTCACATATTCAACATAACATTTGCATCTCTATCACACCCAAACTCTGTAAATGCTTCATAGTGATAGCCCAATACTTTATATCATATAACAGAACTGGTCTAATCATTATCCTATAAAATTTACTATTTAACCATAATGGTATGTTTTAATAGCACAACACACCTGTTCCGGCTCTGTTTCAACCATCATACTTTAATTCTATGATGAACATCTTCATTAATCCTCGCATTTATATAACTGACCTGAGATACTTAAAGCACTTCTTAAAGCACTTCTTACTGATAGATATGCTTTTCCCATCTAACTTAATCACATTATGATCTTCATGTCACTAAACTTAGATTCCATATACATTGTCTTGTTACAGCTAAGTTTGAAACCTTAAGTCTCCAATGTCGGTCTCTACGAACCTAACTTCATATTTACATCGCTTTTGGTTTCATTTATCAAAACAATATCGCCAACAAATAACATATAACAAATCACCGCATCTTGTATGTGTCTGATAAGCTGATCAATCATTATAGCAAAGAAGATGGGACTCATAACCAGGCCTTGATGATCGAAAAGTTATCTATTAATCCTCCACAAGTCTTCGTGTTAGTGATTAATACTTAATACATATCTTGAATTAGAAAAACATACTTTAGAGGAACTCTTTTAAACATCGCTAGTGATTCGATAGGTCTTCAACATATATGACCAAACCATCTCAAGTGATGTTCTCTCATCTTATCTTATAAGAATCACATCTACCTTCGCTTAAATATCCTCATTTTTATCGTATCTTTTCTAGTATTTCACACATTCAACATAACATTTGCATCTCTATCACACCCAAACTCTTTGAATGCTTCATAGTGATAGCCCAATACTTTATATCATATAACAGAACTAGTCTAATCATTATTCTATAAAATTTACTATTTAACCATAATGGTATGTTTTAATAGCACATCACACCTGTTCCGGCTCTGTTTCAACCATCATACTTTAATTCTATGATGCACATCTTCCTTAATCCTTACATTTACATAACTGACCTGAGATACTTAAAGCACTTCTTACTGATAGATATGCTTTTCCCATCTAACTTAATCCCATTATGATCTTCATGTCACTAAACTTAGATTCCATATACACAGTCTTGTTACAGCTAAGTTTGAAACCTCAAGTCTCCAATGTCGGTCTTTACGAACCTAACTTCATATTTACATCGCTTTTGGTTTCATTTATCAAAACAATATCGCCAACAAATAACATATAACAAATCACCACATCTTGTATGTGTCTGATAAGCTGATCAATCATTATAGCAAAGAAGATGGGACTCATAACCAGGCCTTGATGATCGAAAAGTTATTTGTTAACCATCCACAAGTCTTCGCGTTAGTGATTAATACTTAATACATATCTTGAATTAGAAAAACATACTTTAGAGTAACTCTTTTAAACCTCGCTAGTGATTCTATCGTAGGTTTTCTCCATGTCAATAAAGGCCATATGTAAATCTCTCTTTCGTACTCTCTATGATATACTTGATAAAATGGATTACCTGTATTATCGAACATCCTGGTTTAAAACCAAATTGAATTTGTAATACAATTTAGAAATTAAAGTAGAAACATCCAGATGTAAGATAGTTTCTTCAAAAGTTGACACTACAAACTAAATATTGATTTTTTATAAATACATATAGTTAGTTTACACATCAAGGTATACATTAAATAGATAGGAATAAAAAAATTAGAGAAAAA
This sequence comes from Scilla litardierei, assembly GCA_030789695.1. Taxonomy (NCBI): domain Eukaryota; kingdom Viridiplantae; phylum Streptophyta; class Magnoliopsida; order Asparagales; family Asparagaceae; genus Scilla; species Scilla litardierei. The sequence goes on along the minus strand of CM061141.1, from coordinate 886,745 downwards.
GATATGAATTCATTGTGCATATCAAACCATGCCCCCATTTACTCTTTCACAACCACCATCGCCATCATCATCCCCTCAACCTCTTATTTCTAGAGAGCAAAAGGCAAAGTGAAGCACAAAAGGGGGGAAAGGAATGAAGATGGAGATATTACCTCCAAGTCTCCTCCGTCATATACAAGTATCACCATTAGAATTCCAATCTCATCTCCATCATCTCCACTATCTTAGTAAACACGTCTCCTTAATGGATATCTCGTCTCCACCACTTCCAATAAAACAATAATTTCCTTCTTATCTCCACCTCTAACAAATCCATCTCATCCCCATCAAACTGTTCCACATTCCCATCATTACAACTCCCTAAACTCTATTAGCTATCGGCTTTCCCTAAGTCACCACCACTGATTTAAATATCAGCTGATATGATGGACATATCGGAATATATCGGTATTGGCTCTAAACAATATGATATATTTTAATTAATCGATTTTTAAAAACTGACCCGATATCGGCCGATATATCGGGCCGATACGTATTTTTTAAATTAAGTTATAATTTTATTATTACAAACTTACAATTGTTACAATATTTTACAATATTTTAATGGGTACACTACCAACATATTATTATAATTTAAAAGAATCTTTAATTATATTAATGTAGTGACTTTAAAGAGTATTTTACTAAAGCTCAGCTTATGTTGATGTTTGAATTTTTCTTATTTTATATTGGCATGTTCTTGATCTTCTATGTATTATTTTACAAGCAAGTCATGTTTAAAAAAATTTATTTGCGTTCATCCAATAGCACTAAATTAAAAGATTAATTGATTAGATACACATACATGGTAAGTCACTATTGTTAATAAAGTCATGCTATACTTTTAATTATATTATTTTACGTAATATGTTAATGATTAATTTTAATATGCCATTATAACGTTACTTGATTATATTGATGATCTTTTCATGACATAAGTAAATATGGACATATAAAGATGTTATAACTACTATTTAGTTATTAAGATTTGTATATTTATTATGTTCAATATAAGCAACCATATATTGACGTGTATCCACGATATATCCTTTAATATCCGCTATCCAATATGAAAATTAACCATCCGACATGATCCCCGTATCCAATATTTTAAACCTAGGTCACCACTATTGTAACACCCAACTCCTCCACCAAACTTTTAGAAATCTTCAATATGGATGTAAACAGATTCAGATAACCGGATCCGCATCCATACGCTATGGACATCAAAATATCATATTCACTCGGAGATGGATACATATATTAAAATTGAATTTGTCTCACATCTGGATTTGGATAAGGATATCCAGTACTATATGATAATATACTATACTATAACTCATTTCCATCAATTCACCATCACTCATTGCTACATATATATACACATATCTAACCACCAGTTAGCCCGAAGTTGATGACTTAATAGAGATGTGTTTTTATTTTGACATTATGTATGCATACAATGTGTCAATTATAATGAATATGGTCGATGTCCATGTCTGGTCATATTCGTATAAGTTTTTGCTTGATATATATACTAACATTTCTTCCTTTCCATAGTATACGAATTCATATTCGATTAATGATTATGGTTAGTTAGTTATGGATATGTTAAATTTATATTCAATCTGTATCCAACCATTTTACATTGATACTCCACTGAGTTGATATATCAAGGAGGAATTTCACAACTCCTCCCCAAAAGATAAAAAAGAAATTGTCGCTTGCACGCATCAACCTTCAGTCAAATAATTAAAAAAGAACTTTGAATTTAGATTTTGGCATCTTTTGAGGTCCCTCAATCAGATTTTGATATCAAAATTATTAGATCAGCAACAATTGTTAATATGATCAAAATAAGATATGCACCCGCTCGTTTATACTTTTATATACATCTAAAAATATATGTACCAAACCTATACAGTTACACATGCAGCGCATATACATAGAACTATGTTTTGCCTTGGGATGTGCTGAAATCTGTCAGTAAACATGTATCATCAAACACAAGAAAAACAGCTAGATTACGCAGGTGAAGATGGACTATTTTGCAAGTGGAAAGAAGCAACATAAGCCATGTTTACCATACCCATGAGATTTATTCCTCTGGGATATACCCCCTTCCTCAACAAAGCTGTGAGTAAATTTGCAATCAGAACCCCGTTCACATTTTCCTTTGTTAAGAAAATCAAAACAGACATTTCGCTGATACTGCTCCCTTGCATCTGCATCATGTCGGAAGTGACACTTTTCTCCTTGAGGACAGGATCCTGTAGAAGTAAACTTGAAGCACAATCGTTCTGCCCCTTCCTGCCTTTGCCGCTTGTTGGAAACATCATAACGCCAATACTGTGTGTCAGCATCACTATTAGCAGGTCTCTTGGTTGCGTCTCCTGTATGTGTTGTTTTTGCTGCTACTACATATGGTGATAAGGTTGTGTTTGGTGGTCTTGACTGAATCTCTGCAGCTGACATGGTAGATGCAGGAGTAGGAGAAATCGCATGAATAAATTTCTGGAAGCATGTATGCAACACCAAAGTCATATGACGGCTAAAGGCTAAAAAGATATCCATTAATACTTGACAAGAAGTAAATTAATTTTTTTCTCCTTGCAAATTAGAAGAGGTCCCTCTAATAAATGTTAGGTTAATTTTATAGTCAATAAACAAGACGAATTGACCCTTTTTAGTTAAAAGATATGGTCATTTGTCTCGGCAATAGACCATTATATCCAGATAAGCATGGTTAATGAATGAACTAGAAATTGCCTGAGGTAGTCGTCGCCCGGGCACACATGCGGGGAGAAGCAGGGGCCAAAGCGAAAACCACGTGGGTGTGTGAGAGGAGCGTCGGGGGGTAAAAGGAGGAAAAGCAGGGACTAAAGCACAAAAAATTCCCCAAAACCCCACCCAAACCCAAGCCCAAAACCCCACACACCTACCACTGGGCCCCATCAAGATGAGGTGGCGCACCCAGGGTCAATCCTTTCTCCCAATCAACTTTTTGACTGGGACAAAGGCCCTCAAATGTAATATAGATTGAGCATAAATCTTCCATAAATTGCAGACCAACAGTTTATGCAAAGCAGGAATAGTATTTCTAGTTCGCATGATAAGAAGCTTTATATAAAGGAAATTCCAACAAGCAACGCAAGATGAGGTGGCGCACCCAGGGTCAATCCTTTCTCCCAATCAACTTTTTGACTGGGACAAAGGCCCTCAAATGTAATATAGATTGAGCATAAATCTTCCATAAATTGCAGACCAACAGTTTATGCAAAGCAGGAATAGTATTTCTAGTTCGCATGATAAGAAGCTTTATATAAAGGAAATTCCAACAAGCAACGCTGATACAAGAGCACATTTCTCGATCTTCTTGAAATTAGTTAACACATTATTTTAAAAAGTACAAGTTGCATCAGTAGAAACTGCATATCCCACCCTTCATTCCCCTCAATTGTCCACAGTTTCCTAGCCAGGTACTTAGGACCAACTTAGAAGATTGGCATTCAATTTGACAAAAGACCATACAATTTTGTCAAATTTTCTATGAAGTTATAAAGTTGTGCCCCATAGAAGACCCACTTTTATCAAAAAAGACGTGGGCAGTGATATAATAAGCGAAAAGCTTGGCATGCAAATGCAATACTGAAAGAGGTAAAATATTGCACACATTTTCTACAAGATTACATAATTCTGAGAGGAAGACAGGTAATACGTTCCTGATTATGTGACTCTGTCAATTTGCTTTGTTTGACACAGAAAACTGAGTGAATCACATGCGGTTCAAAATGACATTGCTATAGGTACATCAACTAAGCAACCTGAAAATTAAAAGAGGTATGTAACAAACTGATTGTAAAATGGGGGAAACTCCCATGGCAATGCCACGATACATACAAGCATATATACAACAATTATGCTCATATACAGAAGCGGACCTGTTTTTCTTTGTTACCAACAGCAGCCAGTCCCAGAAATCGAGTCACGTGTACAGCGTCCATGTTAGAGTAGGGTTCACGCGCATAAAATATTCCTTTAGTACCTGCAATGTGATACCTATAAAAAAGTTATATCACTCATAATCACACATCGATGTCTGGTGCTAAGATACTTTTCTATAAGATATAGCAGAGCACTAGCTCAACAATGACACCATACTCTTGAGTTGTCTCAAGAAGCGGCGAGCAGTCAATAAGAGCATGGCATCCAAAGAAAAAAAATGGACAAATATATAACAGAGATAAGTCATAACTAGAGCACCAATCCAACAGGGAATTTAAGTAATATGTCATGCAAGTAGGGGTACAGCTAATATGGAATATCTACTCTTTATTCTATTTTGTATTCAACTTCCAAATATGGGTATCGGTATTGGGTATATCAGTTTCCGGTATCCATTTAAAATATAATTATAAATCTAGTAATGGTAAGTTATCTGATAAATCTATACCAAATATATCCGAATGAATATATTATTTCATGCAGATCAAAAACTGTGGTTATATCCTTCTTTAGAATAATAAAATCATGCATTCGTACATAGTTTTAACATTTTACATAAAATAATGTTAACATTAAGGGCGTAGCTTATCTTTTTATCTTAATTTTTAGTTACATCTAGTTATCTCTGACTAAGATTCAACAAATATTTGAATCTGATTCGAATCCGAATTCATATCCTACTAATATGGTTCCTAAGTTAGATATCTGTATTTGAATCTGTATCCAATAGATAAAAACAAATTCGGATATGATATTACCCCTATCCGCTCCGTATTAGATCCGTTTTCACCATTACCTACAAGTCATCTTCACACACCTCGAAGCAAGTTCTATGGTTCCTCTTCCAGATAAGCATGCTAGTTTTCATTTACAGTATCCACCTTCGATAGATTAGAGTATCCACCTTCAATAGATTAGAGAATCGTATTCATGGTAATATGGCACAGAACAGCTAAATGATGGTGCATCAATCATCACCAACCAAGTCAACAAAGTGACACAATAACTACTGGTGCTACCATGTGTTGATGTTTCAGAACTAACACAGGCAGAAATATATCTCATGAAACACAAAAATCTATTTGTAAGCACAATCATTATTAGAAAATATCTGAGTCAATTAATTAGAAACACAAGAACTTGTTAGAATGATGAGTCTACGATTCTACATGATAGTAGGGACCAAAAAAGCCTCGTTAAAATGCACGGATTGGATGTTCCGGCAAAGATCTACACTTACTTGACAAGTAATATGCAGCTATCTTACTAACAGCAGATGGACAAGTTTCTGCAACTGGCGCAAGCAAATAAACAGTATTCCGTATCCTTTAACTACAGATGAGGAATTTTTTTTATATTTTTTTGGCGGGGGGGGGGGGAGGAGGAGGGGGAGGTACTGGCATGGCAAACTAGTCTTGTCAAACCCATAATAGCATGAACAGGTAACATGTAACTGAATCGGTAACTGAATAGAAATCTCCCTCCATCTCCACAAGACCTATCATTTCCCTTATACACAATGAATGATGGACCTATGGCCATCTTAACAGATAGGGCATTGATCATAATGAAATTCTCTTTATGCCCAACAATCATATATGACAAAGCATGCTATATGCAATTAAATTTACCACATGCAATGTTCAATTCAACGTGAAAAATAAAACCATTTTACCACATACAGTGTTCAATTCAACCTAACAAATAAAACCATGGTTGTCTTAGGAGTAAGGATCTCAGATGATCAGTGAAATCAGTTTGAATCTCATAAATGTAATTGATAATTATAATATATGCATCATGCCCTATTGATTATCTGGAGATGTGAGAGGTGGCATCTCAAATGAAACCGTAAAGTAAAGAGCCTTAAAATCAATAATGCTTGATATAATTTCAAAACAAAAAACAAAAAACAAAGAGCCTTTATCCCTAATATTTGGTGATAGCTAAGACAAATCACTTTTCTTTGGTCAACATTTTTAAGAGCTACCTCACTTGTTAAAAACACAAAATAAGAGCTGCCAGTGTCCTTCCCACCTCTATCTGTTTGCTTAGGTGTATCCTGGTTTTCCGTGCTCCATCAGGTATTAACTTATGACCTAGTCAATCTTCCTAAATCGTGGCATTTAATGGTTTTTGTTGCACTAGCCCAAACCATCTCAACCACATGACCAAATAATTTCTAACTCTCATGGATGCACGTATTTCCTAAAAGTCTTTTAAAGCATTATAGAATGTAGCTTTCATTTTACTTCAATTTTAACTTTGCAAATGGCTTACTGTACTTCTCAGTCAAGTTTTTCCATCTCTCCAGTCATGCTCGACTAACTCTACTTTGTATCCTTTTTCTCGCAGCAGCAGTAGCAGCAGGAGCAAAGGCCTCATCCAAAATTTTGGTGCAGTGTACTGCGTAGTTGAAGAAATTTCGCATAGCCATGAAGTGAATGTATGAGCGCACATATATAGAAGTGTGGCACAAGGTCATCATAAATTCATAACTATTTGACATAGAAAAATAGCTATATATTAAATGTGCTTGCTAAGGAATAAGGACGTTTTTGTGCTTGTGTATTGTTTTTCATCCAGATGCACTGAGCAACGACCAATGCCTCTTTTTCTATCACAACACTGATTAAACATCAATTCAATAAATCAGCCAAGCACTTGATAACAAGTTGATATGAAACATGCACTTGGCATGGTTGTGGCGTCAGAGTTCAATAAGAAATATTAATATTGAAATGACAAGATGATACCCTCCTAATATGATGAATGAATATGTTGGTGCTTGGAGTGTCCTAACCCTCAAAGTGTTCATGCATCCAATTGTGTACACGTCAACTGTTGAGGTATACAGTCCTCTATAGCAATGGCAACTTTATGGATCACCGTGGGTGTTTTTTTAGCTTTTCTGAATCGAACAAACATTTTGGTTTACCAATTCTATCTTTATACATCATTTGATTGCATTCAGCAAGCATGAGTTTGCTAGCAATCTAAGATTTCTGTGCAAATTTTCACATTTGCATTACATCTCCATAATACTAGATCCCATTGGCATCACATCACATTCACATTTTCCGGGAATGTGATGTCATCATGACAGTCAAGCAAGTTATATTCGCACAAGCTTCGTTCTCACCACTGTTCTTGGCATTATAGTTGTGGCTACCAATATTACTGCCACAACAACCATCATAACCACTTCTGAAAGTCTGCAATCAATGTCGTTGACCGCCATCGCACTCATCCAATGCAACCCCCATCACCGTCACCATGACTTCGTTGCCATCACTGGCGTTGCCACCAAGCGACCACCCTTGGTGTCCACCATCTCCACAAGGATCCAACCTTACATCTTCCTTCTTGCACTGCAAAAAGGCATGTAAATACTTTTGGAGAAATATACTCAGAAGTTTCCCGTATATGCGAATTTTATCTCAATGTAGCAAATGCGAAACACAACATTCTCAATAATTTTCAAATCATAACAAACAAAATAATCCAATATTCCCAACGAAAAAACCGATGCTATAAAATCACCTTCTTGGGAATAGAATGCCAGATGGAAATGTTGCATTGTGCCGCCTTAGGGTCATACTAATATCTCACTTCCTCAAATTAGCCCTTATAATTCTTTCCATAGCATGATTAAAACAAGTTCAAATGTCATGTATTTACTTCTGTGTACTTCCTTAGAAAGCTACGCTTCCCTATCCAGTACCTCGCTTTCCGTATCCTAAATGCTGATAACTATTTCCATTTCCTTTATACTCCCAACATGATTCCTCCATTTGGTTCTAAACTCTTGAGCATTATAAAAGACAACTTGAAATGTGGAACAAGTATCGGTTCAATTATTTAAATTAAAAACAGGGCGCATAAGGAACCTCGGTGGATGAACTAGATCATGGCGAAAATCACTTAAAACCATCTCTTTTCTCCAGCTGTACCATGTTTACATGCTGAAAGATGGTTACTTGTATCATTTTTCTAATGTCATAAAGAAAACATAGAACTAAAGGCAATTATTCTTTGAAAAAGATTTCATATAAAAGAAAAAAGAAGAAGATAAAAACACACCAGGGAACATCCCACTTCACCCAATAAACAATATTTTCACTACATAACTATGAAGCAAAAATCGAGGGATCTGATTCCAGCGATATATGATGGAGACATCAATTTAAACCTTTACTTTAATAAGCCACCAAAGCACATATATATACTGTCGAAAATGTATCAAGCTCCAATCGTCCAAGGCCCCAACCACAACCATAGTTATATTTTAAAGGCACATTTTCCAGCTCTCCAAATTGTGTTCCAAAGTAAATCAATAATTTTCTCCTCCATAACAGATCCTACACATTACCCATTCTCGTTATCATTTGTCCACTCCTTTATTATGGCATCGCCACATCCTTGTTCACAGCACATTCTTTAAGCACCATGTATTACAAGAGAGAACATCCATCCACTTCTTCTCTCCTATACTCGAGGCATACCACATCTTTCTTCAATGCACCTTTCTTTGCCACACTTGCCTACAAAATTTTGTACAATTGTGATTCCAATTTATTATGTATATGGTCAGAAGTGTATCTTTTCGCCCCATCTATTAAGTTTCTAATTTATTATGTATATGGTTGAGTTACTTAAGTATACTGAATATGTGCGACACACACAATCCTTAATTGTCTTACTAATAGAACACTGCTTAAAATAACATATGTCATACTTAGTAAAATATTTTAAAGTAATGCGGCTGCGGTGCAATGTAATGCAAGAAGTACTAAAATAAGTGTATGTTCATTTACAATCCAACTGAAATAACATACAATTAAGCCAATCCCTAGTATCACTCACCTAGGCTTCAGATCTGCAGCCAACTCTGCAACCACATGGTCACTGCCGGTGAAGTCTGAGACTCCTGCCAGAGCATCAGATGTATCAGCTCCATTTGAGACCCCGCAAGGCCATTCATTAGTAATACCTAGTTAAGGATCCAAAAAAGCTCCAAATATGCTCGACGCAAGTGGCTGAAAATAAGATGACAGAAAAGGAAAGGTAGCAAGGATATGTCATGAAGATGTCAACTATTCCCTTCTCTTCAGTCAGAGCTCGCAGAGCATCAATATCATCTTCGCTGTACCCACCAGTCCCTCCAGAATCTGGGGATTTCCGACCAGATAAATAAACTACCGACAATCCTGCAGTTGTTACAGAATACATTCAGATTTCAACAAGAATAAAGATAGTGAAACAGTCTCTTTATTGTTATACCCTCCAATTTTTCCTTACTTGTGGGTGCATGCAAACTAAACCCCAGTTCAACAAATCCAGTTAAAACACCGATATATACTATTCCTTCTTAAATTAGAAGTTTGCGGTAAATGAAAGTAAATATGTTGGCGATAAAAAGTTGGTAAACGTATATCTTCTTTGTTAATGCTTTCTTCTCACCAATGCAAACTGAAGCATACAGCGCATGGTTAGCTCTAAAACTGCGAATGCAGGAAAATTGTCATTTTAATGAAGTCGGCTCTTTTTGCGCAAAGAATATTAGGGTTTTGAATAGAGATGAAACGCACCGTGGAGAGAGAACTTGCCGCTGCCCTTCAACCAGTAGAGATTGTTGCAGACCTCGATCCCGTCCGTTTTGAACCCTCGATCAGAGGCGCCTGCCTTGGAGAGGAACCGAGCAGCTCCAGCGCCGTAATCTCCGGTGAAGTACGTCGGAATCGGGACGGAGCAGCGGCCGTCGACGTAAGCGGCAAACTCGTCTATCCCGTCCGCGGAGTCCGGAAAGAACTGTCCCACGCATAACAGCGCGTCAAATGGGCCGCTCGATTTGTTCACCTGAAGGTGGCGGAGGAGGCGGAGCCAGAGAACAAAATCAAAACCCTAGAAATTGCGGGGATGGGGAAAATGAAGAAACACTGTAGATTGGATAGAAAGTTACTGATTGGACTCGTTTGAAAAGTTGGTTGAGGCGGCCAAGGGCGTCGCCGCAAAGGAGAATTCTCGGAGGTGTCGACATGAAATAAAGCGCCGAGAAACGAGAGTGACGATCGAAGAAGGCGGATGGAGGCGGGAGACTTTGGGCTTTTTTCACCTTAAGCACGTAATGAATGTAGTGGTAAACAGAAGATTTTTGGGCCCAAATCTAAAGGCCCAATTTGGGTTAGCCCAGACGAAATAAAATTGTAGACACCTTAATATTTGAATAATTGATATAATAGGAAAATATAAATGAATAAAAAAACAGTTTACAAAGAAACAAGGCCACAACAAATTCCAAATAATCTAGAATGAGAGATTGTCTAGATCTGTAGGCCTTGATTTTTCTTTCACCCAATCCTAATTTTCAATTTAATCAAAACCCAGTTACATCCCCAGTCATGTTCTCACATCAATTTACAACAAATTTGATGGAAAAGATCATTTTTTTGTTCCAATCAAATTGACGTTAGAGCATCTCCAAAGGGGCTCCCTAAATTTTAGCCAAATTTTAGCTATTATAGCTAAAAAGCTATTTTAGGGAGCCACCTTTTGCATTCTCACTCCAACCATGCTCCCCATTTTACCTAATAGTGATTAATTTAATATTTTTTTAAAAAATTAATTTGTTAATGAAGATTAGTTTAAAATTTTAATTATTTATACTATTTATTTTACACATTTATTAAACTAATTTTAATTAACAAATTAAATTATTAAACTAATCCATATCCAAATTAAATAGTTTAAAATTTTAAATTAAATTATTAAACTAATCCAAATTAAATTAATTTTGTAAAAAATAGATTAATATAAATTAAATTTTAAATAGATTAATTATAATATTTCCAACTGCTATATTTCCAACGGCTCTATTTCCAACGGCTCTATTTCCAACGGTTACTTTTTTCCTATAAATAAGCATATTTCATATCTCATATTTTTCCATTTACACTTCATCTACAAATATATCATAAGTAGTTATGGCTAATCGATTAGCTAAAATGCTTTTTCAAGATGATAGTGATGATGATCTTCTATTATTGACAATGTTGATGGCTGAAGAAGAAGAATTGGCAAATGAGAGTCGAGCACAACGTCGTCGTGGATCTATTGTAGGCCATACTGTTATTCAACGAGGTAGAGTTGAAGGTAATGAAAGACTTTATCGTGATTATTTTGCAGAAACACCAACATTTGGTTCTCGTTTATTTCGGAGGAGGTTTCGAATGAATCGATCATTGTTTGTTCGAATTCAACATGCTGTCGAAGCTTATGATCCATACTTTGTCCAAAAGACGGATGCTTGTGGAATTGTAGGTCTATCATCACTTCAAAAAATTTGTGCTGTTTTTATGATGTTTGCGTACGGGGTAGCAGCAGATTCTGTGGATGAATATGTGCGAATTGGTGAAAGCACTGCAATTGAAAGCTTGAGAAAATTTGTCAAAGCAATTATTGCAGTGTTTGGCGATACATATTTGAGATCACCAAATATTGATGATATTGCTAGATTGGTGCAGGTTAATACTGATCGTGGATTTCCTGGAATGCTTGGAAGTATTGATTGTATGCATTGGAAGTTGAAGAATTGTCCAGTTGCATGGCAAGGTATGTATTCTGGTCACATTCATGAGCCAACAATCATTTTGGAAGCCGTTGCATCTTATGATCTTTGGATATGGCATGCCTTTTTTGGTTTACCTAGATCTCTTAATGATAGCAATGTGCTTGATCGATCTACCGTGTTTAATGATCTTGCGGAAGGGCGTGCTCCACTAGTTAATTATTCCATTAATGGTCATGATTATACAATGGGATATTATCTGGCTGATGGGATATATCCTTCATGGTCAACATTTGTTAAAACAATATCAGCTCCTCAAGGAAATAAGAAGAAATATTTTGCTGCATGTCAAGAGTCTGCCAGGAAAGATGTGGAGCGAGCATTTGGGGTGCTTCAATCACGCTTTACAATTGTGCGTGGACCAGCTCGTTTTTGGGATCAAGAAACAATCAATGATATTATGAAGTCATGCATAATAATGCATAATATGATTATTGAAGACGAGAGAGATATTGAGCAATCTGACTTCAACTATGATGCTGTTGAAGAAACTGAATCATCTGTGTCACATGAGTGGACCAGTGAAATAAATGATTTTATTCAAACGCATCGACAAATTAGAGACAAACATATCCATTCACAACTTCAAATGGATCTTGTAGAACATTTATGGGCACAACATGGAGCGAACTAGATACTATAACTGATTGTACTACTAGATGATTGCATTACTACATTGTACTGCATTATTTAGACCTATCAAATCTTTTCTTAACGATCTCCATTTGGAGACTTTCATAATATTGTACTTTAAATGCAGGCATGTTACTAGTATCAATTGCCATTATTCTCTCTTCTTCTTTTTGCTCTTCTAGGAAAAACTTTTGTTGATCAAGAATAAGCTTTGTTGTTCCCGCTCGTGCCTTTCTTTTTCTCGATCATTCTTTTCTTGCTCTCGAGCAAATGTTCTTTCATACAGCTCCATTTTTTGGCGATCCATTTCTTTTTTTGACTCAAACATTTCCCTACATAGTAAAGCGGTAGGTGTCATTTGATTTTTTTCTTTGTCTTTTTTCAGCATAGCCTTGGATGCCTTTCTACCTATTGGTCGATCAAAGTTGACAGTTGTTGCATTTACCAAATCATCATTTTTCTAAATTCATAGAAGATGGAGTGGAGGGAGAAGACGTGGCTGGACTAGAACTCTTTGTAGATTTTGATTTCTTCTTCGCGCCTTCAGACATCCATTTTGGATGGATCTTCAATTCATTCCAGCAATGTAATAGTTGGAATGTTTGACCTTGACATTGTTGGTATAAATTTTTGGCTTGAATAATCTAAAAAATATAATCAAATGCTCAAAATATAATAAAGACAAAAATATTAAATAATATAATTAATACATTGTCTTGCTCGTTGACACCACTTTGTTGTCTTCCATCAATTTGAGCATAGTAGCCACAAAATTTATTCACCGAGAGTTGAATTCCCGACCACCGATGCATCAATGAGTTGGCGGTGCGTTCAGATTCAAAAGTTTTATATTCATGAAAGTAATCGCAAATTCTTTGCCAATATTTCACAGATTTTTGATTGTTTCCTTGTATAGCATCAATACTGATGTTAAGCCATGCAGAAACGAGAAGACTATCTTCTTCAACTGAAAAATTGCGAGACCTTGAAACTTTTTCACTGAAGTATCGATTTGGGTAGAAATTTGAGAAGGATGAGGTGGGCTAGAAAAAATTTCACCTTCTTCGTTAAGAAGATTTGTGTAGTAAGAAAAATCTTAAGAATCCATAATTGAAAAGTAAGCAAAAAAATTATATGTAAATTTAAGGTTGTGTAAAAAAAATTCTAACATTCATCAAGATATATAGGCAAAAAATAGAGCTGCTGCAACATATCCGTTGCAAAACAAGTAGCCGTTACAAATAAAAAAATTTGTTTCAATAAAATAATAATTAAAAAAGGCTTTTAAACAGATGGGGAGCTCGCCACATCTGGCGAGCTCCCCGGCTTCTCCCTACTTTGGCGTGCACGTTGAGGGAGTGGTTGGAGCGGCTGTTTTTGTCCCTGCTCGCTAAAATGACGAAGGAGCGGCCATCTTCGTCGCGCGTTGGAGATGCTCTTAAGCACTTCATCCACTTTTTTTGAGGTAAGTAATTGAAAAATAAGGTATAGCTTAGTCAATAAAAATATTAATTATATCACATGACATCAGACTCGCATTTAAACTGGCTGTAGAGATACAATGATAACTTCTGAAATGAAGAGCAAACTTGTTTGTTACCGAGTTTTTGAGATGCTGGTTTATACCAACATGCATCAATGCTTACATATAGCAGAACAGTTTGTGGGCTGTTGACAAATTACCCATATGCATTCCGTGTGATCGACTGTTCTAACAAATTGTGTATGTGCTTAAATATCAACTAGTCAGCTCTTTTTAATCTGTGAGTGACAGCGAGGCTAATATCAGATTAGAGTCTCCAGACTAAAGAAACAAATGAAAAAAGGGCAAAAATTTCAACATTGTCATTTGACTCCTCCTCTGATTCATGCACACACCATAAATCCTAACCGATGAAACAAAATTAAGAAAAAAAGACACGGGACACAGATTCAGACGCTAGCCATTTTTAATACCCCGGATCTAATTTGCATCACCAACCATCTCACTCTGTTTCAGAGTGTTTTCTCACTACAAGGCGTTGACCGTGGGCAACCCGGTCAACGTGGTCAAGGGGCCCACTTGGGTCCCTCGGGGGCTTCGAATCGATGCGGATGGGACGAGGGGAAGCCTCGGCCCAGGTTGAGACGCTCGGCCTCGGTCGGACGAGCACGGCCTTGGAGGAAGGAAGACGAGGGGTAGCCTCAGTCGTCCAACTAGATGCGCGGTCGGCGAGGGGCGAGGGTAAGCCTCGGCCCTAGTTGAGACGCTCGGACTCGGTAGGGAGTGCTCGGCCTCGGCGGGCGAACGGTGAGGGGAAGCCTCACTCGTCCAGTTGATTGTGTGGTTGGAGATGGGCGAGGGGAAGCCTCGGCCCGTTGGTCAGCTGTCCTCCTGCGTAGACGAGGACGCTCGTCAGGGGGCCGGACCTAGGTTCCGGCCAAATCCCCTCCGATGCCTAAGTCAGATAGAGATCTGAAAGAGGGGGCCCGGCGGAGACGGTTCGACTCGTGAGGAGATCGGAACGGCGTCTCACGGCGCGAGCGGGGGAGGAAGGAAATGAAATGGGGGAGCTAGGTCGTTGATGGAGTACCTTAGGTTTTAGATACCTGAGATGCGGTCCCTTGTCCTGTCGTCCTCCTAGCCCCTTTATAGACCTCCGCCGTGATTGTCCCCGATCACGTCGCTCGTCCGCCCTCAATCGTGCCCCCTCAATCCGCCCCCCCCCCCCCGTCGCCGCTCCCTGCGCCATGCCAGCACCTCCCTAACTGCCATTAAGTGGTAGCGGGATCGAGGGGGCGGTTATCGCAGGAGTGGGCGAGTGGCCGGCGTGTTATCAGGGCCGGGTCGGATCGACATGTGGGGGGAGTCCCCCCTAGGGCCTTATCGAGTGGGCCTGAGTGCGCAGATGGGCTCTTGACCGGCGTTTGGGTCTCTGGGCTTGGGTCTTTCGGGCCTCAGTCAAATAGGCGTAACAATTGCCCCCATCGGTCGGGTCGGTCGGCTTTGGCCGGTTCGGCTCGGCCGATGTGACTTCCGCCGACCTTGACAGGCTCGCCAGTCGATGCCGACTCATTTATTAGTCGTCATCATGAGTTGGCCCGTTCGATACTTTCAAGGCGCGGGCTCCGAAGCGCCTTCGGTCCTCTGATGCTGCCACGTCGTAGCTGCAAGCTTATCCCCACCGCTCGCGGGGTCGTCTTAAGTTGAGAACCCGAGGGGTTCGTGAGCCGCCCTTGGTGGGGTCGATCTGCCTTGGCTTGCTCGGATCGACCGCTATGCCTCCTGGGATTCTGTCACGACCCGCTTCCCTAAAATGGAGGCGAGACGTGAAAAAGGTCCGCACGGGAGTGGAGCGGTGAAGCCCCAAACCCGATAAGCGTCAATTTAGTATAAGCAGGTCCCTGTAATTGCAATCGAAACAACAACAATAATAATATAAGACGGATATGAAATACCAATCCCAAAGTTTGTCCACAGAATATTCAACATCACAGAAAAGCCACCAGGCTAAAGAAAGAGTCTAAGGGCCCAGAACAAGGCCAAACAAAAGCAACGACATAAATAAGTATAGGTGCCACGCACCGATAACAAACAACTGTCTAACAAAAGTAAAACACAACGGAGACACTAGGACTGGTCCCCAGTGTCCGCGTACTCCCCGTCCAACACGGGCTCAAGCTCGGCGTCCGCAAACACCTCACCCTCAGCAAGCAACTCAGGCTCAGGGTCTAACATGCATCACCCAAAAGAGAAAGGGGCACATGTCAGCAAGTCTAAAAGACTTGGGCAAAGAACTGAAAGTAAGGCAACTAGCAACCTAGCAGTTTAGTATGCATGACATGGCAGTTATAACATGAGTGCACAATTTAAAACATGGCAAGACGATTTGTACAAGAGAACAATCATCGGGACAAGACAAGAGTAGCCAAGCTACTATCAATTCAATCAATTCACATTTTGTAGGTGTTTACGCCCTTCGCTGAATGGCATAGCATTTCAGACCGATCGGCACTAAACACTAATCAATTCACAAGATATGGAGCCTGGGGTCCCTGCACATTGAGCTCATCTAGTGAGCCTAGGGTTGCCCCGTACATTGAGCTCGCATTCTTAGTTCATAATTCAATATGTCGAGCGTTGGGGTTAGCAACTCATTGTGCTCGCTTCTGGTCACGAGCCAGGAACACAAGTAGGGTCGTTCACAATTCAATATATCGAGCGTTGGGGTTAGCAACTCATTGTGCTCGCTTCTGGTCACGAGCCAGGAACACAAGTAGGGTCGTTCACAATTCAATATATCGAGCGTTGGGGTTAGCAACTCATTGTGCTCGCTTCTGGTCACGAGCCAGGAACACATGCACCGTAGCAAAGCTACGCAATCACAGCAACACTTAAGAATGCGAGGACATGACAATTTATTTGCATACCGTTAATTAAATTAAACGTGACAGGCGAAATGCAATGACATGAACATATTCGCGTACCGTTAATTGAAAGTAAACATGACATGGAAATTGTGCAACATGCTAAATGTCGGAACTAGCTTCGTTGTCAAGCTAGTCCCCCAATTTGCGCCTAGGCGAGTATCATTTCGTCGCCTAGCCTCTTTTACGCCTACAACAAGCAAATGGCCTAAAACATGGCCTAAACTCTAAGTGGCAAGTTTCACTTGCCTAGCACCGGGGATGACGATCACTTTATCACACGGATGCCAATCTACGGGGAAATCGCTGTTTGGGGGGACCAATCATCAAGCAACATGAAATATTATTAGGGTTTCATAAAATTATAAATAAGTTATAAAAACAACGGTAGATCGATTTCTTACCGAGAGAAGGCGGAAGAAACACTCCGGAGAACCCTAGGATCAGATCTGGAGAAGATTGGAGAAGTTTGGGGAAACTAGGGTTTTGGGGATTTTGGGGGTTTTGATGGATTTCAATGGAGATTTGGGGAAGATGAAAGGTGGAATGAGTGATTGGATGGATTGGATGATGGATTTAGGGCTTTGACACAGACTAGTCGGTCAAAGAACAACCACTGACCGACTAGTTTGGCAACTAGTCGGTCGGTCGACCAACGCAGACCGACTAAGTGTAAACAGTAACTTCTGAACGAAAATAGGATTTAGAGTTAGTCGGTCCATGAACAAGTACTGACCGACTAGTTTAGCAACTAGTCGGTCGATGAACGTTCTTAGACCGACTAAGAGTAAACAGTAACTCAACTAAAATTAAGATGATGTGTTAGTCGGTTCAAGAAGCATCGCCGACCGACTAGTTTGCAACCTAATCGGTCAACAGCTCTTCTTAGACCGACTAACGATAAACAGTAACTCCTGAGAAAATTTAGAAAGCTCACTAGTCGGTCCAAGAAGGATTGCCGACCGACTGGATCGTCATCTAGTCGGTCGGTGCCCCTTCTTATACCGGCTAATGAGCACCAAAAGTTCCGATACGGAGCGCGAGGCCCCGTGATCGAATCCTAAGACTCCTAGGCTTGATCTAATAGTTAGATATGACCGTTATGAAGCCCGTCACAAACGACGTACTTCGGAATCGACGATCCTAAGGAAGAATCGAGAAAATACGACGGATCGATAGAAAATGAAAGCTACGGAGACGAAAACCACACAAGAGGAGAAAATCCACCAAAACATATATTATATTATAATAAATCCAGATACAAGGAAACCAGTCGTTACAGATTCCGAGTGGCGCTTTAATCGAGGTGTAACGACTGGTTTTCTTGTATCTGAATTTATTATAATATAATATATGTTTTGGTGGATTTTCTCCTCTTGCGTGGTTTTCGTCTCCGTAGCTTTCATTTTCGATCGATTCGTCGTATTTTCTCGTTTCTTCCTTAGGATCGTCGATTTCGAAGTACGTCATTTGTGACGGGCTTCATAACGGTCATATCTAACTATTAGATCAAGCCTAGGAGTCTTAGGATTCGATCACGGGGCCTCGCGCTCCGTATCGGAACTTTTGGTGCTCATTAGCCGGTATAAGAAGGGGCACCGACCGACTAGATGACGATCCAGTCGGTCGGCAATCCTTCTTGGACCGACTAGTGAGCTTTCTAAATTTTCTCAGGAGTTACTGTTTATCGTTAGTCGGTCTAAGAAGAGCTGTTGACCGACTAGGTTGCAAACTAGTCGGTCGGCGATGCTTCTTGAACCGACTAACACATCATCTTAATTTTAGTTGAGTTACTGTTTACTCTTAGTCGGTCTAAGAACGTTCATCGACCGACTAGTTGCTAAACTAGTCGGTCAGTACTTGTTCATGGACCGACTAACTCTAAATCCTATTTTCGTTCAGAAGTTACTGTTTACACTTAGTCGGTCTGCGTTGGTCGACCGACCGACTAGTTGCCAAACTAGTCGGTCAGTGGTTGTTCTTTGACCGACTAGTCTGTGTCAAAACCCTAATTTCTGGGCAGCCGCCAGCTCAACCTATAAATGCCCAACCCAATCGTTTTCTTCTTCTCCAACACGACCCTAAGCCCTAGTTTCTTCCCCTCTAAGCCCCCATCTTCCTCCAAGCTTCAATCCCTCATTCCAAGCCCTAAATCCATCATCCAATCCATCCATTCACCCTATCTACTTCTCATTTTCCCCAAAATCTCCATCAAAACCCATCAAATCCCCAAAATCCCTCAAAACCCTAGTTTCCCCAAACTTCTCCAATCTTCTCCAGATCTGATCCTAGGGTTCCCCGGAGTGTTTCTTCCGCCTCCTCTCGGTAAGAAATCGATCTACCGTTGTTTTTATAACTTATTAATAATTTTATGAAACCCTAATAATATTTCATGTTGTTTGATGATTGGTTCCCCCCAAACAGCGATTTCCCCGTAGATTGGCATCCGTGTGACGAAGTGGTCGTCATCCCCGGTGCTAGGCAAGTGAAACTTGCCACTTAGGGTTTAGGCCATGTTTTAGGCCATTTGCTTGTTGTAGGCGTAAAAGAGGCTAGGCGACGAAATGATACTCGCCTAGGCGCAAATTGGGGAACTAACTTGACAACGAAGCTAGTTCTGACTTTTAGCATGTTGCACAATTACCATGTCATGTTTACTTTCAATTAACGGTACGCGAATATGTTCATGTCATTGCATTTCGCCTGCCACGTTTAATTTAATTAACGGTACGCAAATAAATTGTCATGACCTCGCATTCTTTAGGTATTGCTGTGATTGCGTAGCTTCGCTACAATGTTGTGTTCCTGGCTCGTGTTCCAGAAGCGGGCCATGTGTTGGTGGATAGCCAATGCCCGAATTGCGTGTTCCGGCTAGGTGTTCCCTATGCCATACTTGTGTTCCTGGCTCGTGACCAGAAGCGAGCATAATGAGTTGCTAACCCCAACGCTCGAAATGTATTGAATTGTGAACTAAGAATGCGAGCTCAATGTGCGGGGCAACCTCAGGCTCACTAGCTGAGCTCAATGTGCGGGGACCCCAGGCTCCCTATCGTGTGGGTAATGGGTAGTGTTTAGTGCCGATCGGTCTGAAATGCTATGCCATTCAGCGAAGGGCGTAAACACCTACAAAATGTGAATTGATTGAATTGATAGTAGCTTGGCTACTCTTGTCTTGTCCCGATAAATTGTTCCCTTGTACAAATTGTCTTGTCATGTTTTTAAATTGTGCACTCATGTTATAACTGCCATGTCATGCATACTAAATTGCTAGGTTGCTAGTCGCCTCACTTTCAATTTCCTTGCCCAAGTCTTTTTAGACTTGCTGACATGTGCTCCTTTCTCTTTTGGGTGACGCATGTTAGACCTTGAGCCTGAGTTGCCCGTTGAGGGTGAGGTGTTTGCGGACGCCGAGCTTGAGCCCGTGTTGGACGGGGAGTACGCGGACACTGGGGACCAGTCCTAGTGTCTCCGTTGTGTTTTATTTTGTTAGACAGTTGTTTTGTTATCGGTGCGTGGCACCTATACTTATTTATGTCGTTGCTTTTGTTTGGCCTTGTTCTGGGCCCTTAGACTCTTTCCTTTAGCCTGGTGGCTTTTCTGTGATGTTGAATATTTTGTGGACAAACTTTGGGATTGGTATTTCATATCCGTCTTAAATTATTATTGTTGTTGTTTCGATTGCAATTACAGGGACCTGCTTATACTAAATTGACGCTTATCGGGTTTGGGGCTTCACCGCTCCACTCCCGTGCGGACCTTTTCACGTCTCGCCTCCATTTTAGGGAAGCGGGTCGTGACAGGTTTTAGTGATGGCCCATGCAGGTCATCTGTAACTGCAATTATCGGGATAACGATAATAATGCAAGATTGTCCAACAAATAATTTCGACATCTGAGCCCTAAGCTATGAGTCTAATTGTTTCGTTTTCTGCGTCATTAGATGGCAGGAAGGCGGATCACCCGTGGGGGTGGTAGTGGTGCGCCCCCTCATGACGAGGAGCCAGAGCGGGAGCCCACTAATGGGGAGATGATGAGGATGATGTTGCAAATGATGCAGGTTCAGCAGGGTGTGCTTCTGCAGGTGCAGAATGCTCCGATGACTCGAGCTGCTCGGGTGGTGGAGACCCCTCGCCCTGAGCCCGGGGTGAAGCAGTTCAGAGAGCTGGGTCCTGCGTATTTTGATGGAACCGAAGGTCCCCTAGCTGCTGATGAATGGATGAGGAATATCGAGGACAATCTGAAGATGTCCAAGGTCAACGAAGTTAGTTGGGTTGACTTGGCGAAGCGCCAGCTGAAGGATAACGCCAGGAATTGGTGGGATGCTGAGGAAAAGATGTTGGTAGAGCCGATCGTCTGGGCTACCTTCAAGGCCAGATTTGATGGTGAGTTCTTCCCGAAGGCTGCCAGGGAAGAGATGCTGCCGCGTTTTATCGATCTGAAGTAGGGGAACTCGTCGGTGGACATGTACCACCAGGAGTTCATGAGGCTTAGTCGGTTTGCACCAAGGATGGTGCAGGACGCTGAGGAGCGAGCTCAGAGGTTCCTTCAAGGGCTTGCTTCAGAGCTCCAGAGCTTTGTGACCTCTTCTGACCGGGAATCTTATCAGAAGGTTTTGGTCGCTGCCAAGAGGCAGGAGCTGCTTGTGAACCAGAGGAAGGGGTCTGTTGTTGGTGCTGTGAGGAGGCCTGTGGAACAGGCGAGAGCTATGGTTAGACCTGGATTCAGGCCTAATCAGTCTGCTCAGTTTAAGAGGCCGGGAGGGCCTATTCCGAAGTTTTGCCATTTCTGCGGTAAGCCTGGCCACGTCAAGGATCAGTGTCGGAAGTTTCTGGGCCAGTGTTTGATTTGCGGTGATGCTTCTCATGTCGCGAAGGATTGTCGGCATGCGGACCCGCTGCGGAGGGCACCTGTTGCAGCACAGTCGTTGCAGCAGCGAGCGCCTGTTCCTGCTGGACGTGGAGCAGCTCTTGTTCCGCAGAGGCAGGCTTTTCGGCAGGTTGCTCCGCCGAGGAGGCAGGCATTTCTGATGACCGAGGAGGAGGTCTTGGCCATAGATGAGGTCATTGCATGTAACTTTCGATCTAGATTGTTCCTCCCTTAATTAATTGCTTGTTAAATTATGTGAATGCTTGTGTATGGCGTTGCTAGAATAAGATTTGATCGATTAGACTGTTTGTTAGGTGTGGTTTTGGTTTGCACGTTCCCTGCCCGAGTCCTCTTTGACTCAGGTGCGTCAATGTGCATTTTGGCCCAGAGCTTCGTGGAGAAGCATTCCTTGTCGACGTCCTCTCTCTCTAAGAGTTGGAATATCGTTACAGGGAATGGAGTAGTCACGGTGCATCGTGGGTGCAGTCCTTGCTCTGTGGTGGTTTGTGGACATGAGCTTTATGCTGAGTTTATCGTCCACAACATCACCAACTACGATGCGGTCTTTGGGATGGATTGGCTTGCGAGCTTCTATGCTACGATCGACTGCAGGAGGAAGAAGGTGGTGTTCGAGATTCCCGGACATCCAGTATTTGAGTTCAGTCGTGGTAGCAGTTCGCTTGGTCCTGTCAGATTTCGGGCCAGGCCGGTGGAGGCTGTAGCTATGCAGATGGAGCTGGAGTGGCCAGCTGTGGTGCGAGATTTTGGCGACGTCTTCCCTGAGGAAATGTCTGGTTTGCCACCTGATCGAGCTTTGGAATTTTCTATTGATCTAGTTCCAGGTGCGCAGCCGATTTCGAAGGCGCCGTATCGTATGGCACCTGCTGAATTGGAAGAGTTGCGGAAGCAGTTGGATGAGCTGTTGCAGAAGGGTTATATTAATCCTAGTGTGTCTCCGTGGGGAGCACCGGTGTTGCTGGTTAAGAAGAAGGATGGTTCGCGTCGCATGTGCGTGAACTATCGGGGATTGAATGCGGTGACCATTAAGAATAAATACCCGTTGCCTCGTATTGATGATATTTTTGATCAGCTTGGAGGTTCGAGGGTGTTTTCTAAACTGGATTTGAGGAGTGGTTACCATCAGTTGAAGGTGAAGAGGGATGATGTTCCGAAGACAGCGTTCAGGACGAAGTATGGACACTATGAGTTTGTGGTTATGCCTTTCGGCGTAACTAACGCGCCCGCAGTTTTCATGAATATGATGAACCTGATTTTCTACGACTTTTTGGATAAGTTTGTCGTTATCTTTATTGACGACATTCTGATATATTCGAAGTCGGAGGAAGAGCATGCCTCGCACTTGAGGATGGTGCTGGAGATTTTGAGGAAGCATCGGTTGTATGCTAAGTTTTCGAAGTGCGAGTTTTGGCTGGATCGAGTCGCTTTTCTTGGGCATGTGGTGACTGGAGATGGTATTTCTGTGGATCCCGAGAAGATTCGGGCCATCAGGGAGTGGCCTGTTCCGTCGTCTGCATCTGAGATTCGGAGTTTCCTTGGACTTGCTGGTTACTATCGGCGATTCATTAAGGACTTTTCTCGTATTGCTGAGCCGCTGACCAGGTTGACGCGGAAGGATGTTGCTTATGTTTGGTCGGGTGATTGTGAGAGTGCTTTTGGTATTCTGAAGGAGAGGTTGACGAGTGCCCCTATTCTTGTCGTGCCTGATCGCATCGGTGGATTTGAGATCTTTTGCGATGCTTCTGGCAAGGGTCTCGGTTGTGTGTTGCATCAGCACGGGCATGTTGTGGCGTATGCGTCTCGTCAGCTTAAGGTTCATGAGAAGAATTATCCGACGCATGATTTAGAGTTGGCTGCCGTTGTGTTTGCTCTTAAGATTTGGAGGCACTTCTTGTTGAGTGAGAAAGTGAAAATTTTCACCGATCACAAAAGCTTGAAGTATATTTTCACGCAGAAGGAGCTCAACATGCGACAGCGTCGATGGTTGGAGCTTATGGCGGATTATGAGATTGATTTGCAGTATCACCCTGGCAAGGTGAATGTGGTTCCAGATGCGATGAGTAGGCTTCCAGCGGTGATGATTTTGACCTCGCAGTGGAGATTGCAGCAGGATTTTTGCGAGTCTGGCGTGGAGATTGTTCTTTCTGGGGAGGCTTCTTCGTTGATGTACATGCAGGTACAGTCGACGATCGTGGATCGGATTAAGGCTGGCCAGGCTGAGGATCCGAAGCTGGTGAAGATTCGGGAGCAGGTGGAAGCCGGTCTGCGGACTGAATTTTTGATTCATGAGGATGGCTCGCTGAGGTTTGGAGCCAGGTTGTGTGTGCCAGCTGGGGGTATCAGAGAGGAGCTGATGGTGGAGGCACACAGTTCGCCGTATTCTGTGCATCCTGGTGGCACCAAGATGTACCAGGATCTTCGTCTGAATTATTGGTGGCATGGTATGAAGAGGAGCGTGGCTCGGAGTGTGGCCAAGTGCTTGGTTTGCCAGCAAGTGAAGGCGGAGCATCAGCATTCGGCCGGGTTGCTACAACCGCTTCCGATTCCGGAGTGGAAGTGGCAGCACATCACTATGGATTTCGTGACTGGACTACCTCGGAGTCCGAAGCAGAATGACGCGATTTGGGTGATCGTAGATCGATTGACCAAATCTGCGCACTTTATTCCATTCCGAGTGGGACAGTCCACGGAGGTGCTAGCGAGGAGATATATGGAGGAAGTCGTGCGACTTCATGGAGTCCCCGTGAGTATCGTGTCGGACAGAGACACGAGGTTCACATCTCAGTTTTGGCAGAGTTTGCAGAAGAGCTTGGGTACGCGTCTGAGTTTCAGCATGGCGTACCATCCGCAGACGGATGGCCAGTCCGAGAGGACGATTCAGATTTTGGAAGACATGCTGAGGGCGTGCATGTTGGATTTCAAGGGTTCGTGGGAGGACCATCTACATCTGGTGGAGTTTTCCTACAACAACAGCTTCCAGGCGAGTATTGGCATGGCGCCTTTCGCCGCTCTTTATGGGAGGAAATGTCGATCGCCATTGAGTTGGGATGACGTTGGTGATCGGGAGTTGTTGGGACCTGAGATGATCGTGGAGGCCGTGGAGATCGTCAGGAATATTCGGGAGAGGTTGAGGATTGCTCAGGACCGTTTTAAGCATTGGGCGGATGCTAAACGTCGTCCTTTGGAGTTTCAGCCGGGCGACCATGTGTTCTTGAAGATTTCCCCGAATCGTGGTGTGATTCGTTTCGGGAAGCGTGGGAAGTTGAGCCCGCGATACATTGGACCATTTGATGTTTTGGAGAGGGTTGGCGAGGTAGCTTATCGCTTGGCCTTGCCGCCATCTTTGGAAGGAGTTCACAATGTTTTCCATGTGTCGCAGCTTCGTCGATACATTAGCGATCCATCTCATGCCGTGGATTTCTCGGAGATCGCCGTTCGCTCGGATTTGACGTATGACCAGCATCCAGTGCAGATTCTGGACAGGCGTCAGAAGTCGCTTCGAAACAAGGTCGTCGATCTTGTTAGAGTGATGTGGCGGCACGGTTCGCCGGGAGAGTCTACTTGGGAGAGAGAAGATGAGATGCGAGAGCGCTACCCACTTTTGTTTCCGGACTCGTGAGTATTTGGAAATTCCGAGGACGGAATTTTTCTTAAGTTGGGGAGGATGTAACGACTGGTTTTCTTGTATCTGAATTTATTATAATATAATATATGTTTTGGTGGATTTTCTCCTCTTGCGTGGTTTTCGTCTCCGTAGCTTTCATTTTCGATCGATTCGTCGTATTTTCTCGTTTCTTCCTTAGGATCGTCGATTTCGAAGTACGTCATTTGTGACGGGCTTCATAACGGTCATATCTAACTATTAGATCAAGCCTAGGAGTCTTAGGATTCGATCACGGGGCCTAGCGCTCCGTATCGGAACTTTTGGTGCTCATTAGCCGGTATAAGAAGGGGCACCGACCGACTAGATGACGATCCAGTCGGTCGGCAATCCTTCTTGGACCGACTAGTGAGCTTTCTAAATTTTCTCAGGAGTTACTGTTTATCGTTAGTCGGTCTAAGAAGAGCTGTTGACCGACTAGGTTGCAAACTAGTCGGTCGGCGATGCTTCTTGAACCGACTAACACATCATCTTAATTTTAGTTGAGTTACTGTTTACTCTTAGTCGGTCTAAGAACGTTCATCGACCGACTAGTTGCTAAACTAGTCGGTCAGTACTTGTTCATGGACCGACTAACTCTAAATCCTATTTTCGTTCAGAAGTTACTGTTTACACTTAGTCGGTCTGCGTTGGTCGACCGACCGACTAGTTGCCAAACTAGTCGGTCAGTGGTTGTTCTTTGACCGACTAGTCTGTGTCAAAACCCTAATTTCTGGGCAGCCGCCAGCTCAACCTATAAATGCCCAACCCAATCGTTTTCTTCTTCTCCAACACGACCCTAAGCCCTAGTTTCTTCCCCTCTAAGCCCCCATCTTCCTCCAAGCTTCAATCCCTCATTCCAAGCCCTAAATCCATCATCCAATCCATCCATTCACCCTATCTACTTCTCATTTTCCCCAAAATCTCCATCAAAACCCATCAAATCCCCAAAATCCCTCAAAACCCTAGTTTCCCCAAACTTCTCCAATCTTCTCCAGATCTGATCCTAGGGTTCCCCGGAGTGTTTCTTCCGCCTCCTCTCGGTAAGAAATCGATCTACCGTTGTTTTTATAACTTATTAATAATTTTATGAAACCCTAATAATATTTCATGTTGTTTGATGATTGGTTCCCCCCAAACAGCGATTTCCCCGTAGATTGGCATCCGTGTGACGAAGTGGTCGTCATCCCCGGTGCTAGGCAAGTGAAACTTGCCACTTAGGGTTTAGGCCATGTTTTAGGCCATTTGCTTGTTGTAGGCGTAAAAGAGGCTAGGCGACGAAATGATACTCGCCTAGGCGCAAATTGGGGAACTAACTTGACAACGAAGCTAGTTCCGACTTTTAGCATGTTGCACAATTACCATGTCATGTTTACTTTCAATTAACGGTACGCGAATATGTTCATGTCATTGCATTTCGCCTGCCACGTTTAATTTAATTAACGGTACGCAAATAAATTGTCATGACCTCGCATTCTTTAGGTATTGCTGTGATTGCGTAGCTTCGCTACAATGTTGTGTTCCTGGCTCGTGTTCCAGAAGCGGGCCATGTGTTGGTGGATAGCTAATGCCCGAATTGCGTGTTCCGGCTAGGTGTTCCCTATGCCATACTTGTGTTCCTGGCTCGTGACCAGAAGCGAGCATAATGAGTTGCTAACCCCAACGCTCGAAATGTATTGAATTGTGAACTAAGAATGCGAGCTCAATGTGCGGGGCAACCTCAGGCTCACTAGCTGAGCTCAATGTGCGGGGACCCCAGGCTCCCTATCGTGTGGGTAATGGGTAGTGTTTAGTGCCGATCGGTCTGAAATGCTATGCCATTCAGCGAAGGGCGTAAACACCTACAAAATGTGAATTGATTGAATTGATAGTAGCTTGGCTACTCTTGTCTTGTCCCGATAAATTGTTCCCTTGTACAAATTGTCTTGTCATGTTTTTAAATTGTGCACTCATGTTATAACTGCCATGTCATGCATACTAAACTGCTAGGTTGCTAGTCGCCTCACTTTCAGTTTCCTTGCCCAAGTCTTTTTAGACTTGCTGACATGTGCTCCTTTCTCTTTTGGGTGACGCATGTTAGACCTTGAGCCTGAGTTGCCCGTTGAGGGTGAGGTGTTTGCGGACGCCGAGCTTGAGCCCGTGTTGGACGCGGAGTACGCGGACACTGGGGACCAGTCCTAGTGTCTCCGTTGTGTTTTATTTTGTTAGACAGTTGTTTTGTTATCGGTGCGTGGCACCTATACTTATTTATGTCGTTGCTTTTGTTTGGCCTTGTTCTGGGCCCTTAGACTCTTTCCTTTAGCCTGGTGGCTTTTCTGTGATGTTGAATATTTTGTGGACAAACTTTGGGATTGGTATTTCATATCCGTCTTAAATTATTATTGTTGTTGTTTCGATTGCAATTACAGGGACCTGCTTATACTAAATTGACGCTTATCGGGTTTGGGGCTTCACCGCTCCACTCCCGTGCGGACCTTTTCACGTCTCGCCTCCATTTTAGGGAAGCGGGTCGTGACACGAGGCGTGGTCATAAATGTAGGTCATGATGAGGCGGATCGATTGGACTTCTCCTGGCGCCAATTTCGGAACGCCGCCGGTTCTTCGAGCCTTGCCACGCGTTCTTGTCAGGCGCTTCGAATTCGTCCCTGTGTCCGGTATATAAGATCCCCAGCTGCGTCGATCTCCACTTCTTTCTTGCTCTTCCCATTGTTCTAGGCTTTCCACAACTCGGAGTTTCCCGTCGCCTTTGCTTCCTTGCCTCCTCCAAACTAGCTAAAAGGTAATTCCTTTCTCGCTCTCGTATTATGGCTGCTCTTAGGATGGGCGGTTCTGGCCAAGGGGCGAGGGATTCTCCAGAGTCCGGGTGGGGCAGGCCTCAGCTAGTGGGATCAGGTTCCTCCTCCGGGAGTCGTCCCCTCCGAGATAAGGGGAAGGGGAAGCTATTCCCAGACTACGCCTGTGATGACGTGGCGTCGGCTGCCGTGCGTCTTAACGTGCCCCCGGTTGTCCTCCGAACACCGTCGAGGACCGTTCCTTCGGCGGTTACGGAGATCCTGGAAAGGTATCTCTGCTTCCCGTACGATGTCTGGGTTCCATTCGTCGACGAGGGGATTTGCCTTCCGAGGGGCAATGAAGTCGGCGTCTACGTCGAAATGTTTCGCCTGGGTCTTCGTTTCCCGCTCAATCCCTTCCTTATCCAGGTCATGGAATACCTCATGGTGTCGCTTTGCCAGTTCACCCCTTGCTCGATTGCGGTACTGACGGGCTTCGCCACGCTCTGCTGCACCCACGGTCTGGAGCCGTCTCTCCCCCTTCTCTTCCATTTTTACCAGATCCAGACGGTCGGCCCGGGGTCATGGCTACAGCTCCGAGCCCGCCCGAGGAGGGAATGCCTGATCGGGCTGCCCCGCTGGTCGGGGGATTGGAATTCGGACTACGTCTTTGTGGTCTTCCTGGGGGATGCCCAGATTTTGACAAGTTGGGGCGGGTCTGTCCAGCCTCGCCCGTCGCTAGCTCTCTCAGACGTTGATCGGGCAGCCGCCGTGCTGCTGTCGACCCTCCCTTTGGAATCGAAGTCCATCTGGTCCTTGTTGGACGACCTACTCCTAAAGGCCGTCTTGTGGTCTCCGGGTAGGTCGCCTTTTAAGTCTTGAATCGCCCTGTGACTCATCCTGATTTTGGTTTCCCTTGCAGGGATGACTGGCCGCGAGTTCGTCCGTGACGTCGATGAACTGATCCGCCGTGGAGCTGCCCGGAGCCGAGGTAGTACCTCTGGAAGGGCGCCTCGGCGGACCGTTGAGGAGGAAGTGCGCCGAGCCGAGCCTTCCGTGGGTAAGGTGGTGGCCGCGCCTCCCGCCTCTTCTTCTGGCGATCCCCTTCCCGGGGGGGGGGGGGGGGGTCACAAGGGCCGGACCCGCCCCGTCAGCCCAAGAGGTAGGGGGTAATGACGGGTCCGGTGCAGTTCCTTCTGCCCTTGGCGTGCCCCCTCAGGTTCCCGAGGGTGGGGATGGTGCGAGGCGGAAGCGCTCCCCTCCGGTGCCTTCGGAGCCCCACGGTGGGAAGAGTAGGAAGGAGGACGCGGATCCCTCCAGTCCGACGGGTTCCGCGCTTCCTGCGGCGACCACCGGGGACCCTTCGGTAGCCGTGTCGACCACCCCCCTTGCAGCGTCCTCGCCCGTATCACCGGGGATCGGGGCCTTGTTGGCGAGCAATATGGCTTCCCTTGTCGTCCCTGGGAGTTCAATGTTTGTCGACCGAGCCTTGGCCCAGCAGGTTGCCGAGGTCTCCGTCCCTCCCCGGGACCGCAGCCTCCTCAAGAAGATCCCTGCCGACAAGATGTCGGATTCCTTGGTCTGTATCCTTCAACAGGTTCGGTTATCTCGCCATCCTCTCCTTCCCTTTATCCTCTTCTTAGCCCATGTCTCGTCTTTCCAGGGTTCGGCGCTCGCTGTGGAGTTGCAGTGTCGAGCCGTCCGCCTGAGGGAGCTGGAGGAGTCCTCCATGAGGGCCCAGGAGCGGGCCGGGGCGGCGGAGGTGGCTATGACGGAGGCCCAGATGGAGTCTCGGTGTCTCAAGCTCCGCGTGGCCGAGTTGGAGGGACGAGTGGGTGACCTCCAGGTAAAGCTGGAGGATGTCCATCAGTCGGCTGAGGAAGCGACGGAGTCGTTCCGCCGGGAGAGGGAGGAGCTTCAGAGGGAACTGTCGGATCGGCGTCAGGTGACGCGGCTTGCCGAGGAGGTGGAGAGGGGCGTCGTCGAGACCCTGGGGAAGAGGATCTTCGAGGTTCTCAGGGAGGCCTTCGGTGCGTATGAAGACCTCATCGCCCCCCGGATCGTCGAAGTCGTCCAGTCTTCCTTCCGGGAGTGTGCGGAGCGTGTTCGGCAAGCCCCTCCGCCGGTCGACCCCCCCTGCTCCGAGCAGGGCGAAGTACCCGAGGAAGTGTCCTCCCGAGCCCGGGCTCCCTAAGCCGTCCCTCCTGGCCTTATCCTCAAATTTTTTAGCATCCGCTTCGCTTTGGGCCAGTCTACTTGAAATGGGCCCCGCTATCTCCTTTGGCTTCGCTACCGGCTCCGGGGCCAATAATTGCTGGTTGCATGGCTGCTCACTTGGGCTAACTACTTTGGGTCTTTTGTCAACCAATTTTGTTCTGTCGGTGTCGACCTAGCTTCTGTAGGTGATGAACTTTGTCATTCGTCGTGAGTGGATTATTTGTAGAGAGGTCTCTTCGCCTTGATTCCCTGTAAATAAGACACATTTTTGTACCCTGGTTAACTGTTATAAACGAAATTGACTTACTCGGACTTCTCGTGTATTTTGCGTTGCTGCCTTGTTCTTGGCCTAGGACTGGATGACGTTTGCGCTGGCTGGGGGGATTCTCCCCAGACCTATGAGCGCAGGAGTCGGTCGGCGAGGGCAAAAGCTCCTCGGCTTAGGACCGGTCGGTGTCTGTGTCTTGGGGGAGTTGCCCCCAGACTTATGAGCGCAGGAGTCGGTCGGCGAGGGCTAAGCTCCTCGGCCTAGGACCGGTCGGCGTCCGTGCCTGCTGGGGGAACTGCCCCCAGACTTATGAGCGCAGGAGTCGGTCGGCGAGGGCAAAGCTCCTCGGCTTAGGACCGGTCGGCGTCCGTGCCTGCTGGGGGAACTGCCCCCAGACTTACGAGCGCAGGAGTCGGTCGGCGAGGGCAAAGCTCCTCGACTTAGGACCGGTCGGCGTCCGTGCCTGCTGGGGGAACTGCCCCCAGACTTATGAGCGCAGGAGTCGGTCGGCGAGGGCAAAGCTCCTCGGCTTAGGACCGGTCGGCGTCCGTGCCTGCTGGGGGAACTGCCCCCAGACCTACGAGCGCAGGAGTCGGTCGGCGAGGGCAAAGCTCCTCGGCTTAGGACCGGAGCGCGGGAGTCGGTCGGCGAGGGCAAAGCTCCTCGGCTTAGGACCGGTCGGCGTCCGTGCCTGCTGGGGGAACTGCCCCCAGACTTATGAGCGCAGGATTCGGTCGACGAGGGCAAAGCTCTTCTTCCTCCTCCAGTGAGGCGGTAGTCTTCATTCTTTTGCACTATTAGTGACATGTCAATTCCGTCGGGGATTTAAGAAAAGACAAAAAGGGAATGCAATTGTACTCTCAAGAGTCCTGTCGGACTGGTACATTTGGAGGAAAAGGAAAAAAGGAAATGAAGCTAGACAGAGGGATGTAAACCTAGATAACTCCCTCTTACTAGGCTGCAACCGGGGGGAGAGACCTTGCCCGCTCACTCTATGATGCGGAGGGGACCTTGGACGGTGTTGATCTTCTTCCCCTTGTCTGGCTGCGTGGAGGTCCCTTCTCCGTGGGCCGGCTCGTCGGCATGGCTCCTGGCGTGCCCCCGGCTCATCAGCTTCTCAATGTCCTTCTTCAAATGCCAGCAGTCTTCAGTGTCATGGCCATCGTCCTTATGGTACTTGCAGTACTTCTCCCTGTTCTTCCCACCTCTTTTTACCTTCGGTGGGGGGCGATCAGCTCGCTCTTCCTTCTGTACTTGGGCGAGGACGGCGTCTGGGGTGGTGTCCCTCGCGCCTTCTCCCCGCTGTCTGTTCCTCGGCCTCTTCTCGGTCCGGTACCCTTCGGGGCTGCCTCGTCCGCCGTCGCCGCGCTTGGTCCCTCGAGTGGCTTTTCTAGCATCCTCGGCCAAGGCCTCCTCGGTCAACATGAAGCGCTCGGCCCTCGCCATGATCCCGGGAAGGTCCTTCGGGGGATCGTTGTGCAGGGACTTCTTGAGGCCTCTGTGGCGAAGCCCTTTCTTAAGGGCCGTTTGGACCACCAGGTCGGGAGGGCTGTTCACGTTCAGCCTCTCCGCATTGAAGCGGCGCATGAACTGCCGGAGCGGCTCGGCCGGGCCTTGCACTATGTTGAACAGATGTTCAGCATCAGGCTTGATCTGCCTCCCCGCCATGAACTGTTTGCAGAACAACTGGGTGAGTTCCTCGAAGCTGTCGATGGAGCGGCTGGGCAGGCTGCGGTACCAGGTCCTCGCCGCTCCCCTGAGAGTAGAATAGAAGCCTCGGCAAAGCAGGTCATCGTCGGCTCCTTGGAAGGACATGTCCCCCTCGTAGTCCATCACGTGGTGTCCTGGGTCCCCTATCCCGTCGTACTTCCCCAGCGCCGGGATCCTGAATCGAGAGGGGACCCGTGCGTTGGTTATTCTCCATGATAGGGGGCACCGGTCTCCATGGATGCCCCCAGGGATTCGACAGTCGCCCGCCTCTGGCTCGCTCGGTGGTGGAGGGTGCACCGGCGCCGGTGGGGCTGGTTCCACGGCCCTCGCCACGCTGGGGGTCGGGCTGACCCTGCGCTCCCGGCTCCTCCGGCGGGAGCTCCTGCTTCGCCGTGATCGGTCTCTCGAGTGGCGTCGTTCGCTTCTCCTGCGGTGGGACGACCGTGACCGACGAGATGATGCGGTCATCGATTCGCCCTCTGTCCCTTCGGTTTCTCTTCAGCTCCTTTCATGATAAGGGGAGGAGGCGCGTGATCTCGCCTGACGGGAGCCGGACAGCGTGAACCGACGATCCGTGTTCGGTTTTTGGGTCCCGTGGTCGTCGACCACAGCAGACCGCAAGAGCGGGGGACCCCCCGCCCAGCGATGGCTATCGCCCAACGCACATCCGTTGGATGGTGCAGGGCCGACGAGCTGCTGCACCGTCGCGACCAACGTCTGGAGGCTCGCGTTGGTCTCCTGAGCCAGAGCGCGGAGCTGTCCCTGTGTGGCCAGCCCCGAGCCGCCAGCCTCTTCGGTTGGGGAGGTGGGGTGATTGCCGACGGGCATGTCTTCGGGGTTGCCGTTGGATGCGCCATTCCCCTCCTCCGGGATGGGGGGCATGCGTTTCCTTCCATTGCTGGCTCGTGCCATTGCTGGTGTGGTTTGCTTCTTCGTGGGACGGTTTTCTCTTCCCACAGACGGCGCCAGATGTTTCAGAGTGTTTTCTCACTACAAGGCGTTGACCGTGGGCAACCCGGTCAACGTGGTCAAGGGGCCCACTTGGGTCCCTCGGGGGCTTCGAATCGATGCGGATGGGACGAGGGGAAGCCTCGGCCCAGGTTGAGACGCTCGGCCTCGGTCGGACGAGCACGGCCTTGGAGGAAGGAAGACGAGGGGTAGCCTCAGTCGTCCAACTAGATGCGCGGTCGGCGAGGGGCGAGGGTAAGCCTCGGCCCTAGTTGAGACGCTCGGACTCGGTAGGGAGTGCTCGGCCTCGGCGGGCGAACGGTGAGGGGAAGCCTCACTCGTCCAGTTGATTGTGTGGTTGGAGATGGGCAAGGGGAAGCCTCGGCCCGTTGGTCAGCTGTCCTCCTGCGTAGACGAGGACGCTCGTCAGGGGGCCGGACCTAGGTTCCGGCCAAATCCCCTCCGATGCCTAAGTCAGATAGAGATCTGAAAGAGGGGGCCCGGCGGAGACGGTTCGACTCGTGAGGAGATCGGAACGTCGTCTCACGGCGCGAGCGGGGGAGGAAGGAAATGAAATGGGGGAGCTAGGTCGTTGATGGAGTACCTTAGGTTTTAGATACCTGAGATGCGGTCCCTTGTCCTGTCGTCCTCCTAGCCCCTTTATAGACCTCCGTCGTGATTGTCCCCGACCACGTCACTCGTCCGCCCTCAATCGTGCCCCCTCAATCCGCCCCCCCCGTCGCCGCTCCCTGCGCCATGCCAGCACCTCCCTAACTGCCATTAAGTGGTAGCAGGATCGAGGGGGCGGTTATTGCAGGAGTGGGCGAGTGGCCGGCGTGTTATCGGGGCCGGGTCGGATCGACATGTGGGGGGAGTCCCCCCTAGGGCCTTATCGAGTGGGCCTGAGTGCGTAGATGGGCTCTTGACCGGCGGTTGGGTCTCTGGGCTTGGGTCTTTCGGGCCTCAGTCAAATAGGCATAACACACTCTAATCACATTCGTCTAAATTTCTGTCTCTGACGGCGGTAACTAGTTCAGTTCAAGATGCAAGTGGAATCATCCTCTAAACGTGTCACAATTAGTGTCTGAATTGGAAGCCAACATTGCATCTGCATTGACTCTCAAAACTTGGATTATCTCGACAAGAAATAAGAAGTTAATAAATCGATTTATATTCTTTCTTTTCTTTTCTTTTTCCTATATGAAAAGAATCTTTTGTTAGGTTTTAGGGGGAAAAAAATCAATTTTAGTTAGGCCCAAAACAAAGAGAGAAGCGAGAGAAATATTTTTGATAAAAAAAGGAGAAAGGATAAACAGAAGAGAAAAAATGGGCAAACAAAGAAATACTATGCAACCCGACTCCGCTGCCTCCGCCCGTGACTACAACCGCCGCCGCCGCCATCAAAAGTCCACTTCTTCGATGCCGCCGTCGCTTCCGACAACGACGGCCCCGACGATCCCGCAAAAGGCGCAACTAGCCCACCTACCAAAACAAAATTCACCGACGATCGTTGTCGAAATCGGCTTAAAAATTCGCTGGTGCTAAAGTGATACAACAACGGCTCCGACGAGCTGTTTTTATGATCGAGCCACGTCGTCAAGTGTCACCGACTGCACCGTTACTGTTCATCGGCTCAGACGAGCCAACTGGGCCGAAGCCGATCCGACCCAAGCAGGTCGAACCGTTGATCGGTCAATGACTCCGCCGAGCTGCTGATCAGCCGAGCTGAGCCAACTGCTACAGTTTGGATTTGCTTTTTATTTCGAATTTTCGTTGGATTTTTGGTATTTCGAACATATTTTTACGATTTCTTAAGCTTTTCGCACAAAATTTTCGGTTTTGCTTATCTGGATTAAAGCTCTACAAGTTCTAGAGACCTTCGTTGATACTTTAGAGCTGATATTCAATCCAGTTAACCTCTAATCTGATTATATACTCAATTGTTAATTTACAAAAAAAAATCATCTACTTGATTTTGTTCAGATTAATTGGTATCATTGGTATTGCACATGTTTTTAGTCTCAATCAGTGTGTTGCTTTAGCATATTAAAGATTGCATTTTAACATATGATTTTATCTTAGTTGCATAATTAGTGCTTGCACTCAGTTGGTGTTAAGGGTCTTGTATGTGTATTAGTGTGGTTGGTTGGCGTTGTATGTTATCACATAGTGGTAAAATTCTAAGATCAAGCATAAATGATAATGTAATTCAAAGGCTAAAAAATCAATTTTAAAAGATATATCTAGAACTATAAACGTACATAAATCGAACAGGAGATCGCCTAAAGACCTTGAAAATAAGCTGACTAAAGGACGAAATTTTGAGTATGAAGCACAACATACATTTAATGATGAACCTATGATGATTAAAAATAGAAATAATCGAAATTATAGGAGTCAAGATGAGAATTTTGAGAATAACTTTGGGCTTGATAATATTGGCACGATGGATTACGATAGATACTCCTAAATTTAATAGAACATATAATCCCCAAAAATTCTCAGATTGGTGAGCAGAAATGGAGCATTTGTTTGAATGATATCATTATCAAACGAGCAAATGGTCTAATTTGCTAAAATAAAACTAGTATGTTTTGTCAAAATTTTCTAGACATCTATACAGAAACATCGAGAGAGTGCATCTGAGATCTAAACAGATTTGAAATAAAATAAAGATCAAGGTTAAAAAATATTCTACTACCTATAGAGATCTCAGATTAGAAAAACTGAATGACACATATCAAGAAAACATGATTGTTGCAGAATACATGACTAAGTTTAATGACATATTTATTAGGAGTAAGCTACAAGAAGACACGTTGTATATCCATGTAAGGTTTCATTCGAGATTGAGAGCAAATATTAGGTATGAGATGTTTCCCCACACTATAGACAATGTGCAACAACATTTAATCTAAACTTAAATTTAAAATACACGAGAATGTCCATAGACTAGAAGCCTAATTTTAAAGCCGGAGAACAATTTAAGTGGCCAAGTAACAAAATGACTAAAGCAGAAGATAATGTCGATAAAGAGATAAATGGAAAGGCAAAGGTTGAAGAACCATTACAGTATAAACCTAAAGGAGTGTAATGGTTCAAATGTCATGGCTTTAGTCATTTTGCTAGTAAGGGCCTGTTCTTTTGTTGGAAAGTATAAAGTGGGAAAGTTGAGAAGTGTGGAATCTGATGAGAGAGAAATTTGGTGTGGTGTGTTCTTTTGTTGGAAAGTGGGGTTGGATTGTGGAGTTGGAAAGTTGAGGTGGGGTCCACTCCGTGTAGTGTGTTTTTTTGGATGAAGAAAGTTGGAGGTGAAAAGTTGGATTTTGGGGTGTGGTGATCATAGGTAAGGTTACCCCCGGCCTAAATTAGTTGTGAGTTATTTTTTAACATTTGATTTTGGGGTGTGTTAACCCAATATTCTCACCCGAGGTGACCACACACCTTGAGGGCCCCACCAAAGCTAGGATTCTTGTGTAATCCTAGCTTTTCATCCCAACTCCAAAACACCCCCATGGAATCCCAATTTCCCTGCCACGTCAGCTTTTTTTCCAGGAAAACACAAAACACAAAAGAACACAAAAACAGAAAGTGAGGTAGGAATCCAATGAACAGTGCATGAATAGTGATTTTTTCACTTTCTCACCTAAACTTTCCTACAAAAGAACAGGCCCTAAGTGTCCTATTACAACTAGGGCTGTTGACGAACGAGCTTGAACGAGCTTGAACATGGAGTTTGGTTTTGTTCATGAACAAAATCCATGTTCAAGCTCTGTTCGTTTACTAACCGAGCTCTAAAAACCTGTTCAAGCTTGTTCGCTAAGTTTACCGAACGAACATAAATGACCGTAAATGAACATTTACAGAGCTTATTTACGAGTAGTTAATCGAACGTTCTGTTCGTTAACAAGACTTATCGAGCTTGTTCGTGAACATGTTCAGGAACATGTTCGTGAACACACAATCAATTTTGTTCATGAACAGATTTTCAATCAAACAAACGAACGTCAATTTTTTAATTAGGAATAATAATATTTAAACATAATTGCCAATGACTAAATCAATTAAATAAAAGGATTAAATATTTACAGGACAAAAACAAATAAATCTAGTATAATAGCTCCATAGATCCCATTACAAGCATCCATTCTAGGCATAATAAAAATATATAGTATTTGTCTAAATTTACTATTTTTGGTACATGTTCATTCACGAACACTTAACGAGCTTGTTCATAAACATCACTTAACGAGCTTGTTCACGAACACTTAACGAGCTTGTTCATGAACATAAATGAACAAACACAGTTATGTTCAAGCTCTGTTCGTTTATTAACCGAGCTCTAATAATTTGTTCAAGCTTGTTCATTAAGCTTCCTAAACGAACGTAAACGAACATGTACCGAGCTTGTTCACGAGTAGTTCGTCGAACGTTCTGTTCGTCAACAGCCCTAATTACAACCCTACTTGTGGGAAACATCAACAATGATGATGAATTAATTGAAATATATATATATATGTCAGTATGCTTGAGTGAATGACGTCCGTGACTTGCGGAGCGGCGACTTGGGGCGATCCAGGCGATTGCAACAAGGGTGAATCCAGCAATGATAAGGGCGATTACGTCGAGGGATCCGCCATGGACAAAGGTGAATCCTTCGGCAAGAATAAGAGCGCAGCCGGCCCTTCATCGGTGATTCCAATCTCGGTGATTCCCGTCTGTGTTGGATCGGGTTCTTCTGATCCATCATCTGGGGAGAAGGGCGGCCTATCTGGCGTTGGTAGGACTGCGCCTCCTCCTGATGGGTGGAAGGTGGTTGATCGGCGTAAGAAAGTAGGTTTCTCCAGGAACAACTCCGTCGCTGGAGGGGCCTCTTCAGGCAGCGGTGATGGAGCCGTGAGGAATGGCGATCGGTATACCAGAAACCAGTTCCCCAGAGGTAAGGGGCTTCTCCACAACCCTCGTCGATTTGAGAATTATAGTGCTCCGAGGGTGTCTGATAAAAAGCCTCAGAGACCAAATGTTGCGATTAAGATTGACACTAAGGCGTCAAAGTAGACATGGGCGGATGTCTGCACCAATATTAGGAAGTATGATTCGGATATGGGGATGAGCTATGTGCCTCCGATGGTCAAAGAGGATGGTTTAGAAATTACGATGGTGGCTAAATCTGCCTTGGCAATAGGAGCTGACCAATGGAAATTTACCCTAGTAGGGTATGTTTTGGGAGACATCCCCTTCTACGGGCAGATTCGAGCATGGGTTGATAGACTTTGGAACCTCAAGAAAGGGGTGAAAATTTACAGTAGGGATAACGGCTTATTCTGCTTCAAATTCGAAGATGGCGGTGAGTGTGAAAGGATTCTCCATGGAGGTCCATGGATGTTTGATGGGAGGCTAGTTGTGTT
Source organism: Scilla litardierei (assembly GCA_030789695.1). NCBI lineage: Eukaryota > Viridiplantae > Streptophyta > Magnoliopsida > Asparagales > Asparagaceae > Scilla > Scilla litardierei. The sequence continues at coordinate 848,189 of CM061141.1, read as the reverse complement.
GCAACGATGGAATTCTGCACTTAAACATGAGCGTGACATCCTCTCGTCGGTCCCAGTCTGGTACAGCTTCATGGTGTGCCATTGGGTATGTGGACCCTGGAGATCATGAACTATATCGCTTCAGTTATCGGTAAGCCTTTTTGTTTGGATAAGCTCACTGCAAAGAAGGAACGACTCTCTTATGCGAGATGTCTAGTGGAAATCCATGCGAAGAAGCCAATTTCCCAATCTGGCATGGTCTACACGGAGGATGGGCCAACAATTGAAATTGGGGTGAAACTGGAAGGGGAACCGCCTAGGTGTTCTAAGTGTGTTTGCTTTGGTCACTCGGATAAACAATGTCCGGATTTCGTCAAGCTCCCTTCACTCCAAACGCAAAGTATTAATCATAATGTTAATAAAGGGGGAGGAATTTTGAGTGCTGATGGAGGGTTGCCTGCAACAGGTACGCATAAAAACCAACCTGTAGACATCATGGAGGGGGGAAAGCTCATATGGATCTGCATACTGGAGTTAATGAGGAAATAGGGGAAAGTTCTCATTTTTCTCTGTTCACGCGCGGGGGGGGGGGGGGGGGGGGGGGATGATGGAGGGGAAATCCTGATATCGCTGTGGACAATTTAGATATCGCTGGTGATGATAGAGCGGAAGGTCTCGGCCCGACAGCTATGGATGTGAGCCGGAGGGAATTCTTGGCAAATTCTCATGTGCTAGCTGTGGGGACTGGAGACCGGGCACAAAAAACTGATGAAAGACTCAAGGAGGCTTCAGACTTTGTTGGCGGGAAAGCTGGGGAGGTTGACCATGTTACCATGAAGGGTGTGGACTTAGGGGTACTACCTGATACCGGGCCGGCCGTAGATCCATAAGCAGAGGACCTCCCCTCTCTCCTTGATGATAACCATAGCGATGAGATCGATAATGTGCCTAAAGAATTGGCTATTGATAATCCGAGATGGGAATACGAGGAACAAATACAGCTATGCCATGGAGTGGAAGACAAGGTTCCGAAGGAGAAGACTGAGCTGCAAATAGAGTCTCAAAAAAGGAAAAGCTCCAGGATACGGGGGAGTAAGTTTCAACAACCTGAATTTGTTTACCAATGACTATTGTTCTCTGGAATACTAGAGGTCTCAAAACCCCTATTCGGCGTAGGGATCTTCGTGATAGGCTGAATAAGGTAAGGCCTTCGGCAGTAATTCTTTTGGAGACCAAGCTCAAGTATCTGTTAGGGGGAAATAAATCTGTAATTCCCAAATCTTGGGTCTCGATAGATAATTTTGATATTGTTACAGGAGGGAGGATTCTGATGGGGTTTGATCCTAAGGTCTGGAAACATGCCTTAGTCTCCTGCTCAGCTCAACATATCACTGTGAAGTGTATCAATGAAGGGGGTTTTTCTTGTTTCATTACGGGGGTGTATGCTCGTAATTCCATTTTGAAAAGGAAGGAGCTATGGGATAAGTTGGAGATGGATGCTGACAATATGGCTTGGTGGGTGGGGGGAGACTTCAACAGTGTACTATTCGCGAAAGACAAGGTGGGGGGCAGGAAGCTTGAAGACAAGATGGTTAAAGAGTATGCAGACTGCATTTACAAGTGTCTCCTGTAGGAGCTAAAAAGCACGGGGAACAGACTCAGCTGGTGTAATAATCAGATCGGGAGAGGACGCATAGCTGCCCAGCTTGATCGTAGCTTTTGTAATATCGAGTGGATCAACCTGCTATCGGAATCTTATGTTGAATATCTGGATCCTCACACTAGTGACGTATTCTCCAATGGTGGTATATCTACACCCCAAGGTACATTCCGATCCTAAGCCTGTCAAGTTTTATAATTATTGGACCAAGTGCCCAGGTTTTTTAGAAATTGTTGAAGAATGCTGGGTTGGCCATGTTACGGGCACTCCAATGTATCGCCTGGTGCAAAAACTTAAGAGGTTGCGGCCTATGTTGCGAAATTGGGCGGGTGAATACAAGGCCGCAAATCTTGTACAGGCTGGAAGGGAAAAACTAGAACAGGTGCGCCGCATGCCTGACTTGCATTCCAACACTAATACACAAGCTGCTGAGCATTCGGCTATGAAAGAGTTGGCCAACTCTTTGAGCCTAGAGGAAGAAATGTATCGTCAAAGGAGACGGTAGGACTGGTTGTCCCTGGGGGATAGAAACACTAGATTTTTCTACAATGCAATGAAGGTAAGGGAGAGCCCCAACAACTTGAGCCACTTTGTGAAGGCCAACGGTCTGGTGGACAGATCGTACGAGGAGCTTAAGAATGATGCTATTGCTTTTTATGAAAATCTGTACACTCAGCATCACTATGAGAGTACTTTCCCAATGTTAACTCCTAAGCGTATTCTCACGGAGGAGGCTTCTACCTGGCTGATCAGAAGGATATCCAATGAGGAGATTAAACATGCAGTTTTCCAGATAGGAGCAGATAGAGCGCCTGGTCCTGATGGGTTTAATGGCCTTTTTTTCATTACAGTTGGAATATTATTGGTGTTGAAGTTACTAATGCGATGAAATCCTTCTTCGGATCAGGCAAACTTTTGAAGGAAATAAATCATACTAATCTCACACTAGTGCCCAAAAATTCCAATTCGTCAAGTCTTGGTGACTACAGACCCATTGCATGCTGTAATGTATTATATAAAATAATCAGTAAAATTATTTGCAACAGAATCAAGGAGGTTATCCACGAGCTGATATCACCAAATCAGGCTGCTTTACTAAAAGGGGGACTGTTGTCAGATTCTTCCCTCATTGCCCACGAGCAGATTAGAGACTTCAGTAACCCTATGGGGGGATGGCATGTCTAAAGTTAGACCTGAGGAAAGCCTTTGACAATGTGAACCGTGATTTTATCTACTACTTCCTTCCCCAGCTGGGGTTCCCGAACACCTTCATAGAATGGATTAAAGAATGTTTAACTACGGCCACATTCTCAGTCATGGTTAATGGTTCTCCTGTGGGGTATTTTGGTGGTAACAGGGGTATTCGACAAGGAGACCCTCTTTCCCCTTACTTGTTCGTTATCGTCATGGAAGCATTCTCCATTTTATTTGCAAAAGCACTAAACAGGGGCACTATTCAGGCTATGCGGTGCAGAGACACCATCTCCCACCTACTATTTGCAGACGACCTAGTTTTTTGCTGTGCTAATATGAAATCGTTCAGTGGCATCAAAGAACCGCTGAGTGATTTCACTGATTATACAGGGCTTCAAGTTAACTGGGACAAAAGTCTAGCTATGTTTAGCAAGGGTGCTAAGCACAAGGTCATGCTTTCTGAATACTTGGGCATCAAGTTGGCAACCACCATCACCACCTACTTGGGTCTTCCACTATCGTCGAAATATCCCAAGTCCCCGATGTACAACAGGCTAGTAGACAAATGTAAGAAGCGGCTAATGGGATGGTCCTCCTCTATGCTGTCTATTGCAGGACGGATTGAGCTTGTCAAAACGGTCATCTATGGCATGGTTGCTTTTTGGATCCAGGCTTTCCATATCCCCCTCTCCATTCTGAGGACTATTTCAGCTGCATGCAGGCGATTCATCTGGGGTACTTCTCGTGCGTGGTCATGGGAGGATATTTGCACCCCAAAGACTGAAGGGGGAGTTGGCGTCAGGTTGTTGGAAGACCTTAATGTTGCGGCGGGCATTAGACTTACATGGAAATTTCTCACCTCCAATTCCCTGTGGGCGCAACAAATGAGAGGAAAATATGCTGTAGATGGGGATTTTTATGCGGCAAAAGGTCTGTTGTCTTAATCGGGGACATGGAAATGCATGCTTGCCTGTAGAAGCGTATCCCAAAAGCTAATCAAAAGAAAGGTAAAAGATGGGCGTTCAACTCTCGTCTGGCATGGCAATTGGTTAGACTGTGGGCCTCTAACTTCTATATTTGGCGTCCCACCTTGTTCATCTCTAAGGAAAGTTAGCGCGTACTGGGCTATGGGTGCCTGGACTGATGACCCGGAAATATCACAGGTTATGCCCCTCCTTCGTAACATCAAGTTGCGGCCTGGCCAGGACACCTGGATGTGGGCGCCGAATGTAGGGAGCCAGCAAGCCGCAAAAGCTGATCACCAAGAGGAGGGTTTCAAGTTTAGCCAGACATGGGAGGGCGTTCGCAAAAAAGGTATACCTTTCCGATTCTACAAGCTAATCTGGTTCGTTCGTTACATACCAAAAATGTCTCTAACTTTGCTCAGAGCTTTTAGAGGTAAACTACTCACTAGAGTTATGATTAGCAAATGGGGACTTAACATTCCGATTAACTGTGTATTATGTGAGGATGGCAATGCAGAGGATGTTGAGCACTTATTTTTTAGATGCAACTATTTCAGATATATTTTGCAAAGGGCACTGCTGAAACTGAACATCAAAACCCAGATAGACCCAACTCTTGTTGAGGTGGGAAAATACTATCTCAGCATCACTAGTAAAAAGAGTTTCTTCAGTCTGTTGGCCAAAACCACCCTAGCAACAATGGTATGGCATGTTTGGCGGGAGCGGAACATGAGAATTTTTGAAAACTCAAAAAAGTGCAAAACTATCCTTTTTGAGGAGATTGCGGCAAATATCAGAGTAGCAATGAAAGACCAAGACCCGGTCGATACAGAGGAGGCAGATGTTTTATCTAATTGGGAGTTTAGAGACATGGGTTGGCTGTGTTTTGGTTTTTTCCGTTCTTTTATTCTTCAATTTTTGTAAGTTTATTGTACACCTTCATTGTAGGATGGGGAATTAATAGTAGGGAGTGACGACGCTTGTGTCCTCTCCTTCCTCTATTGAAACCCCTCCCCTATATGTTGTTGTGTACTTTGTGTACAGTTATTAATAAAGCTACGCTAACTTTCCAAAAAAAATTGAAAAATATATAGTCCTGATGTTACTTTGATACAGATAATGATGTACATGAAGCTAGTGTCTGATTATAAGTCATTAGGTGTCTAGTTACTACACCTAGGAGTAAGGTTGATAGGTGAAGAACTAATGTTTTCTTTACATACGTCAAACTTATGTATATATATTTCAAAGTAACGAATGACGGAGGTCGTTGTACTAATTTAGTCGTCAAATCGGCTATTGAAAAATGAGACTAAAAACCGAACCTCATCAATCTTAGAAAATTACAGGGGTTGTTGATAAATCAAATTCCGTTACCCAACATTATTTAGTGCATATCCAAATTTTGAGCTATGACATTTAATGTGATGCCATACCTATGCATGCTACACATATTTTGCTATGTAGATTTTGTTATGTAGGTCTTGCCTGTATGACTTAGATATTTCACATTCTAGGAGATCCAAAACACACATTTATATTTGGAGGAAAAAAATTGTGTTGACCCCTTGTAGACCTAAAAAAATTAAAAATAAAAAGAATATGGTAATGCTTAAAAAGCCACTAACTCAAATAACTCATCATGTGAATCTCAGTTCATTGGAGTCTAGATTTAAACTTATTCCTAAAGCATTATATAAGCATTTTGCATATGATTTGAGTGCTTTGCACATCGAGTCTTATGAAGTTCTTGGAAGAAACAATGATACTTACAAGTGTGCTGAAGAATAAAAGAGAAATTTGAAGGAATTTGCAGTTGTAGATGACGAGATGATTCGAGTTTACCTGGAGATGTTCGTACTAGAACCAATAAGGAGACTTTATATGCATCGTAAATGTACTCGACGAGCTTTACCAAGTGATAATAACTTAGTCGAGTATTTAAGAGAAGCTTGAGGAGATTGAGCTCATTGAGTTTGTCATCTCAAATCATACACAACAAGAAGGTTCTATATGTTTTCACTTCTTTTGTTATTTGGGGAATTTTTTCAGGAGATATTCGTCTATAGATCTACATCCTATTAATTTTCAAAGTTCATGGACGCACTTTCTTCAACTTAAGGGGCTACTGAGTTCTGTTCGGTTTTGCTATTCATATCGTTGTTCACTAGTTGGTAAAGTTTTCAAGCCGGGAAGAATGATGGAGATCCAATTTAAAATTCTAATTTAGTCCTTTTTAATTTTATATGTGAGACGGAGATATAGTTTACGTCGTTTGAGTCTTCAAGTTATTTTGAGTCATTTTATAGAGTTTGAGTTATTTGAGTCTTTTATTTGTTTTGCGTGTTTTAGTTATTCTAGAGTTCTATTCCCATGTTAGATTGGGTTTTAGAGAAGTAAGTTGTAAGTATATTTAAAGGCCACAAACTTATTTGTTTTTGGTAGAAGATCAATGAATAAAAATTTTAGTGTAAACTTTCAGTTTCTCCATAAAACTAAATCTTTTACATTGGTGTGCGAGAGTGTGCTTGTTTGCCAAGGCGAGAGGTCTGAAAAATCTTCATGCGTAAGACGTGTGAGTCGATGATCGTCAAATTTTCGGGGTACGAGATCCGAAAAGTTATCTGTTAGGGTTGAATTTCTGCTGATATTTGTTGGCATTAGTGGCACTATATCTGGAGAGCTCAGTTTGTGGAATCTGGATTGTTTTTGAGCAGTTTAAGCAAAATGTTGAACATTATGTTGCAACATTATGTTCAACATTCGGGATCTGGAATAATTGTTCCTATACAGTAACGCTGTTTTGGTCTACAAATCTGTCGTGGTGATCTCAGATCTGATTTGTAGCCTAGAATATCGGAGGTTCCTGATTTGATTGATTCCAGATATTGGTGAGATTTTTATACTCCTTACCCGAATTAGTTCCTTAATTGATGGAGTTTTGTTGAGAATATTTGGGAATCTGGTTAGTTCCTAAATTGATGGGAGGAAATATCTGCTGAGATTTATTGGTTTTATTTACCAGAAATAGATCCTTATTCTATGAGCAAAATATCAACATGAGATTTGTTTTAATCTTCTTAACCAAAATAGATTCGGTGGTTCCTTGAATATGAGATTTCGTACCCGAAGTGATCCTAGAAATATTGATGGATATTTAGCATTAAAGAGGAAGTTATTTACCCAGATATAGTGGTTACAAAATCTGGTTGGTTTCATAACTGAATGGTATGTGCGGTTGAAGATATGTGCGGTTGAATATTCTATATATGAATGTTTTCAGATCTTGCATTATTGTTTAGATTTTCTCCAGATATTCGTTTGAATGCAGGTATGCATAAAATTTGCTGACGAAGGTGAATGAAAGGATCATCCACAACCGAGGTATGAAAGATCCACTATCAAATGAGTGTTTATGAAATGTTGTACAAAATGTCATATGAAATGTTGAACTTATTGTTCAACATTTGAGATCAGATTCGGCAAATCTTCCATGCAGCTATTTGATTTGCGTCTATTGAAGATAAGACCTCTTGGTGACTGAACTATTGTTTTTGGAGATAAGATGTCATCGAGTTTGTTGATAAGAATCAGATCTTCTTCTACAGTGCGGGATTAGGTGATTATTGTTGAAGCTGTTGAAGGATGGTTAATGACACTTGGTTGTTTTTCGGTTTTGATTGTCGACTGAGATTTCCTCATTAACTGCTTTATCTTGTTTGGCTGCGCTGCATATGTTTCCGCCTATCCTCGGTGATTCTGTTGGTGGAGTTGTTGTCAACAGCTTAACTTCTTCGAGGGGTTAGCGAAGTAAAGGAGGGCGTGGACTCTTGATGGACATAACGAATTTTGACGAAAGTTTTTGAAGAACTCCGGGAGGAGGCCGACGGCTACGTGTGTAGGATCAAGGGAGCTGATCTAGTCGGTTGTGCAAGGGGAGCTTGCGGGCAAGGGGAGCTTGCCGAGAATACTCCATGGGTTGGTAGAGACCACCCATCACGGTTTGTATTGAGGGGGAGGTTGTTCCTCCTAATAGAATCGTGATAATTAGTGAATGTACTCATTGATTATTTTAGTGGAGTATTCTGATTTTCTGGGCGGGGCCCCGCAGATGTAGGTGTGCGCACCGAACTACGTTACCAAGTTTCTTGTGTCACCTTGGTGTTGATGTGTGTTTAATCTTTGTGTTTATTTGATTATTCCTACGTACTGAAACTAACAATTTGTATCAGAGCAGGTCACCCGTGTTTCTTTGTTTTTCAAAGAAGGTGTGATCTTGGATTTCAGTACTTGAATCATGGCTACACGAGAAGGTGCCTCTGTTGTTCGCCCTCCATTGCTCATTGGTACAAATTACACTTACTGGAAGTCTCGAATGCGTGTATTCATTAAGTCCATTGATGAGAAGGCCTGGATCGCTGTTAGTGAAGGATGGACACCGCCAACCGAAATTGACGAAGATGGCGAAGAACACCTCAAGTCGGCAAGAGACTGGAGTCGGATTGAAGAACATGCGGCCGTGTGCAATTCTAAAGCAATTAATGCTATTTTTTCCGCTGTCGATGAAGAGAAATTCAAATTAATCTCTACGTGTGAGTATGCAAAGGAAGCGTGGGATATACTGCAGAATATTCATGAAGGAACCAGTACGGTAAGAGCATCTAAACTTCAAATGCTCGCATCTCAATTTGAAAATCTCAGGATGAATGATGATGAGACTGTGGCTGAGTTCAATGGGAGACTGCGTGATATATCTAATCAGGCATTTCAATTGGGGAAGAAGTACTCTCAAAAGAAGTTGGTTGAAAAAACTTTGAGATCCCTACCCGAGAAGTTCTCTGCGAAGATTGCGGCCATTGAAGAAGTGAGGAACACATCCACCATGAGATTGGATGAACTCATGTGATCTCTTCAGACCTATGAAATGAATCTGAAGCCGAACCACAGGGATAAAGGGGTGGCTCTAAAGGTTGAGGTCAGTAAAACATCTAAGCCTGGAAATGACTCGGATATTGATGTTGACATTGATTTGCTGACTAAGAATTTCAACAGAATGATGAGGAAGATATGCAACAAGGGTCAAAACTTCAGATCTGGTAACAATTCGGCACGGAAAAATCGTCCCTCTGCAGGCAAGAACAAAGGCAAATGGATACAATGCAGAGAATGTGAGGGTTTTGGACACATACAAGCTGAATGTGCCAATACCCTCAAGAAGCAGAAAGGGGCATCCTCGACTAGTACCTGGAGTGAAGATGATTCTGATGGGAGTGTTAAAAATGAGGACATTATCAGTAATTATATTGCCCTCGCAGCCTCTCAGAAGAAGGGACCTGATTACAACAAACTAGCCAATGTCAGACAGAATGTTGCAACATTATGTTCAACATTATGTACAACATCATGTACAACATCTACAACCGAATCAGATTCTGAAGCTGACAGCGATGAGGAAGTGAGTGACAATGATATCCGTACAGCATACCAGATGATGTTTGAGAAATGGATGCAAATCTGCAATATCAACAAAGTCCTGAAGGAGGAAAATGATAGACTGAAGAAAGAAAAGGAGGAGGTCAAAATCGAATTCTGAAAGCTGAGAGAAACTGTAGAGAATTGGAAAGAAACTTCAGAAATGTTCTTCTCAGGGCAGAGAAAGCTGAATGCACATTGCAGAAGTGGAATTCTGGAAAAGCAAAGCTGGATGATATCTTAAACATGGGTAAGATTTCTGGAGATCGCACATGAGTGGGATACAATAGAGGAGCTTTTTATAATGTGTCTGATGAAATAAGAAGTCAAGTTACCAAAGAACTTGAAAGAATGGGTCAACACAATGGCCATGATCAAAAGAAGAGGCAGATTAAAGGTATAAAAGGTGATCGTTCTGTGTGCAATTACTGCAAGTTCAAAGGCCATACCGAGAGAAACTGCTTCAGCCGCATGCGATATTAGTCAGAAGGAAGAAATGTTAGACACCCTGATACGAAGATGAAGAAGCAATGGGTTAGAAAGTCTGAATTATACAGCAAGAACACTACAGCTTCAGAGAAAGCACTTCATGTTGTGACTAATGTTGTAACATTAGATACAACACAGAACAATGTTGCTGCAGATGTTATGACGCCAGACTCTACATCTCCCCTCGATAATCACTGTGAGCAACATGCACCAAAGTCTCATGAATCTTCCTCCAAAATTATCAGAGTGCTATCTCGTCGCTCTGCTCACTGCTCTTCCTCCACCGGTGCCATTGGATTTTCGCATGTACCCTCTGTCAACACCGCCGATGTTTTCAATTCTCCAACTACTTTTCGGCCCCTAAGAACTCGACTTCTACCCTGGACATCATTTCATTTGTCACCCTACTGTCAGATGTGAGGTATAATGTTCTTTCTCTTATTCCGCTGTGCCTGAGATTTTATTTGCTATTAAGAGAGACAGAGGAGCCTCTGGATGTGTCTCGATTGAGTTTTTCTGAATTTTCTTTTGGAGTTGTGAGGCTAGCTGAAAGGGGGAGAATGTGGTGTCTTTTCTGAATAATTTGGCTGTATTTTTTGAGGTGATCACTGCTCGGGTTGCTCTAGTAAGGGGGAGAATGTGTTTTGGATTATTGTGGCTCAAAGGGGGAGAATGTGAGCTTGGTTGACGCTTGCTTTGGTTTGTGCCACATAATGCCAAAGGGGGAGATTGTTAGGGTTGAATTTCTGCTGATATTTGTTGGCATTAGTGGTACCATATCTGGAGAGCTCAGTTTGTGGAATCTGGATTGTTTTTGAGCAGTTTGAGCAAAATGTTGAACATTATGTTGAAACATTATGTTCAACATTCGGGATCTGGAATAATTGTTCCTATACAGTAACGCTGTTTTGGTCTACAAATCTGTCGTGGTGATCTCAGATCTGATTTGTAGCCTAGAATATCGGAGGTTCCTGATTTGATTGATTCCAGATATTGGTGAGATTTTTATACTCCTTACCCGAATTAGTTTCTTAATTGATGGAGGTTTGTTGAGAATATTTGGGAATCTGGTTAGTTCCTAAATTGATGGGAGGAAATATTTGCTGAGATTTATTGGTTTTATTTACCAGAAATAGATCCTTATTCTATGAGCAAAATATCAACATGAGATTTGTTTTAATCTTCTTAACCAAAATAGATTCGGTGGTTTCTTGAATATGAGATTTCGTACCCGAAGTGATCCTAGAAATATTGGTGGATATTTAGCATTAAAGAGGAAGTTATTTACCCAGATATAGTGGTTACAAAATCTGGTTGGTTTCATAACTGAATGGTATGTGCGGTTGAAGATATGTGCGGTTGAAGATTCTATATATGAATGTTTTCAGATCTTGCATTATTGTTTAGATTTTCTCCAGATATTCGGTTGAATGCAGGTATGCATAAAATTTGCTGACGAAGGTGAATGAAAGGATCATCCACAACCGAGGTATGAAAGATCCACTATCAAATGAGTGTTTATGAAATGTTGTACAAAATGTCATATGAAATGTTGAACTTATTGTTCAACATTTGAGATCAGATTCAGTAAATCTTCTATGCAGCTATTTGATTTGCGTCTATTGAAGATAAGACCTCTTGGTGACTGAACTATTGTTTTTGGAGATAAGATGTCATCGAGTTTGTTGATCAAAATCAGATCTTCTTCTACAGTGCGGGATTAGGTGATTATTGTTGAAGCTGTTGAAGGATGGTTAATGACACTTGGTTGTTTTTCGGTTTTGATTGTCGACTGAGATTTCCTCATTAACTGCTTTATCTTGCTTGGCTGCGCTGCATATGTTTCCGCCTATCCTCGGTGATTCTGTTGGTGGAGTTGTTGTCAACAACTTAACTTCTTCGAGGGGTTAGCGAAGTAAAGGAGGGCGTGGACTCTTGATGGACATAACGAATTTTGACGAAAGTTTTTGAAGAACTCCGGGAGGAGGCCGACGGCTACGCGTGTAGGATCAAGGGAGCTGATCTAGTCGGTTGTGCAAGGGGAGCTTGCGGGCAAGGGGAGCTTGCCGAGAATACTCCATGGGTTGGTAGAGACCACCCATCACGGTTTGTATTGAGGGGGAGGTTGTTCCTCCTAATAGAATCGTGATAATTAGTGATTGTACTCATTGATTATTTTAGTGGAGTATTCTGATTTTCTGGGCGGGGCCCCGCAGATGTAGGTGTGCGCACCGAACTGCGTTACCAAGTTTCTTGTGTCACCTTGGTGTTGATGTGTGTTTAATCTTTGTGTTTATTTGATTATTCCTACGTACTGAAACTAACATTATCAACTTCTAAGCTTTCTTCTTCTCCAAATTCCAATCACATCCCTTCTCGCCTCCGATTGTCATTTGGTTAGGGAGATTTCCTTGTTCAGAACCAGAGTTTTGAGTAGAGGAATTTCAAATGATAGGTTTTAGCTAGAGATAGGTCTTCACGAGTTCGTTGTAAATAGATATAATTGCATGACAAGTACAAGTAACATTTTATCGACATTTGGTTGATTCGTTTGAGATTGGTTCTTCCTACAATGTTCTAAACTCTTGCATGGGTACCTACAATATCATGGGAGCAAATATTTCCCCAATTTACAAGTTATCTGAAGCTATTTGGACTTCCAATCAGGTAACTGATGGTTAAGCATGACACACGCTATTATTTGTCTCTGCAACTTTTATGTTCAAATTTTTGGATACTGCATGTATCAAGTTCTGATCTATGGTAACTTACAGACCCATGTTTTTACCGAAACACGGAAATATTTATGAGCCCTTTTAGTGCCTGAAATTTTACAGACTTTGTTGATCAAACCATTATGAACATGTTCTAGAAACTTCACTGGTTGCCATGTGAAAGAACATAAGGTCCATAATTACAGCAGGAAAATTCATCTTGCAGGTGGAAGATCTCGTCATGATTTATGAACATCTGAGCATAAGATGTACGATTGTATTCAAGGATTCTCTGACAACACATGCAAAATTCTACAAAATTTTCATTCCCTTGATCAAAATACATAACCTGTCATGATCAGAATTGTCGATTCCCTTGATCAATTTTACTGGGATGCGCATGATTTCAGGTCCACACGCCACCGGGATTCAATCATGTGACCACTCTGGCATGCATCGTTGTGTTTACTTTCCTCTGTAGATCCAGATCATTCTATGAGCTGGAGAACTTCTTCACTATTGGCCCTTGAACATGTAATCGTTCCTGTCATGAAAGTTCTCACTGATGGATACAGTTAATCCATTTCCTCAAACTTACTGGCAGAGTTTATTCCAATACTGCAGGTTAGCTTTGTTCGGTGTATATATGCACTCGGTCAGTAAGTTTCATGATATATTCTGAGAACAGTAGTATAACTTCTTCGTTTGTTTCACAGTTCTCATGAAATGTGCAGGCCAAAGTGTAGCAGAAGATACCCAGAGCCTGCAAATGCTGGCTGGAAATGGCCCTAAAGAACATGTGAACCGCAAGGTAGAGGTTAAAGCTAGTAATTGTCTGCTCCCATGGATGCTGTCAGAAGTTGGTTGTAAGATGAGTGCACTCATCATTTTCAGTTATAAATGTCTGCCACACTACCACGTGCAATGTTTCAAGCTCCAATTGTCAAGTTTCTTCTGCTCAAGGAAGAAACAGTGAATTATTGGCCAAACACACACTCCCATGCTCGTGGGCAACGTCAAGAAATATATATTCGAGGATCAATAACTTTTAGAAAAATAACTTGCACCATTCAATGGAAGTTTACTAGCTCGGAGTTCTATAGAGAAGGTTCATGTGCTAATATAAAAATATCCAGTTGCAGTCTGAGATAAGGATGCAGCTACCTTGCACAGACCCAACATGATATGATACACAGACAGTCCGACACTGCCATTTCCAACATGCACATACAAAAGTATGGCCAGGAAAATTTACTTGGAAAGCTAATTCAGTAGGTGGGAAGTTGATTTGAGAGTGTTTGGAGCTTCCGGAGATCATATCAGCATCAATACTCTTGTCTCAGCTGAGATTTGATGAGAATTGGAGTTGAGTGACACTCGCCTTTATCTTTAAGAATACGATTGATCTGGAGTTGTGAATACTTAAGTCTATTTTGGGCAAAACAGATGGCAGTTTGGCCATGTAATCAGCCAATTTGTGCATCCCCTTAAATTCAATAGAATGCCCGATGACATTAATAGCTATCTAAAAATGTATTTCATCAGTATTTATCACGCCAAAAAGAAGGTCCCTATCAGTTAGTTTATATGAACATAAATAGCTCATGATCAATTTATTAGGGGGAAGACCACTTCATAATCTATAGATTGGAAGACCAGTCCTTGTCAAGGTTAGCTTCAACTTGAACTTTCTTTAACAATATATGCAAACATAAATTTTAACATAAATTTAACAATAAATGCAATATTTGGGGTTTTGGGGTGGATTGAAGAATGCGCCTGGACTTGTTCGATCTCAGCCTTGAATTTTTTTGTGGCTTTGATGGCCAAAAACATGCCACTGACAACTTCAACGAAGGCTTTAAATTGTTGTAGGTGCGTAGAGAGACACATGCACTCATTGCTATCTACAATGAAATATAAAAAGATAAATATAACTGATTGATGGGGAAAAAAGAAGTAAAACATATACAAAGAAGTAACATTTTAAATATAAACATTAACTAATTTTCAAACTTTCTGATTTTGGGGGTTGGGGGAGAAGTCTCCAACCTAAATTTTTTGGGTGTTGATCTGGCTTTATTTTATACCTGTATTTGTTGAGGGGTATTTTGGATTCTATAATAGAAGATAACCCTCTAGCATTAAAAGAAGAAGAAAGGGACCATTTTTATTTTTATTTCCCCCCATGTCTCTCTTTCTTAGTTGTTACCTAATCTAGTCATTATAAGAGGGAGGGTGATGCACTCTTTCACTCTTCAATGTGCGTACATTATGAAATAACTGAGCCCAGTCACAGACAGGTCATCAGGACTCAAAGAGTCATGTTGCTTCACATATAGGAAATATTAGGTCCAAGTTTAGTAAGAAAATCTCATACATACCACCTACCATTTTTCTCATTTAATGCTGTTACACTGTTTGAAGGATGATGTTTTTTAAGAGCAGAAATATATAAATACCTTAATCCTCGGAGTTTAGAGTTTAGAGTTTAGGTGTAGTGTTAGCATAGCAGCCTGTTTACCTGATAAATTCAGGTATGCTCATTTTTTTTAAAAAAAACCCATACTGTATTTTGTGTGTGAAAGTTTTCCTTTTCCTTTTATGGATATTTCATGGACACACAATAGTTCAGTAGCCTAGACGAAAATTTCTATTTTAACCATCCTGCTCGCATCTTTTTAGCGTTTTGTTGATAAGACTTTAATGGAACATAGAGTTCAGATAATACAAAAGCAGTTCAGCCTAAACCACGACAGTGTGCAAATTATAAGAACCCTAGAAATAACCCGTTCACATAGTGCACGGAGACCCAATGAAAAACCAACACATAAAATGCGGGGCACGTCACAGAGTCAAAGGAGAGAGAAGTGTGCGTGTGAGTGTTTGTGTATCGTCAGTGGGTAAAAGGGAAAAAGCAGTGACTAAAATTCAAAAAACACCGGGGGACAAAGTGGAAAATGGCCAATGACAATCATGTAAAATAGGGAAGAGATGGAGGTTTTCTTGGCAATGGCAAGCATGGAAATAAGGGGAATGTGGTGGCCTTTTCCTTGGGGGCTCCACAACACCACCAAAAACATCACACAAACCCAACACACCCCCAAGTTGACCCCACCATGATGAGGTGGTAAACCATGGCCACCACTCTATCCACTTTTTTGTCATTGTAGGCAAATATCAAAGTAAAAAACCAGTGATCAAAGTAAAAACCGGCCACCACATGAGACGGAAACTATGCGTAACCGAAAATGAGAGGGAAGTGTGTGTGTGTGTGTGTGTGGGATCGTCTGGGGGTAAATGGAGGAAAAGGAGGGCTTAAGTGCAAAAAAAACACGTGGGACAAAAATGGAAAAAGAAAGATGGTGACCCCATAATAGGTGGAAGAGGATGTGTTTTTTGGTTGTATGAAAAATGAATGACAAGCCTACAATTCATGGGAATGTATAGGATGACTATCTTTGGGTGCAACACAAAAACACCCAAACCACACCCTAGCTCACACCCATCCCCCAGTGGGCAGCACCTTGATGATGTGACCAAACCATAGCCACATTCTTTACCCACCCTTTTGTCCTAGTAGGAGTTTTGTGAAGAAATTGGCTCGATCCGGCGCAGGAGAAACAATTGTTGGGCCGACGAGTTGTCTTGTGCAAAGGTAATTAACTCGACTGTGCTCGGATCCGACCTATCTGACTCTACACAAGTCAGATACAAGGATGCTGGACATGTGGCTTCGTCAGCGCAGTTGGATCGTTCGGTTGTCAGTTCAAGTCTGAGGGTCGAACGCTCGGCATTGGGTCGATGGGTCGTAACGCAGTTAGAGTCCAGATTCGATCGATCAGTCATATGAAGGCTCGAAGGATGAATGCTCGTACGCGAGGCTCGGCACTTGGGTCGTTCGACACAGAAGGAAGGTCGATCGGTCGAAGGGAGCCAATTGGGATGCGGCCCACTAGGATGCGACAGAGGCCCACTAGGGCGTGGCATCATTAATTGCGTAGAGCGGTGATTGGATTGAATGTCATAATTGTCGGGATCCGTATCCGTGGAATACTAGCCAATGATGACACATATTGTAACCTAGGGTTATAAATAGGAGGTTTTAGGTTAGGATTTCGGGTGTGCCACCATTGTAACCTTTGAGAGAGCCGCCATTTGTGAGAGCCAACTTTGAGAGATTGTATTGTAAGTTTTTGGAGAGATCTTGTGTGCTTCTTCTTCGTTGGACGGAGAGAAGATTTGTATTGTTCTCTCCTTCGTAATAAAGCTCATCGGTGTTCCCCCTTGGCCGTCCACGGCCTAAAGTAATCTTGTTTGTGTTCTCTTTATTTGCTGCTGATCTTTCGTCCTCGTCTTCACGATCCTGCGTCTCCCGCTGTGATGTGTCGCGATTGCTGGGCCTTCGCCGCACAACAAGTTTTCTTTTGGGCAAACTCATCCATTTGTAATATTGATGCTAATGAAGTACATATTGTTTTAGTCTTATCGATAATACTCTTCCATTTTTTTGGATCTTATGAATGATGTTCTCATTGATTTCTGTTGTTTTTTGGGGAAAGTGTGATTAGCCACAAATGTTGGCTAACCCTTCATATATATATCATCCCTTACTTTACTTTACACACACACCCAATACACTAACTCACAATACTCCCCCTCAAGATGAGCAAAAGATATTTATCATGCACATCTTGTTACAAGCATCCTCTACTCCTTTAGAGTTCAACCCCTTTGTAAGACAATCAGCTAGTTGCAGTCCAGAAGTAATGTAGGAGATCTCCAACTGTTTCTTGTCCAGTCTTTCTTTAATGAAGAACCTGTCAATCTCTATGTGCTTCTTTCTATCATGTTGCACTGGGTTGTTGGCAATATTAATTGCAGACTTGTTATCACACAACAACCGCAATGGTCCTTCTCTCAGCAAGCGTAGCTCATGTAGGAGTGATCTCAACCAGAGCATCTCACAGGTACTAAGCACCATAGCACGATACTCTGCCTCTGCAGTGGAACGAGCCACCAAATCCTGCTTCTTGTTGCGCCAAGAGACCAAGTTGCCCCCAACAAACACACAGTAGCCCGAGGTCGATCTCCTATCATCTAGGCAACTGGTCCAATCCGCATCACAGTAGCCTGTCACATTCATGTGACCATGACTACCAAATAATATTCCTTTTCCTGGACTATTCTTCAGATACCTCAGTATCCTGAAGACTGCATCCATATGTCCAGTCCTAGGATCATGCATGTATCTACTTACCACACTGATAGCATAGGCAATGTCAGGTCTGGTATGACATAAGTAGATAAGGCGTCCAACAAGTCTCTAGTACCTTTCTTTGTCTACTGGCTCCCCTGATTGTGAATGCAACCTATGATTCTGATCAATAGGAGTGACTGCTGGACGACACCCCAACATACCAGTCTCAGCCAGTAAATCCAGGGCATACTTCCTCTGTGAGAGAACTATACCCTTCCTGGACCTGGCAATCTCCAGTCCAAGGAAATACCCCAACTGTCCAAGGTCATTGACCTCAAATTCCCTCGCCAACCTTACATTCAAGTGAGAGATTCACTCGTCATCATCTCCAGTGATAATAATATCATCAACATACACAGCCAAAAGAGTAATCCGCTGTCCTGAATGTCTATAGAATACAGTATGATCACCATTACTCTGCTTGTAGCCCATAGTGATGATTGCACGCCTGAACCTGTCGAACCATGCCCTTGGAGATTGCTTCAGCCCATACAAAGACTTGTCCAGTCTACACACCTTTCCCATCGTCTGTTGTGTGCTAAAGCCAAGTGGAACCTCCATGTATACCTCCTCCTGTAAGTCTCCATGCAAGAAGGCATTTTTCACATCCAACTGATGCAATTTCCATCCAAAATTCGCTGCACAGGATATCAGTACTCTCACAGTACTCATCTTTGCCACTGGGGCAAATGTCTCATCATAATCAATCACATAAGTCTGACTGTAGCCCTTGGCAACCAGCCTTGCCTTGTACCTGTCCACCTTCCCTTCTGAAGTTTGGTTTATTGTGAATACCCACTTGCAGCCCATAGCTTTCTTCCCTGCTGGAAGTGAGACAAGTCTCCATGTCTTGTTCTTCTCCAGTGCCTCAAGTTCTTCGAGCATTGCTTTCTTCCACTGGGGATGTTGCTTTGCCACTCGCCAATCACTTGGTATAGGGATAGACTGTAAGGATGCAATGATAGCCCTATATGCAGGTGTAAGAGAGGCATATGAGACATGATTAGTGTCACGCCCCGCTTCCCTAATATGGAAGGCGAGACGTGAGGAGGTCCGCTCAGACGTGGAGCTGTGAAGCTGCAGTCTGATAAGCGTCTGTAAAAATTTCGAAAGGTAGCAGGTCCTTGCATTGCGACGAAACAATAACAATAATAAAGCAGATAAGAAAAATATCCACCAACAACATCCAACAAATATTACATCACAGAATAGTCACAAAAGTACGAGTCTGAACAATAGGCCTAAAGCATGGCCATACAAAACAAAGAGAGGTAGGTGCTACGCACCGAAACCTAACAGCAACTAAGGAAAGATAACAACTAAGGGGAGACTCCAAACGAGTCTAGGACTGGTCAACCGTGTCCTCGAACTCGGTCTCTGCAGGGATCTCGAACTCAGCGTCAACGAACTGCTCGTCCTCAACAACATGCTCTGTCTCAAATCCTGACATGTGTCACCCAAAGAGAAAAGGGCACATGTCAGCAAAAGTCTCCCAAGGGAAGCGGAGAACTTTTGTGCAAGGATACAAATAAAATAATGCAACTAGCAGTTCTTACAATGATGATATGGCATGACATTAAAAGAGTGCAACAATTAAATTAACAGGATGAAAATAATTAAGCACGTCGTAGCAGAAAGCTACAAATCACTATTTCACGATTTCACGATTTCACGATTAACTTGTATTCACGATGTGCACAGGGTTTACGCCTTTTGGCTGAAGTGGCTGTACGGGCACACTTCTACGCTCAAGTGATCGCTTAACCCTACCCCTCCACGTGTATCGAGCGTTGGTTTCCCAACAACACTGTGCTCGCTTCTGGATCACGAGCCAGGAAGTGTTATTGGCATAGGGTTGTGCCCGCAAAGCAGGTGCCTGGCCTCAATAGTAATAACATTTGTAGCGTGTGCTACTCAATCACGAAGAACATTAAATGCATGCAATGACATGGCAATGAGCAGATAAATTGCGTACCGTTAATTGAATTTAAACATGGCATGACAACATGAATGAAAGCAGGTAAATTGTCGGATCTAGTTTCGTTGTCAAACTAGATCAAATAGGGCGTCTAGGCGACTATCATTTCACCGCCTAGTCTCTTTTACACAATCTTACAAATTGGCCTAAAACACGGCCTAAATAATTACTGGCAAGTATCACTTGCCTGTTTCCGGTGATATTGGTGGTCGTGGGTTCGCCTCGACGAGCGTTACGCTATAGAACGACTGGTTCTCTGTTTTGGTTAAACAAGTTAACGAATTAGGTCCATTGCAAGATAAGCACAAAATTAAGTTAATCCCCAACTTAGGTTTGTCAGATTTTTATTGGGGTCTCAGGCTAGGATGGGTTTATATTGGGTTATATAAATAGGGTACGCCTTTTTTTAATTCTAGTTTCATTACCTAAACATCATTTACAGTATTAATATGCTGAATTTAAATTATACGAGCAAATTAACACTTTCAATTACACTAGCAAATATTAACAACTAATTAACATTAACAACCCACTAATTAACTAGGCTAAACACATGGTTAAACAGGGTATTAAGTATTTTACCTACTAACTTAGACTAAGGTAAAAAGTGACATGATATAATTCTAACTTTATCTACTAACATTATTTAATCAACTAACATGGTGAAATCAAGTTAACGTTAAATAACACTAATTATCACTAACAAATTTTAACTAAGCTAATCTGTTTATCATGTCAATTTAATCGAGTTTACCTACTCCTACATTATTACAATGCAATACCCTTATTATCATGTTAACATAAGGATACGGTTACAAAAACTCCACCTACTACAACCCTATACCTATCAAATATTACTTCTTTTTAAACAAGCTGTCACTTATCCTTTACACACACACAAAAAAACACACACTAACTTCATATTCATCACAAGGCTGACACTTCCCATTCCTCAGTCTCTGTTACCTCTTTATTAAACAACCTCCTCTTTAATATTTCTCATCCCCTCTCTTATTGACCTATTTAATTCATACTGACCCCCCCTCATATTCATTTATTAAAACTTCTTATTAACTCACATGTCATACCCCCTTCTCTCCTCTTCTCTGACTGCTCTTTGCTTGCTTCTTTCTTTCTTTTTTTTTAGTTCGTTTGCAGGAAATCAACGAAGGGAGAGGGGCTTACTGTGCGCGAGGGAGGAGGGGACGGCCGGCGACGGCTCAGGAGAGTCGGACGGCGGCTACAGGCGGCGGACGGTGGCTTCCCCGGCGGCGTGGCGACCTCCGGCAGGATGCAGCAGCGGTGGCGGCTTCCAGCGCACGGCGGCGGCCTCCAGCGCACGGCGGCGGCCTCCAGCACCACGGCGGCGACGGGCTAGGGCTCCGGCGGTGGCTCCTTGGCGCGCGCAAGCTGGGCGGCGTCTCCGGCGTTTGCGCAAGGCAGCTGGTCGAGAATGAGGAGGAAGAAAGAAGATGAATGGATTTGAAGTTTGGTTCAGATCTGAAAGTTGGGTTTGGACTTGATTTGGATCTCAATTCATTTAATCACAGATCTCCTCTCTTGCTATATTGATCTAATTTCTATTTTGAATTGGGAATTGATTTGGGTTTCAGTTTTGGCGTGGGTGTTTGAGGGCTGATTTGTGTTGAGAATTTTGGGAACTGAATTTTGAGTTTGGAAAGGTGAACAGATTTGTTTGCTGGTTTGTATTGGAGAAGTTTTGTTTTACAGAAGGTCGAGGATGACGATGGTGGTGTTTCAAATTTGACTGCAGGGATTCGCTTGCATGAGGAAGGAGGAGATGTCCCTGCTGTTGAAATACAACAGTGCAAGTGAACACGTTGACGGATGGAAAAGCTGGAGGTGGGGGAGAAACTTCAATGTAGTGTTGGATCTGAACTACCCCAAACGGTGGAGTTCAATGTAGGTAAATTAATTAAAATCTGATTAGCCTTTTAATTTAAGTAATTAAGTTGTTAAGAAAAAAAATGTAATTATTAAAATAAATAAAGTAATTAGTGAAGTTAACGGTGATTAGAAATTTGTAAGGAGTGGGATAATTAAATTAAGGCGACGCGCAGCAGCAGCAAGCGGCAGCGGCGGGCGCGCAGCGGCGGCGACGCGAGGATGTGGCGGGCAGCGCGAGGATGTGGCGGGCGGCGGCGCGAGGCTGTGGCGGGCGGCGGCTAGGATTAGGGTTTTTTTTCCGGCTAGGGTTTAGGGTTTTTGTGCTCTGATACCATGTTGTTTTTTGGGGAAAGTGTGATTAGCCACAAATGTTGGCTAACCCTTCATATATATATCATCCCTTACTTTACTTTACACACACACACACCCAATACACTAACTCACAATAATTTCACTGTTATTATCTATGATTGATTCTAGCTAGCAGGAATTGTCAACCCTGAGTATGTCTTGGTTATCAATCTATACCATGTGTTCATTTCTGACATGCTTATATTGTTTAGTTATTAATTTATCTTTTCCTTTTAAGTTAAACTACGTGCGATAATGCTTTTCTTCTTCTTCGTCTTCTTCTTCTTTGTGATAAGCCGGTGTGCAACTAGTGACCCAAAATGTTTCTTCTATCTTGTCACAAAATGTCCAAGATATATATATATGCTTTCTGAAAATATTCAAATAGATTTAAAAGTCCCTTAAAAGCTTATTAACACAGCTATGCCACTACATACAGCACAAAATACATTCATAAAAATTCACTTGGCCTCTATGTTAATCAGTATAAAAATATCTGGCTATTAATTTTAAAAAATCAGTTTCAAAAAGTATCAAATTTATTCAACAGTTGGCCTGCAACAAAATTTGAATAATCGTTGTTCTGCCATTCTAATAAATAATCAATATCTCGATATGCTTACTCCGGAGCTTACCAACAACAAGGGAAGTTCAATATTGCTAGCACTTCCAGTTATGTTCAATGAGAGAAGAGTTAGCCCGATGAGAACTGAAAAGGTGTGTATAAAACAATTTGGAGGTAAGTATACAGGTTAGTTTATTTGCATATTTTCTGATTTTTCCTTCGACTTTGCTCTTCATTGGTTCAGAAGTCACTGATGCATGCCGAAAAATATGTCAGATAAAAAATACAAAATTGTATTCACCTGTACCAGGGGAACCATTGACTCACATAATTACAATGTGTAGAAATATACAATTGGTTTTAAAGTGGGTAGGTTTCTATTTATTCCACATGCCTGGTTGATATCTTTACCCGTCATGAACAATGTAAGTTATAAATTTTTTCTGTCCCGGGTGAAAAATGATGGAAGCAGGTCATGAATAGTTTTGTGGGTGTACTTGTGGAAATTTGGCTCAATAGGGGCTGCTGGAAATTTCCAGCAGCCCCATGTGGGCAACCCACCAACCCAAGGGGGTTGGTGGTGGGTTGGTGCACCAACCCAAGGGGGGGTTGGTGCACCAACCCCCTCCCCCTTTAGCCCTATAAAATGAGGGTTATTTGTTTGGTAATTATCATCCAAAAAATTGAGATTTCTTTTGTAACCTCAATAGAAATAATATGAAGTGTTTCCTTGATCGATTTTCGATCTAAATTGTTTGTGCTCTCTCTCTTTCTTCTTTGTGCTGGATACTTCGGAGGTCTCGATTGCTTCCGTAGAGAAACAAATTGGTATCAAAGCTTTTAGACGACGAATATCTAGACGAAGAAGATAAGCAAAAGTGGCGACGACACTTCTACTTCAATGGCGCAATCTTCAACAACGCAGACTATCGTATCCAATACGAAGTTCGAAATTGAGAAGTTTGATGGGCGGATCAACTTCGGCATGTGGAGATGTGAGGTACTTGACATCTTGAACCAACTTGGTCAAGATCAAGTACTAGATGAGAGGCCGACTACGACGTCGGACTCGGAGTGGAGGATGATGAACCGGAATGCTTGCGGCACGATCCGGCTCTACTTGACAAAGGAGAAGAAATATCCTTTCATGGAGGAGACGAACGCGAAAGCGTTATGGGATGCTCTTGGCGAGAAGTACATGAAGAAGAACATCCAGAATCGCCTACACCTAAAGAAGAAGCTCTTTGGCCTCAAGATGGAGGAAGGAGTTTCAGTTGAAGCACACCTCGACTACTACAACAAACTCCTCACAGATCTGAGGAACATCGACGTCAAGGTGGAAGATGAGGACAAGGCGATGATTCTCCTCAACTCACTACATAAAGACTACGAGCACATCGTTTCAATCTTAACATACGGTAAAGAATCTATCACCTTCATTGAAGTTTCTAACGCTCTCACAAGTAATGAATTTAGAAAGAAGGATGATGAGAAGATGAGGGGCCAAGGGTCTGATGCACTTACCGTGGTGAGAGGTCGAAGCAATGAAAGGAGTGGAGGCCGCAAAGGGAACCAAAGATCCAAGACGAAGGACAAGAGTAGAGCTTCACGCACCGACATCGAGAAGGATCAATGCGCCTTCTGCAAAGAAAGAGGACATTGGGCGAGGGAGTGCCCAAAGGCCAAGAAGAAGAAAGCGGCTACCGCCAACATCGTCAAATGTGTGGAGGTTGATGAATGGGTCCTTGTCGGCGCTGCGAAGGGGGTGATGAAGGAGGGATGGGTTCTCGACTCGGGATGCTCATTTCATATGACACCCCACAGAGAGTACTTTACTACTTTCCATGAAGGTAGTAGAAGTACAGTTCTTCTTGGAGACGACAGAGCTTGCACGACGGCAAGCATTGGCACGGTCCGCATCAGGATGGGAGATGGAGTCACAAGGGAATTAGATGAGGTCCGTTACGTTCCCGACCTAAAGCGAAACCTCATATCGCTTGGGTCACTTGAAGCCAAGGGTTGCAAGGTGACCATGGAGGATGGAGCTTTGAGGGTGACTCGTGGTTCCTTGATTGTAATGAAGGGGAAGCGCACAGGCAACCTCTACTACTTGGATGGCGAGATGGTAACTGGCACGGTGGATCTTACTCAAGAGGATGAGAGAGACGACTCTCTACTTTGGCACATGCGCCTTGGGCATGTTGGCGAGAAGGCTCTTCAGAAGCTGATTGACGGTGACCATCTACGAGGAGCGAAGAGCGGGAAGATCGATTTTTGTGAGCATCGTGTCTTTGGAAAGAAGATACGTGCATCTTTTGGGACCGCCATCCACAACACGAAGGGAGTGCTTGACTATGTCCACACTGATGTGTGGGGACCATCGAGGGCGGCTTCATTGGGAGGTAATCACTATTTCGTGACATTTATTGATGATTTCTCACGGACGGTGTGGGTTTTCTCCTTGAAGTCCAAAGATCAGGTGCTGAGCAAGTTCAAGGAGTGGAAAGTCTTGATCGAGACTCAGACCGGTAAGAAGATCAAGCGACTCCGTAGCGACAACGGTGGAGAGTACAGGTCGGACCCCTTCTTTGACTACTGCAGAAAGGAGGGGATACAGCGACACTTCACTGTAGCCGGTACGCCGCAGCAGAATGGTGTAGCCGAAAGGATGAACCGAACTTTGCTGGAGAAAGTTCGGTGTATGCTATCGACATCCGGCCTTGGGAGGGAGTTTTGGAGAGGCCTTGGTGTACGCGACCTACTTGGTCAACAGGCTACCTTCTGCAGCACTTGATGGAAGACCTCCTTTGGAGGTATGGTCGGAAAAGCCAGTTCCCGACTACGAGTCTTTGCATATTTGGGGGTGTCCTTCTTACTTCGCAGTAAAAGAGGACAAACTAGATCCTAGAGCCAAGAATGCCATCTTCTTGGGCCCGGTCGTAACCCGGGTGACCCGTACCCGACCCGGTTTGTCTTACGGGTCGGGTACGGGTCGGGTTCGGGTCGGGTTCGGGTCGGGTTTGGTGTGAAATAGTGTTTATTTTTCAAAAAAGGTCGGGTTCGGGTCGGGTTCGGGTCGGGTCCGGGTCGGGTTGGGGTGAAAAGAGTGAAAATACGGGTCGAATTCGGGTCAACCGGGTCGAGGGGTCAAACCCGTACCCGACCCGGATTTTTATCCGGGTCGGTCGGGTTGACCCGAATTCGACCCGACCCGTATTGGCCCCTACCCATACCCGACCCAAGAGGCCGGGTTCGGGTCGGGTCGGGTCGGGTCAATTTTGCCACCCCTATTCTTGGGCTTTAGCGATGGAGTGAAAGGGTACAAGCTGTGGTGCCCTACACAGAGGAAGGTGATTCTCAGCAGAGACGTGACGTTCGACGAGTCAGCTATGTTGAAGAAAGGAAGCGAACCGGAGGTGGAGCCTTTAGAGACACATCTGGAGCATGTTCAGATTGATGTGTCAAAGATTCCAGAGGAGATGACTATTGACTCTAGTCCTACACCACATGTTCCAGCGGTCTACTCCAAACAAATGGTGGTGATGGAGGTTCAGCTTCAGGTGGTGGAGATACTTACTCTCCACAAGATGTACAGCAGCTGGATTCCATTGCATCTTCAAGACCACGAAGAGAGATTAGAAGACCTGCAAGGTATACTGATTTGGTCTCATATGCTTTCCCTGCACTTAGTATTGATACTCCCACCTCCTTCCAAGAGGTGGAGCTTTCCGAAGACCCACAGAGATGGAAGAAAGCAATGAACGAGGAGATGGAATCGCTTTGGAAGAACAAGACATGGGAGCTGGTGGAGCTTCCTCGTGGCAAGAAGGCGATTGGGTGTAAGTGGGTTTACACTAAGAAGGAAGGAGCCAAAGATGGAGATATCCGCTTCAAAGCAAGACTTGTGGCGAAGGGATATGCTCAAAAAGAGGGGATCGACTAAAACGAAGTATTCTCCCCAGTTGTGAAGCACTGCACGATTCGGATTCTATTGGCGTTAGTTGTACAACTCGATCTTGAGTTGGTACAACTAGATGTCAAGACGGCTTTCTTGCATGGCGAGCTTGAGGATGAGATCTACATGGTTCAACCTGATGGCTACGAGGAAGGAGATGGACTTGCATGTAAGTTGAAGAAATCTCTTTATGTGTTGAAGCAATCTCCTAGACAGTGGTATAAGCGCTTTGCGTGCTTCATGACACAAGATCAAGGGTATGTCCGGAGTCCCTTTGATCATTGTGTGTTCTTTCGAAGGCTTGGAAATGGTTCCTTCATCTACCTCTTGCTTTATGGTGATGACATGCTCATAGCGTCATCAAATAAAGAAGAGATCCAGAGGTTGAAAGACCAGTTGAGTTGCACGTTTGAGATGAAGGACCTTGGCGATGCACGAAGGATTCTTGGCATGGAGATATACCGAGATCGAGGTGGAGGTACATTACATCTTTCTCAGAGTCGCTACTTGAAATCTATTGTTCACAGATTTGGATGTGAAAAGATGAAGACCGTGCTTACTCCGCTTGCACCTCACTTCAAGCTTTGTGCATTGCATTCTCCGAAGGATGAGAAGGAGAAGGAGTCTATGAAGAAGGTACCGTATGCGAATGCGGTAGGTGCAATGATGTATGCGATGGTGTGCACGAGACCCGACCTTTCACACGCGGTGAGCATGGTGAGCCGTTACATGCACAATCCAGGGAAGACACATTGGCAGGCGGTGCAGTGGATTCTGAGATACATCAATGGTACCATTGATTTGGGATTAACATACAAGCGAGATGATGATGGTCTGCAAATTGTTGGGTATGTTGATTCTGATTTTGCAGGCGATTTGGATGGGAGGAGATCCATGACAGGCTATATCTTCACCTTGTCAGGAGCTCCTATTTGTTGGCGAAGTATACTCCAGTCTACAGTAGCCTTGTCTACCACAGAGGCAGAGTACATGGCATTAACTGAAGCTGTGAAGGAGACGATATGGCTAATGGGCTTGATGGACGACTTGGGTGTTTGGCAAGACAGGTATGACTTGCATTGTGATAGCCAAAGTGCAGTACACTTAGCGAAGAATCAAGTCTTCCATGCAAGGACCAAGCATATCGATGTCAGGTATCACTTTGTTCGTGACTATGTTGGAGAAGACGACGATGACATCAACTTGATGAAGATAGGGACGAAGGACAACCCCGCGGACATGATTACGAAGGTTGTTACATGGGTCAAGTTTAAACATTGTTTGGACTTGATCAACATTGTTCCAAGATAACTATGGTGGCCCCTTCTGGGGCAACGAGGCTTTGTGGAGCCATATGAGACTTTCGAGGCAAGATGACGGGAACACGAGATGATTCTCACCGAGGAGGAGCGTTGACGGTCGATTGTGTGACATAGACCCAATATCTCGCCAAGGTGGAGATTTGCGGAAATTTGGCTCAATAGGGGCTGCTGGAAATTTCCAGCAGCCCCATGTGGGCAACCCACCAACCCAAGGGGGTTGGTGGTGGGTTGGTGCACCAACCGGGGGGGTTGGTGCACCAACCCCCTCCCCCTTTAGCCCTATAAAATGAGGGTTATTTGTTTGTTTATTATCATCCAAAAAATTGAGATTTCTTTTGTAACCTCAATAGAAATAATATGAAGTGTTTCCTTGATCGATTTTCGATCTAAATTGTTTGTGCTCTCTCTCTTTCTTCTTTGTGTTGGATACTTCGGAGGTCTCGATTGCTTCCGTAGAGCAACAGTACTGGCATCCACTGCCTGGCAAAATCTGGACCAATGAACATCAACAGCTCCTAAACAAATGGCATCATGGGCAAGTGTTCAGATATTGCAGGTGAACTCTCTGAATAACCCAGAAATTACTGCTGGGTTCTCTGAGCAAGGGTACTGGCCAGATCAAAATACATCTCAAGGGCCACGTTACAACTTAATTACATCCTGTCAGGATCATTCCTCAGAATTGAATCGCAGCTGAAAAAGTTAGATAGCAATGTAAATTGCATGTCAAAGCACTGATTACAATGGTTGATTGATATCAAAGACTAAAACTCTTCCTTTGAGAAAATTAGCGTGTGGAGCAAATGACGAAGCCAAAAGCCTGGAAGAAGATCATGGGAACATCGTGAGTGGGATATCTTGTTATGATTCTGACATCGCGATGGCATTAAATCAGTGATTGGACCAGCTTTATGCGTTCGTGTCTTCATTAAATGCCAAGCCAGTTGGGCAGTTGCTTTTCTTTGTTAGAAAACACCAAAAGCTTCATTAGCCTCTTAATTCTGCTCTCTCCCCTACATATACCCTTTGTCTTGGGAGCAGAGAAGAGCACGCTGGTCGCTGGCTGGCATTAGAGAGAGAGAGAGAGAGAGAGAGTCAGTGTTCTGCCATGGCAAATCTATTCCTCGTTAATCTAGTGCTTGTGGTCATGATAATTGGAACATCTCAAGGTTATCTTCTTCTCTTCGCAATCTCTTTGCCATGTGCCGACTTTTCTTAACGCGATACATTGCTTAACGACGACGACCGTTCTAATTTGGTGTAACTGCAGGGATGGAGATTGGAGAGTTGATGGAGGCATACTTGAGGAAGGCCAGCAGCTTCACAACGGAGGAGTCGCGAGGGCATTACGACTACATCGTAGTGGGAGGGGGCACGGCCGGGTGCCCTCTTGCCGCCACCCTGTCACGCAATTACAGCGTCCTCCTCCTAGAGAGGGGCGGCTCCCCCTACGGCAACCCCAACGTCTCCTACATGCAGAACTTCCACATTAACCTCGCCGACACCTCCCCGTCCTCCGCCGCCCAGCCTTTCATTTCCACCGACGGCGTCATCAATGCCCGCGCTCGCGTCCTCGGCGGCGGCACCTGCATCAATGCCGGCTTCTACACCAGGGCCAGCACTAGGTACGTACGTATTTGCGCAACGTCTTTGGCTGTATTAAGGAGTACTTCGAGCAGCTTAATTAATTTGCCACCTGTATTTGCATGCTCTTTAATGCAAACCAGTGCTAAAACGGGAACTCTTTATTATTTTCGCATGCAGCTAATAATCACTTTTGGTGCATGTTTTTTAGAAGTCATATAAACAGATTTGATGATGTATAATTAGCGTCAACAGTGAGTTGTGGAGATAAACGTCACTATAGACCACAGAGGTTGTTGCAGTTGCATTAAAGGATGTGGGGTTGTGAGTTAAATGCCAGTGTGGCCGAGTTAATGATCAGTGATCACATCACACGCATGAATGTAGCTTTATGTCACGGGCACCCTAGTTTCCAACAACATATTAATGTGCATGCATGGTTGCTTTTCAAACTCAGATAATTAGTTGACTGATTTCAATAATAATTAATTTACGGATGTCGATTAACACAATATTGAAGCTATGTGCATATGCCGATGCCGCAGCTATGTGAAGAGTGCTGGGTGGAACGAGCAATTGGTGAACGAGTCGTACCCGTGGATCGAGGAGCGGCTCGTCCACAAGCCCAAGCTCGCCGAGTGGCAAGTGGCGCTGAAGGACGGCCTCCTTCAAGCCGGCCTTTCACCCTTCAACGGATACACCTACGACCACCTTTACGGCACCAAGGTCGGCGGCACCATCTTCGATGACCGCGGCTTCCGAAGCACCGCGGCCGATCTCCTCCCCTCCGCCGCCAACCCCGGGAACCTCAACATCCTGCTTCATGCCACCGTCCAAAAGATCATCTTCAATCGAACAGGGAGGCCGATACCCTGCGCGGTCGGGGTGCAGTTCAAGGACGAGAACGGGCAGCAGCACGAGGCGTATCTCAAGGCCGGGGGAGGGAGCGAGATCATCGTGGCGTCGGGCACGCTCGGCAGCCCCCAGCTGCTGATGTTGAGCGGGATTGGGCCGAAGAACGAGCTCCAGAGACTGAACATCCCCGTGGTCCTTCACAGCAAGCATGTCGGAAAAGGGCTGTCCGACAACCCCATGAACGCCATCTTCATTCCGACCAGGAGGCCGGTCGAGCAGTCCCTGATCCAGACGGTCGGGATTACCAAGATAGGGACGTTCATCGAGGCCACCAGTGGGTTCAGCCAGTCGTCGGACAGCATCCAGTGCCACCATGGAATCATGTCTGCCGAGGTAATTAGTATCATGTCTGCTCAAGTTTTAGTTCACCGATCAAATTAACCAGTTAGACGTTTCTGATCAGAGTGCTGTGTGTTTGCTATGCTCAGATTGGGCAGCTCTCGACTCTCCCACCCAAGGAGAGGACGCTGGCGGCGGCCAAGGAGTATGCGAGGACCAAGGGCGGCCTCCCCCGCGAAGCGTTCCAGGGGGGATTCATATTTGAGAAGATCGACGGTCCGCTCTCCAAAGGCCACCTCACCCTTGTTAACGCCGACGTTGAGACCACCCCCAGCGTCACCTTCAACTACTTCAAGCATCCCTACGACCTTCGACGCTGCGTCTATGGCATCCGCACCATCGAGCGGGTGGTAAGAACCAAGCACATTGCGGACTTGACCGACGACCACAAGTTCTCGACGGGCATGCTGCTTAACATGAGCGTGAGGGCCAACGTGAACCTGATACCAAAGCACACCAATGACACCGCGTCTCTCGAGCAGTTCTGCAAGGATACCGTGATCACGATATGGCATTATCACGGCGGCTGCCACGTAGGGAAGGTGGTCGACGACGAGTACCGCGTGATCGGAGTCGGTGCGCTGCGGGTTATCGACAGCTCAACGTTTGTGAACTCCCCGGGAACGAACCCTCAAGCTACAGTCATGATGATGGGCAGGTAATGTTTATGGCACTACAAACTGCAGGTTACTTGCATGCATTGAGTCGTCGATCAATTTGCGACGTTAGTTGCTAATTTTAGCTGTTCAATTCCGATGTTGTACAGATACATGGCCGTGAAGATGCTGAGGGCAAGGCTCGGAAAAGCCGCAGGGGTTTAGTGGGGGGTGTGTTGCTAGCAGTTTGCGTGTGTAGTTAACTTGTTTGTGTCATGTGAAATTAAGGAACTAGAGCTATTGTACCCGTTTTTTTGTCTGTTATCTCGGTTTGAATGATCATAGATTGAAGTTGAACTAAAGCTCTTGCATCATCTCAGTACAGCTCTTCTGCTTCTGGAATTACAATGACTGAATCTTGACACACAGTAATGTTCAAAAAAAATGGAGAACAAAAAAATTGACATCTACAGGCTTACTGGAACACGTAGGCCGTCATAGCTCAGCTCGATATCCAGTCCCTCTGTTTCCTTCAGCTTAGCAAGATCGGCGTTCACTTTGTCATGGTCCATGAGATGCATCATACCTAGCAATCAAAAAAAATAATTACCGACATATTAGATCTTTTGCATACTTATTTTTAAGGATTTCGACTGAGAAATACTGCAGTTTGATTACATTTATAAACGGAAGTAAAAGCTTTCGATAATAATAAGTCAATGGATATGCCAAATATATCTTATTCTTCTAGATCAAGGAATAGAGTGAAAAAAAGTTCACAAAAGATCAATAAGACGCAATATATGTTGAACATGTGGGTAAAAGGTCTGCACTGATCTGATTCTGATAACCGCGCATGCTTCTCCATATATGAGTATTAGAAATGCCCCTGCGCGACGCCAAGAAAAAACCCCACGAACAGGATGTACACGCGCAACCGAAAAGGAGTGAAAACTGTGAGTGTGTTTCTATATCATCGGGGGGTTTTTGGGATTTTTTGAGCGGTGGGTCCGCTCATGCTACTCCATATATGAGTATGATGTCAGAAAGTGTTGGAAAGTAACATTTGTTAAGAGCCAATATCCTGTAAAGATGATTCAAGCTCTAAGATATAAAGCATGACCAAAGATTTCAACACCAAGGTTCATAAAAGCCAAGAAAAGAAAGACTAGATTTCAGATAGGATCAGGAAATTTTTCAAGATATATAATCTGGAGCTTTTTGGATCAGAGAAAAAGAGAACATCATTGTTTTTTGGGGCTCGGAAGAACATATTTTGTTATTAGGAGAGGAAATCATTGTTTTTTTTTTTGTGCAAAGAAACCCAATTTTTCTCTAAAAAAGCCCATGTGAAGGGGATGAGGTGGACGAATGGGGAAGTGCCACATAGGCGCACCTGATCCAAGGGATCAGGTGGCACCTTTCTTACATATTGGATCACACATCCAACAAATAATGGATGTGTAATCAGAATATATTTGACCATTTCGGTCAAATTGGTCAAATGGAAGATGTTAGTGTGTTGGCCTTCAATAGCACAATAAACCGAATCCGGCTTGATAAATATGCAACCCATTAGTTAAGATTTCTCAAAGATCTTCTCTGGAGATGTACCTGAGTTACTCACGTATCGTGAGTTTTTTTAGGAGAGTACAGACGGATATTTGGGGACGGAGGTACAAAGACAACCATCATATATTAAAAGGAATGATGTGCTGTTGGAAGAACAGAAACCAAAAGTTGTACCATTTGACGGTATCATTGTTAGCATGTCTTTATGACTTCTTAAGTTCTTCCATAACAAATATACAAAAACTTCGAAACTCGTAGTGAAAAAATGGTGAAGCATAATTTAAATAGAGAAATTTAGGATTCAAAAAGTTGTTAAACAAAAAATCAAAATCCTAGAAATGAAAGGGGGTATAAATCACAGAGTTCATACATGCAGGATGATACCTTCAAAATCACCCTGAAGCTATGAAAAAGTCCAGGCAAAAAGTTCAGGATAAAAGAAGAATTTAATATGCATCACAATGCGAATTATTCACCTATATGGTACAATACAAGTTAATAATAAAAATTGAAACTCAATCCCCATGAGGACTTCAGCCTACAGTCCTAAGCTAAAAGGTTAACCAATGTGTAAATTGCTGACATGTTAAACAAAGACAACAAACTGGGTTTTGCCTTATTTTAGAAGTTCATTACCATAACCAATTTACACTATATAATCACAAATTCTAGGACCTCAATACCATGCAACCTTCTTTAAGAATACTCTTTCTTGAACTTCTGTTAAAAATTTGTCATCCAAAATACTCTAAAAATATGATTAAAAATTCAGAGTTCCTTGGCTATAATTTCACAGCACTCGGCTAGGATAGACAAGTATTGCTCATATCGTAACAGATCTCAAACATGCCAATATGATCCTTCCAAAATTGGTTGGTAATAGATAAAAACAACTAATATAAGAGAATATTCAGAATTTATAGTACCAAAATTTAAAATTCTTCTTTATTTCATAACCTCATTTGACTGTAGAAATCAAGGTTTAGAAAATGGTTGATATGGATACATATCATTTATTTCCCATTAGGTAAGAGGGATAAAAACTGCTCTCTTACTCTTCCAAATTTTGCAAGACACATGTAGTGTTTGTATGTTTAGATTATAGGATGCAGATAAGACATTGAAATCTAAAACAAAAACACACTATAGTTGAATTGATAGATTTAGATATTTCATGAAAATAGCCAATTGATGGAGTGTACTAAAAAAAGAGAATATCTCACCCAAATGATCGAGATAATCTATGGATGGGCGAATCAGCAACAGAAAATAAAGATCTGCATGCAATTTATAGCTATGATGAGCTAAGGCAACCGATACCAAGAGTGATACTTCCAACACGCATCGCTAATAGTTGTTCGTTTACCAATGAACTACATAAAACATAGTTCCCACCAGAATTCAAGTGTGTAGTTATCATATATATGTCGATATCTTACGTTTTTTGTGTGCATGCGTGTGGATATGCAACTAATACGACTCGAGAACAATGACGAGAACAATGACAGATCTGTAATTTTTGGGCATTAGGGGCAAAACTATAGGTCCAGGGTAGACCCAACCATGGTTCGGTTCGAACCGTGGAACCGAACCTAAACAGAACCGAAACCATATGTCTGGTTCCAATAACCGGAATCGGAACTATGACTCAAACGTTCAGTTAAGCTTTGTAATTTTAAAGAACCGGAACCGGAACCAATGGGTTTGTAATTTTAAAGAACAAAAACCGGAACCGCTGGTTCCGGTTCCGGTTCCGGTTACATGGTTCGGTTTCACGATTCCGAAACGGCTAATGCGAGTGAGCCGTTTCTGAACGGTTTAGTTTCACGGTTTGATGGTTCCATTGTCTTTCTTTCTTTTTTTTCAGCCCCTCCCCCCAAATCCTTATAAATACCACTAACTCTTTCAAACGCTCCACATCAATACATTCTTCAATTCTTCTCTCAACACTCAACTCTAAACTCTCAATCTTCAATTCTACTACTTTCAAATTTCAATTTTATTTGCCTTTTAATACAATTATCTCTTAATTTTTATCAAATCTTTTTTAATTTTTTATTATAAATCTATATCATTTTTCTTTTAATCAATTTTCTTTAAATTTTTATAAACTATTTTATAATTCTATTATACTTATTTTTATCATTTTTATTTAATTTTATTAAATATCTATACTCTAAATTATTCAAGTCATTCTCTAATTTTTTTTCTCAATGGTAAGTAGTTCCTCAAATTCAAACTATCAGTGTAGCCTCTTTTTTCATCAATAAAAATATCTCATTTCCCTCCAAATCCACTCTTTTGGCCCTAAAAATCTCATATTTGCCATAAAATCCAATCTTTCCGCTAAAAATCCTATTTTAATCTCTAAAATCAGATCCGGATCGTATCAAATTGGTATCAGAGCCCAGATCCTGATGGCAGCGACGAAAAAAGATGGATGCCGGCGAAAAGGATGGATGCTTGGGAGGATCGACAGTAGCGATATTGCAAGAGACGCAAACCCTGGTGAAACAAATGTAGGCGATAATAACGGGGATGATCCGCTCTCCACCTGAGAAAGAGATGCCGAAGCCAGATCTGAAGGGTCCACAATCCCTGGGCAGGCCGTCCAGAGGCCTAACGACACCCGAGTAATTTTTCAAAGGGCCTGCAGGCCGTGGTTTGCAGACGGAGCCCATTCTGGGCATCGACTATCAATGTGGTTTCTGTTTGAGCTTCAAGAATAGCGATGGATTCTTGGGATGGCTAAACAACAGCGACAGATACCCACAATGGAACGACGAGTTCAAAGGAGGCCCATGGGGAGACGTCGGTCCTTTCGAAGGCAACTGTGATGGCGATGGAGGCATTCCGATCTTTGACCTAGGAAGGGACGAGCGACGTCACTCGAAGTAGCATGGCACACGGACTTCATGCACAACCTTGAGGATACAGTGGTTCTGTGGGACGGAGTAATGATATGACTTGAGGACAATGGCAGATCTGTAATTTCTGGACACTATAGACAAAATTGTAATTTGGAGGGTCCATGAACAGATCTGTAATTTTGTGCTGAAACCTGTATGTCAAGGATATTTTGACAATTTAAAGGTGTCGGCTCATTAGGAGTTTTGCTATAAATAAAGGGAAGGATATTAGAAATGGGTTATGTGGAGTTTTGAGAAGAATTGATTGAGAATATGGATAAATCCCTTAGAATAGATTAGATTTTGTGAGAGTTAGACTTTTCTTTCGAATCAAAAGCTAGGAGAGTGGTCCTCCTCTCGAATTAAAGTCAACTATCCTTGTATCGTCTTTATTTTATCAATAAAAATATCTCGTCTTCCCCCCAAATACACTCTTTTAACCCTAAAAATCCCACCTTGCCACAAAAATCCAATCTTTCTACTTAAAAATCCTATTTTTATCCCTGAAATCAGATCCGTATCAACAACGTATCAACAATTCTGCTGGTTTTCCCGAATGAAAAAGGTAAAAGAACATAAGAAGCCCTACGAATAAGATTTTCCAGCAATAAACCATCTGGGATTAGAATGAGTTGAGTCGAAACACTGTACCTAGTAAACCATCTGATGTAAATGGTACATCGTGTCATGTCCTATTACTAAAAAGCTGTTGCAGAATAACTGGAACGAAAAAATGCTCCTAGCTAGTTTTACTTTTGCAAGTCTAGTTGTAATGCAAGTTTTAGGTTGACCACAGCGGAAGATTCCCAGGACAAAAACAAAAGAAAATAAAAGGACAGATCAATATATCATTGAGATATACACCTAAACGAGAATCAGTTGCCAAATTTCTTGACTTCTTTGAACTACAACATAGACGAACATTATTCATAAAAAGGGCAACAACTCAGAAAGTATAAAATATAAGTTCAAAATAGTTTACATATCTAGGCTACAGGTTAACATACCAGTAAATAGTGTTCTCTTCGGTCGAATTTTACGGACTTCCTCCAAGGCCTGATTACAAATATAGTAATGCCTTTCAGAACTCCAGGAATGATAAAATTAAAATTGCAAGAAACTTAAGACTAATTTATCCCACAAAAAGAAACCAAGACAGTAAAGAGATTAACCCGTGGTAGTCCAAAATGCGTTGACGAAGAACGATCCGGTCTCAGTGCATCCTGATAATATTTTGAGGCGTAAGCACCACAAGTATCAGCAAGTAAAGCATAAAGCCCAGAAGTTCAAATTTATAAGGATAAAGCATAAGGCACCATGATAAGGAGTTCACAGTCTCTGAGAAGCATGTAAGTTTCTGCTGGGATGTCACTAACATCACTGCAGAATTGAATAAATTCAGCATTACAAAATTTAGCACAAATGAGGTGCATTGAACAATATAATGCAAAAGTGAAGTACCTAATGTAACATGTATTGCCAAAGCGAAAACCAAGAGAGCGGTAACCCTGCCCATGCCAAACAGGCAAGGGAGTTATCTGTACCAGTAATGTGAAGACTTCAGAAATGAAATGGACGATGAACCACTTGAAAAATGAATGATGCCTCTTCAATACATAAGTGCGTGTTGATTACATGAAAACCAGTAAGCAGCACACAGAACCTAAAGAGAGAATCAACGAACATCTGAAGATGAAGGAAATGAGGCAAATCCTTGCTTAATATGATTATAGTTACTAACCTTTAGATCATGAACAAAAAATGGTTCCTCTTCAATTATATTGAACTGCAATGCTGAAACAGCAGCACCGGGTGTAACTACGCTTGTATCTACTAAGTAATAATGTGTCTTCTTCATCACCTGTAACAAATTCAGAATTATAAAAGATAAAATAGGTATATGTGGGACAAAAAAGCTTACATAATTCTTGCAGAAAAAATGGTTCGTGCAGTTGAGCAAATTGACGACTGGGTCAAGTTTGTTTCTTATACTGCATAGCAATATCCCTTACAAATGTCTAACATTGTCAAAACCCTTCTCACCACACTGAACATTGTCATGCTAGACCAAACAATCTGAATAGTGAATGCTTAGGAAAGAACAACCAGTTCATTGGTATCAATCTACCATGATTATACAACCGTCGGCAGAATGGCTTTCTCAGGCACTTTATATACATTACGTTAAACCCCCTCCCCTCACATCCCTCATTACCACACCACAACCACACAAAAAAAGGCAAAAAAGAAAAAGAAAAAGAAAAGGAAAAAAGAAAAGTGTTCCCAACCTCAAAGTCCCGCATTGCCACATAAATTGGGATGAATGGCTGGACATTATTTGTCCAATCACGAAGATCATCAAGACCTGCACCAAAGAAAAATCCCCTTGTATTGTATAAATAAAATTTTATTATAATAGCATAGTAGTTAATTGAATATATCATTAGTGCAACCAGTATAGAATTGTTATAAAGGATTGGAAAGTTTGGCTGTGATGAATAAGTTGCGGTATTACATGTGGATACAATCAGGAACAACGGCAATGTTGATACAAACTAAAAAATTGCATTATCAAAGTCCATTTTCAATGTTATTATAGGACTGTTATAACTTGATACTGTGATATTTCATTGCAGACAAATCTAAACTAGGATGAGGGAAAATCAAACTGATGCCTGTAATAAACAGTATTTGTGTTGAAATGGGTCAAAACTAAAATTTAAGCATACAACAGCTACATTGAAATCCCAGAAGAGCCTGGGAAGAAACCATAGTTCTTTACTTTTAAATACAGTACATAATGAATATAACCACATTCACTTGATAAGTTTCAAAATAATTCTAACAACTTGATGTAGAGATGCCTATGAAAAAGGAAAGAAAAGCTGTACGAAGATTATTGTGTCCTTTTGCACTTGCCTTTGGTAAAGATGTTTTGGTTGCAATGTTTGAAGTTTCAACTTGTTTGTTTCCATTACTCTAGGTAATGAAATTGATGGGCTTTATACACTTTTATTTCCAAAACAGAAAAAAATATAATGAGCGTGATCATTTGTGGAAGTTCCTTTCAAACAAGATGCCTCCTAGAATATGAGTTCAGAACCACCAGGTTGTCAAGAATATGTTGGCGGCGGATGCAACGCTGACATGAATTAAACCCAGGGAACATTGACACCTTTTAACAGAAGTAGCATAGCAAGTTGACATGAAATGCATTTAGACAATATTGAAGCAATTCATAAATCAATTGACAATCTGGTCTTAGTGTATCCATTATCGCTCGAGTCAATAACTTCTGCAGCTAAACAGAGAAAGTAGAGTAGATTATGTCCAAATTTCTTCATCCATGCACAAATTTACTTGAAAAATATTGTACTGCTAACATGGCAGTTCATTGTTCCAATTAAATTATTTAAATACTGATGTACGGCAAGCCTATGATGGACTCAACAACTCCCAAACATAAAGGAAAAATTTCACGCAAGGAATTAACAACTATCTTGGGAGCCATGATGAATACCTCCAATTGCATCAGCATGAGAATGGGTGATAACGACTGCATCAATTTTTCTCAACCTGATAGAGAACTGCATTAATAACAGAAAAGGCATAGAAGCGCATGATGCAACTGTAGCAAATAAAACTGGATGTAACAATAAAAACAATGCATATTTCTAGGGTAAGCATATGGTGCAATCAAAAGCAAAGTTAGGATTTAATTCGTAACTAATAACACCACGAATAATATGAAGTGGCATGACAAGCCACATGCGTATAATGCATCACAAATAATGTCAAAATTTATTGAGAGTTGCCATAAACTGACAGATGGAAACTACATGACTACAATGGAAGAACAAGTAACGTGGGAATCGGTAGTGAAAGCTAGATCTATGGATCTAATGATCTTATGGATGAACTATGGTTAATGATTGATAGATTAAAGATAACTAAATGATAACTTTCAGATCTCATGCACAGGAGCCTCACACCACCACTCACGAGCACCTCACATGAAGCAAGATTTTTAAGAGATAGAAGGTTCCCACCAACAACTGAGATTGCTCTCAAAAAAATCAGTTCATTCGCATTTATCAACTGATCAATAGTTTCCGACTACATGTTATTTATAAGCCTAGGCCACCACTACTCAACATATGAAACTAAAATAAATAATAATAAAAAGCTCCAATAACCTAATGAGACTACGTGCACAACACATGCCACTTAATAAAATAAATAAACCTAAAAATGACTACAAATAAGGTTATTCTTTGTTGAGTTTGCAGCATGTACTTGATCTTTCTTGACGCCCAAGCAATTGTAACTCTTGATGCGCATTTGTCATGCGTCAACTAGCCTAATCCAAATTGTTTTTGTCGCGTACAAAATCATCTTTTACATCTCACCATGAAAGGCATCCCTAAAAATTAACTATAAAATCCTTTGCTATTGCTTTAACAAAAGTCCACTTGTGTATTAAGAATAAATTGCACTCCTGCCACTTGCCCTATATGGGGTATGTTACTATTTGGACACGTTTTCATAACTCATTTAACTATTTGGACACGTTTTCCCCCGTTAACTAAGGTAAGAG
This sequence comes from Scilla litardierei, assembly GCA_030789695.1. Classification (NCBI taxonomy): domain Eukaryota; kingdom Viridiplantae; phylum Streptophyta; class Magnoliopsida; order Asparagales; family Asparagaceae; genus Scilla; species Scilla litardierei. The sequence goes on along the minus strand of CM061141.1, from coordinate 807,865 downwards.
AGATGGCGTCCCTTCTCAAAATTATCCCAAGTTCTCATTCCCTTCACCCAAACACAACGCATTGATGAATCTGCCGTGATATTTGTTCCAAAAATTTCCTGTGAAGTATTCTTAACTCCTATTGATTCATTGATTTCTTATCCAACCTTTTAAGTAATTGTCACCCATCCATGTCAACATTCTCATTTCAGCTACATCCCCTTTATGCATATGTTGTTTATTAATTTCCTAACATTCTACTCCATAATGTAAAGGCCACTTGAAAGAGGAAAACTTCTCAGATTTAGCCATCTACAAACTGGCCTTCAAGTTTCTATGGCAGTGGCCTCCCTTGCTCCAGAAAACTGACAGTAGTTCATGTAGAGAAATGTATGCCCTCGTGGCTATTTATCATGATGAAACATCTTGTTCAATAAATGAAAGTATTCTTTCTGGTAAAGTATTATCTGAGTTGTTCTTTGCTCGGATTATTCCCTTGGATTCATAGTTAGGTCACACATGTTTCGAAATGTAGATTACGATTATGAGAAATGTCTGACCTCTAATAGCTTGAATCTTAAAAGTGTTCATGGTCATAGATGTGTCGAGATAAGGGATATCAACACATCAGACAGACCATTGCGTCCCTGTCTGGTTGGTCTCATAACCAAGCAACTTGGTGAAGTTGAAAACAGGACGCAGGTGCTCAGTAAAAGCTGAGTTCACTGAACGACCAAAACAGGGAGTTATTAAATGGTTATACATTAACTGAACTATCATTAATAACTCTAAGTGATAATAGGTAAGTTGGTCCTTAGGACTTGAGATCATTGTATGAAGCTATGTGTGGACAGTGTCACTTAGGTCTAAAGATCTAACTTCGAGGCTAGGCCTGATGAAAGATCTTAGGCTGGGTGACACTCGAAACATATGAGCTAAGTAGTGATCAACAGAGGATTCGTCTCTTCCGTTAATGGGAAGTTAGTGTCACAGGTCGGTACGGCTCTCGGTAAAACCTTGGCCAAGGTAAGTTGTAACTTGTACAACCTGTATGTACCAGAGACCGATGTATACTGACCACTACTAGCCGATGGGGTTGATAGTATACCATACCCTAGACTAGCCGAGTGACATAGTTATGACGAAGGGACTAAAACTGCGGAAATTATCACAGTCACAGTCAGAGTGATTTCGTCGGCACTTTTGCCTAAACAAACCAACCACGTAATCGATGATCCCGAAACAGGGACGACACCTACTGCTAGTGGTCACTGTCGTCTTGAGACTTCGAGTCTCGGCCTGTAGTAAGGGTCAGGCTGTAGGATCTCACACCGAGTAACATTCACGTCGTAGTAACAGATAGAATGTATAAAGGATATCATTAGATGTAAAGAGAATACTAAATTCACAAGTTGGTTGTGAAATTGAAGCATTTGGGAATGGAGGAAATTTCGTATGAAATCCAGAGGATCAAACCGTGTAGGAATCGGAGCTCGGATGAGCCCAGAAACGCGAGAAAGGCGAAAGGGGAAGTGGGATAAAACCCACTTAGCATAACGGGCGAGGCCCGCTGGGTGCAGCGGGCGCGGCCCGCTGTCGCAGCGGGCTCGCCCGCTGGGCGCAGCGGGCGCAGCCCGCTGGGCGCAGCGGGCTGAGCCCGCGCGGGCGTGCCCTAGCGGGCACGCCCAGTAGCCTTAGGCGGGCGCCCCCGCTAAGCTTAGCGGGTCGCCCGCCACTTAAGTTATTTTAGGGTTTTTTTCAATGAAACCCTTGACGGCTACGAAATTTGGGTTTTTGCTCAACTTTGAGCAATTGTTTGAAGGGTCAAACGAGCTCGGATTTAGACGCCGTTTATTCCTACGCGTTCACCATCACTAGCTCTTCGAAATGATAACTTGTATCATCTCTAGAGCTCAACGATGAGTGAGGATTAATTGGTTGAAGGTTAAGGCTTTGTGTAAGCTACACTAACCCAAATTGAATTAATCCAAATCCCTCTTCCTAACATTAGTCCCACATTGCTCATGACAAAAGAAGGGGAGCCGGCCTCCTATATAAATAGGTGGGCACTCCCTTCTTTGTTTCTTGCACCAAGTCTCTGATTAAGGAGCTCACAAATATTTTGAGCAAACTTAATCTAGACTAAATTTATTCTCTTCCTCTATAAATTTTCCTGTCCTCCAACCGAGTCCTAGCAAGACAACGAGGAGGTCCGAATCTGATTCGGAAGTCTACGACGCGGGTTTACTCAAGTGAAATCTTCTACGGCTTGTGATGGCTTCGGAGGCAAGGTGCGCTACGGGAGCTGATCCAGTCTGCGGCGAGGAGCGACGCAACACGGGTCGGAAGTGCGCAACGGGAGCTGATCCAGTCTGCGGCGAGGAGCGACGCAACACGGCTCGGAAGACGGCTCAGATCAATGAGCGCAAGACGGTGCGGAACATCTTGCCTGCTCCAGGGCAAGATTCCGGGTGAGTCAATTATATATGCAATTAGTTTAATTAGTAGTTAGAACTTTCTCGAGTTGGTCGGACCCAACTCGAGTCAGTAGATTTCCTGGCTTAGGGAATTTTTCCTTAGGGCTTTATTTATTAAATAGTTTAATAAATTATTTCTTCCGCTGTTTTATTTATTTTGTTCGTCCGACTTAGGACGAATAGGAATAAATTAGCTCTAAGGGACCTTGAAAATCCCTACAGTGGTATCAGAGCTTGTTTATGCTTGAGTACGGGTTCTCGGGTTATGAGCTGACCCGAAGTAATCGCTTTTACCGTACCAAGTCCTGATAAGATAGAGATCTTATGTTAGGTTGGGCGTTGTCGAGAGGCATGCCGTAAAACAAGTTCGTGAGGTATCTTGTGACGGGTCTAGGGTGCCATGGATGATGGGCCTTAACAGCGTCACAATGATATCAGAGTGATACCCCTACAGTGGTATCAGAGCCAGATCTACTCTGTTCTATACTGCTTTTAACTGCATGTTTTAATTATGTGATAATTAGTTTAATGGCACATTCTTGTTTTATTTTGATGTCACAAGAAGGACTTGCTAGGTTAGCCATTAATTGACTCTTAAACTTTATGTGATAAATTTTAACACCATGCTTAATAAATTTTAAATTGTTTAAAAATTACCTAATGGACGATTAGGTTAGCCATTAATTTCCCTCAAACCTTATGTGATAATTTTGAGACACTGCTATGTTTTTAAATTGTTTAAATTGCCTATTGGACGATTAGGGTAGCAGCATATATTTTGAATCCTTATAGATGATAAGGACCTAATAAAAATCGTCTAACAAACCCATAAAATTTTGAATTTTAGGGATCCACTAGTTGATAAGGATTAACTAGTTGTAATTTAAAACACATTTAGTTGTTGAACGAACATGGAAATGATGACAACACCTTCAATGGATCATGATGTCGGTCAATGTGCTTGACTAAAGTTTTTGGACCAACCTAGCTAGACTGGGTAACAAGTGGTCCTGGCTTAGTCAATTCCCTGGCCGCGTCCACTGGACCGCAAAGTGTCGATTCATAACTATGTAAGTCCATCGACTATACCTAAGTCTAATACGATAATAATCTTATTCAAGATAAATCGTAGCCCTCCTTGTTTTAGGAGTTGGCAACTGTAAGAAACGTGTTTCGGTTGTTGAGCACACTCAAGCCGTAACAGGTCAATCTTATAGAAACCGATTTCTTGATTGACATCTTAACTTGACTGAAACCGTTGGCTCATCCCTAGAGCTTCGGTGTAAGTCTAACCAAGAATGTAGTCTTAAGCTCTGACCCAAACCGGCGTGTCGTGCATACACCGAGCAAAGGGGCAAGTCAGGCTTGACACGAAAACAAGGGTCCGACTAGGCTAGCCATTGTGATCCGGTTGAGCACACTCATGATCACAAATGACTAGGGGTAAAATCAAATAGGGAGTCATATTTTGATATGATCGACAAAGAGTTCGTCTACCTACAACCGAGTCGAACGACTTGTTGAGCTACACTCAAGGTCGGGCGACTCAAGGTTGTTGGATTCCTGCTCCCAATTAATTTTAATCATGTTTTGGAGAAAAACGATCTGTTTATTAATGGGAGAGTATAATTGGACAAACCCCATTCTAATTATATTTAAAAATATTTTGAACACATGCTAATTAGGAGTTCTAATCTTTGCAGCATGATGAGTAAGATTAATAATATCCGAGATAAGAATTTATTAACTGGTTTTAATATTAATAATAGCTGGTTGAAGAAGTCTATAGCAGAAAGGGAAGAAATAAAGCATGTCTATGCATTAACCTCTAAAATGCAAAGTGTAGTTCTTTCAGTTAATTCTAATGCATGGGTGTTAGACACCAGTGCAGGTTCTCACATTTGTAACCAGTTACAAGGATTGAGAATCAGTAGAAAACTTGAAAGGAATGAGATAATTCTCCAAGTCGGAAACGCAGCAAATGTTGATGTTGTAGCCGTAGGAGATCTTAGACACACATTAGCTGGTGGAGCTAACTTGCTTTTGAAGCAATGTTACTATATCCCAAATTTCCTATGCAATATTATATCTGTCTCAGCTTTGGCTAAAGATGGTTATAATTTTACTATCAGCGGAAATGTCATGAACATTGCCCTTGATGGTAAGTTGCTAGGATTTGGGACACTGAGCAATGGAATATACACTTTAAGCAATGAGGTGGTATTAAACGTTAATACTAGAAAACGTAAGGAATCTAGTTTTAATGAAACCTATCTTTGGCATTGTAGACTAGGCCATATCGGAGAGAAGAGACTCAGCAAGTTACATAAAGAGGGGCTCTTGGGCCTCTCGAATTATGAGTCATTCATTCGACACTTGCGAGTCTTGCCTCAAAGGTAAGATGGCCAAAACTCCTTTTGCCAGTCAAGGGGAGAGAGTTATCGAACTCTTGGGTCTAGTACATTCCGATGTATGTGGACCCATGTCTACGTTAGCCAAAGGTGGATTTTCATATTTCGTCACGTTTACTGACGACCACTCAAGATTTGGACATGTGTTCTTGATGAAACATAAGTCCGAAACGTTTGAGCGATTCAAGGAGTATCGTGCCGAAGTCGAAAAACAGACTGGGAAAAGTATTAAGATTCTTCGATCCGACCGAGGAGGAGAATACTTAAGCCATGAATTCCTCACTTACTTAAAAGAGAATGGGATTCTCTCTCAGATCACTCCTCCTTACACACCTCAACATAATGGTGTTTCAGAAAGGAGAAACCGGACCTTGTTAGACATGGTTCGGTCTATGTTAAGTGAAGCTGAGTTAACTACTTCCCTCTGGGGCTATGCCCTGGAAACTGCTATATACATTCTAAATAAAGTTCCGTCAAGATCTGTGCATTTGACTCCGTATCAGATATGGACAGGGAAGAAACCCAGCCTCAATCACTTGAAAGTATGGGGTTGTCCTGCTTATGTCAAAAGGCAAAATCCAGACAAACTGGAAGACAGATCTATACTGTGCAAATTTATAGGGTACCCAAGACATTCATTAGGTTATGTCTTTTACCATCCAGAACAACAAAAGATTGTTGTCTCTAGACATGCCACCTTTCTAGAAAAGGAATTCCTCGTGAAGGAATCCACTGGCAAGGTAATTGATTTGAATGAATGCTCGGGGGAAGTACCCACACAGCAACAAGTGTCGGAACCAGTGGGAGAGTCAGAACTTGACATCTCCCAACCAGTGAGTAGGAAGTCAAGTAGGATTCCTCGAGCACCCGAAAGGTACTACGGTTTTCTCGTAGACGGGGGAATCAAGGATAGCATCATAATTGATGATGACCCTATTAACTTCCAGGAAGCCATAAAAAGCATAGACTCTGACAAATGGCTAGATGCAATGAAATCCGAAATAGATTCCATGCACGTAAATAAGGTATGGACCTTAGAAAACGTGCCCAAGGGAAATGTTCCCATAGGCTGCAAATGGATCTTCAAGAAGAAGATTGGAGCAGATGGAAAGGTAGAGACGTACAAGGCTAGACTGGTTGCAAAAGGATATCGTCAAATTCTAGGAATAGATTATGACGAAACTTTTTCGCCAGTAGCCATGCACAAGTCTATTCGGATAGTGCTCGCTATTGCTGCCTACTACGACTATGAAATCTGGCAAATGGATGTGAAGACTGCATTCCTAAACGGTAATTTGGAAGAGCAGATTTACATGACTCAGCCAGAAGGCTTCGAAGTCAGTGGGAGCAATGGAAAGGCGTGCAAGCTGCACAGGTCCATTTATGGACTCAAGCAAGCATCAAGAAGTTGGAACATCCGTTTCGACAAAACAGTCAAAGAGTTTGGTTTTGTCAGAAATGAGGATGACCCATGCATCTATAAAAGAACCAGTAATAAAAATTCTTTAGTCATCCTAGTTCTATACGTAGATGACATTCTGATAATAGGCAACGACATAGAGATGTTAAAGTCTGTTAAAAATTGGCTATCAACAAATTTCTCCATGAAGGACTTGGGAGAAGCATCCTACATACTAGGTGTGAAGATTCATAGAGATAGATCTAAACGGATGCTAGGACTCTCCCAAACGAGGTACATTGAAACCGTGTTAAAACGTTTTAACATGGAAAACAGTAAGGGTGGTTCATTGCCAGCCAATCATGGGATAGCCCTCACCAAGAAGATGTCTCCACAAACCGACTTGGAAAGGGCAAAGATGACCAAGATCCCATATGCTTCTGCTGTGGGATCTATCATGTACTCCATGATTTGTACCAGACCCGATGTCGCTTATGCACTAGGTATAGTAAGCCGATATCAGTCTAACCCGGGAGAAGAGCACTGGAAAGCAGTCAAGACAATTCTCAAGTACTTGAGAAGAACTAAAGACTTGGTCTTGGTCTATGGAAGTGAACACCTGAATGTTGAAGGGTTCACAGATTCAAGCTTTCAAAGTGACATGGATGATAGCAAATCGATCTCAGGATATGTTTTCACTCTCAACGGAGGAGCAGTCAGTTGGAGGAGTTCCAAACAAGTTACTATTGCAGACTCCACAATGGAAGCCGAATACATAGCGGCCAACGATGCAGCAAAGGAAGCAGTCTGGATGAAGAAGTTCATTAACCAGCTCGGGATGGTTCCTGCCGTTGAAAATCCAATACCGTTGTATTGCGACAACAATGCAGCCATCAGCCTGGTTCAAGAACCTAGATTCCACAAGAGATCCAGACATATTCTTCGCAAGTATCACCTGATTCGGGAGATAGAGCAGAGGAAAGATATAGAACTCCTTAGAGTCTCTTCAGAAGACAACTTAGCAGATCCATTCACGAAGGTGCTGGCACGTGATCGTTTAGAAAAACTAGCGTGTAAATATGGTATGAGATACCAAAATAAATAGGCCTGAGTGCAAGTGGGAGATGTAGAGAAATGTATGCCCTCGTGGCTATTTATCATGATGAAACATCTTGTTCAATAAATGAAAGTATTCTTTCTGGTAAAGTATTATCTGAGTTGTTCTTTGCTCGGATTATTCCCTTGGATTCATAGTTAGGTCACACATGTTTCGAAATGTAGATTACGATTATGAGAAATGTCTGACCTCTAATAGCTTGAATCTTAAAAGTGTTCATGGTCATAGATGTGTCGAGATAAGGGATATCAACACATCAGACAGACCATTGTGTCCCTGTCTGGTTGGTCTCATAACCAAGCAACTTGGTGAAGTTGAAAACAGGACGCAGGTGCTCAGTAAAAGCTGAGTTCACTGAACGACCAAAACAGGGAGTTATTAAATGGTTATACATTAACTGAACTATCATTAATAACTCTAAGTGATAATAGGTAAGTTGGTCCTTAGGACTTGAGATCATTGTATGAAGCTATGTGTGGACAGTGTCACTTAGGTCTAAAGATCTAACTTCGAGGCTAGGCCTGATGAAAGATCTTAGGCTGGGTGACACTCGAAACATATGAGCTAAGTAGTGATCAACAGAGGATTCGTCTCTTCCGTTAATGGGAAGTTAGTGTCACAGGTCGATACGGCTCTCGGTAAAACCTTGGCCAAGGTAAGTTGTAACTTGTACAACCTGTATGTACCAGAGACCGATGTATACTGACCACTACTAGCCGATGGGGTTGATAGTATACCATACCCTAGACTAGCCGAGTGACATAGTTATGACGAAGGGACTAAAACTGCGGAAATTATCACAGTCACAGTCAGAGTGATTTCGTCGGCACTTTTGCCTAAACAAACCAATCACGTAATCGATGATCCCGAAACAGGGACGACACCTACTGCTAGTGGTCACTGTCGTCTTGAGAATTCGAGTCTCGGCCTGTAGTAAGGGTCAGGCAGTAGGGTCTCACACCGAGTAACATTCACGTCGTAGTAACAGATAGAATGTATAGAGGATATCATTAGATGTAAAGAGAATACTAAATTCACAAGTTGGTTGTGAAATTGAAGCATTTGGGAATGGAGGAAATTTCGTATGAAATCCAGAGGATCAAACCGTGTAGGAATCGGAGCTCGGATGAGCCCAGAAACGCGAGAAAGGCGAAAGGGGAAGTGGGATAAAACCCACTTAGCATAACGGGCAAGGCCCGCTGACCCAGCGGGCCCGCCCGCTGGTCGCAGCGGGCGCGGCCCGCTGTCGCAGCGGGCGCAGCCCGCTGTCCCAGCGGGCCCGCCCGCTGGGTGCAGCGGGCACGCCCGCTGGGTGCAGCGGGCGCAGCCCGCTGGTGACAGCGGGCTGAGCCCGCGCGGGCGTGCCCTAGCGGGCACGCCCAGTAGCCTTAGGCGGGCGCGCCCGCTAAGCTTAGCGGGTCGCCCGCCACTTAAGTTATTTTAGGGTTTTTTTCAATGAAACCCTTGACGGCTACGAAATTTGGGTTTTTGCTCAACTTTGAGCAATTGTTTGAAGGGTCAAACGAGCTCGGATTTAGACGCCGTTTATTCCTACGCGTTCACCATCACTAGCTCTTCGAAATGATAACTTGTATCATCTCTAGAGCTCAACGATGAGTGAGGATTAATTGGTTGAAGGTTAAGGCTTTGTGTAAGCTACACTAACCCAAATTGAATTAATCCAAATCCCTCTTCCTAACATTAGTCCCACATTGCTCATGACAAAAGAAGGGGAGCCGGCCTCCTATATAAATAGGTGGGCACTCCCTTCTTTGTTTCTTGCACCAAGTCTCTGATTAAGGAGCTCACAAATATTTTGAGCAAACTTAATCTAGACTAAATTTATTCTCTTCCTCTATAAATTTTCCTGTCCTCCAACCGAGTCCTAGCAAGACAACGAGGAGGTCCGAATCTGATTCGGAAGTCTACGACGCGGGTTTACTCAAGTGAAATCTTCTACGGCTTGTGATGGCTTCGGAGGCAAGGTGCGCTACGGGAGCTGATCCAGTCTGCGGCGAGGAGCGACGCAACACGGGTCGGAAGTGCGCAACGGGAGCTGATCCAGTCTGCGGCGAGGAGCGACGCAACACGGCTCGGAAGACGGCTCAGATCAATGAGCGCAAGACGGTGCGGAACATCTTGCCTGCTCCAGGGCAAGATTCCGGGTGAGTCAATTATATATGCAATTAGTTTAATTAGTAGTTAGAACTTTCTCGAGTTGGTCGGACCCAACTCGAGTCAGTAGATTTCCTAGCTTAGGGAATTTTTCCTTAGGGCTTTATTTATTAAATAGTTTAATAAATTATTTCTTCCGCTGTTTTATTTATTTTGTTCGTCCGACTTAGGACGAATAGGAATAAATTAGCTCTAAGGGACCTTGAAAATCCCTACAGTTCATAGCGTGTTATAATATGTCATATCAACGCTCAACGATAAAAGTTGGCCGATTTATTTATTGAGCATTATTCTGTACAGACAAGCCTTGTGTTGGATGACGATTATCATGAGTAGTGGGTGAACAAATGCCAGTTCATTTATTGCTTGCATACTAGATCACATGAAAAAAGAAGTAAACCTTGGTACGTTGTACCCAAAATTTTCAGCATTTTAATCTACAATGTAACTTTTTCAGTTTTAGACCAGCAGAATTATTCTTTATGGTTTTGGATTCCCAAAATGATATTGAAAGTTACTACATGCATCCCTATCCAAAAATTAAAAGAAGATTTTTATCTGTATCAGAAAGAAAACCAAAATCATATCTGAATCTGTAACCGTCCGGATATGAAATTGACATATGTCTCCAGATGATATTCAACTTCAGACCTGAATATGGTCACACTTATCATACCTGGATGCACCACAGCAGTAGATGACTACCAAATAATAGGCTTTAAAATAGGATTCATGGTAAAAACATTTTACAATTCTGCTGGTCAGTTAATGTGTTTTCTTAAATAATATAGAAAGCTAAACTCACCAAAACACACTTGAGAACATCCTGGTACTTACAGGCATTCTGCACTGAATCATGGTAAGCCATGTTTGCAGCTTTCAGTAAATTTCTTGATATAGAACACGTCAAGGCATTGTAGATGCAACAATAGCAACAACAACAGTAGTGACAATATCACTGTAACAACAATAACAACAATAGAAGTTTTACACAAAGGACAAGCATTCTACCATATCACAACAGGTACATAGATAAAAGCATGCATTGCATGTTTTTATCACAGACGGACAGTGGCAGCAAAAATATTATTTTTGTCTCTTACCCAAAAGCAGGAAACCACTGAAGCGCACTTTGGTAGAAAAACCTGCATATTATAATCAAAAGTTACATATGCATCAGAATTAGTGCATCAAAACAAAGACAAGTTGACAATTCATTAGGTACAAATATTAATAAGTTCTTATTTTGCGCTTGCTTCGTATATTAGCTTAAACTATGGGCTTCAAGAATCATATAGTATTATGGTGCCTATTATCTTCCCAAATTGAAACATAAATCCCTTCCATTACTAAGTTGTAACCAATTTGCTATTGGTTTTTGTTGCACCCTTGAGCCGGCACTGGATGGACTTGCTCGAATGAAGATGAAAGCCCACACGACCCATGAAAGAAGCCTGAAACTGACTAAGTCAAAGTCCACATGTCATTTGCCCGTTGCGCTCCCACCTATCGAACGTGGGGTTGAAGATGGGCTCATAAGGAGCGGGGACGTGGGCGACGGTTACCTCTATTAAGGAGGGATGATCGTGGCGCCATAATTGGTGAACGTTATTCTCCCAACGTCACTGAAGAGACTTAGGAAGTCTATAAATACACGGGAGCTGAACAGAATAGGGGGACCGGAAGATACAAAACTTAGGACATTGACATTCTGCATTCCACTTGATATTTCTTCCTCAAAATAGCTTGCGACGTCTGACTCAAGACGAATCTCTGTGTGTCGATCTCAACAGCTCCAAGCTCTCTCTTAAGTTCACATTCTAACTTAAGTATCAGAGGAGATTTGGGTCGAAACCCAAATCCGACCTCCCTGACGTTTCTTTGTGGTGCAGGAAGCTCGTGGAGTGATCCAACAGGAGGGTTGTACCTCCATCAACGATCGTTTGAGACTTGATCCGCTCAGAGGGTCGAACGAGCATCACATACTCATTCCGCCACCAACGACCCCGGTTCTACCAACCAGTGTCCCACTCAACCTGCTGACGAGGCTCCCCCTCAACGGAAGAGTCCACGTCAGTCCAAAAATTGTTATCGTCATTTTTGACCTTAATAGTTTTGGTACGTTATACTGAAATAATTACTGGTCTCAAAAATTAGAAAATCAAACATTTTGTCAGTAAACCAATTTGAGCATCCTTTGGCTTCTATATATGCAGAATAATTTTCAAAAACTTTGCATGTGGGCTTCTATGTACAAATACCATCCCTCTTTTTAAAATGTAGTAGACATCTATGGTATAGATATAGGGTACTCAAAGATTTTACAATCCATGAAGCGCCCCAAGTGGGCATGTTTAAAATTAGAGTGCCACAATTCTATTTTCAAAAATGCTAGCTATGATTAATTCTTGGGTTCATTGAAATTCTTATATATTATAGGTTCCCCAATCACGTAACCAATATGGAACTTTTCTCTCGGTGCTTGGGGCATTATGTATACCCCCTAATTAGGGTATGGCATCCTCATCACACTAACACTTCACCAAGCAACTTTGCATTCTAGATGCATCTCCCATAGATGCAGGAGGTTCCCCATCACATCTATATGTAGCATTGCTTTATTTTGGATAACACTTCGCTTTATGTGGCACTTAGTCCCCACACTTTTGGCTAGTGGTAGGCTTTGATAACATTTGTAATGCTCCAAATAGAAACATTTAACAATAATATATTTTCCACGTTTCCTCCTTTAAAAATGCTTGATATGATTAATTTGCGTTCATATCTATATTACATTTGACAGCTGTTTTTGAATCCTAGGGCTGACTAGGACAAGCTGACTAGGACAAACATGTTGATAAAAGGATGGTTGAGATTTAATCTTAAGAAATGGAGGGTTAGATGAGAGTTGGTAAAATTTTTGGAGGGGAAAAAATAAATTTTGATAGAGAATTATGATGGCGTGACTTGCAAAATTTTGAAACAAGAAAACCATTGGGAACCGACAGACATCATGTCACCTTTTGGTATCACTTCCCCAAAAAAAAGTTTTAAAAAACCAACCAAAATTTTCATTCATCAAACTTTGAAAACCATTCGCTTGAACCCTGTAACACTTTAGAGGGGAAAACCAAATTCTCTTCTGTCAAATATCCAAAAGGCTGGGACTTTTTCCGTCGAATTCCATTCGTCGCAGAAGGAATCGCGTCTTCCAGGTACCTTACCTCCTCAAATGCTCTCCAATCATCTTCAATCCTTCTCAGATCTCTCTTCCACTGCCCCGATGTCTTCATCTCACATGCACTCTCGGTTTAGGTCTCAGTTATCGGACGAAGACCCAATAGCGCTGGATGTGCCACACTCCGACCCGTCGTCGTTGTCGCTCCCTTCGGTCGCCGCCTACAGCCGAGTAATTTCCAGTTGCCTCTGTTTTCTGTTTCTTTTTCTTTCTCTTCGTGCTACTCACATGTTTGTTGTATTGCCTCAATAAAGCTCATTTTCAAACTTTGGCAATAGGCCTTTCATGGGCATGTATGATTTTTTTTCAATGCTAGCGGTATCAATGGAATTTTGACCTGATCTCTTTTGAGTTGTGGGTTTGTGAGAATTCTTAATTTGTTGCTGGGGTTTGCTACATGTTATATACTACTGTGCATTGTATTGGCTTTTGTTTTTGTTTTTGGATATTGAAGAAGGGGAATTTATTGATATTTATATTCTTATTGTCAAATGAAGGTGCATTTGATTATCGGTTTAGCGCTGGATGTGCCACACTCCGACCCGCAGTCGTTGTCGCTCCCTACGGTCGCCACCTTCAGTCCCCCCCCAATGACTGCCTACAGTCAAGTAATTCCCAATTGCCTCTTTTTTCTGTTTCTCTTTCCTTCTATTTATGTTTCTCACATGTTTGTTGTATTGCCTCAATGAAGCTAAGTTTCAATCTTTGGCAATATTCCTTTCATGGGCATGTATGATTTTTTTTTCAATGCTATCGGTGTCAATGGAATTTTGACCTGATCTCTTTTGGCTGGCTAGGATCTATTTTAGTAAATTGTTCAGTTCTGGGTTTGTGAGGATTCTTAATTTGGTGTTGGGGTTTGCTACAAGTAAGCCACTGCCTACATCACTGTGCAATTGCACTTGGATTCCAATTTCGGGGGCTTTATCTATCAGGAGCATTGGTTGTGATATTCTCAGGGACAATCACATTGTTTTCTGATTCTGTCCGCGGCATCTTGGTTGGAGTTTCCAACATATTTCTTTTAAACTTGAGAGATTTTGGCGTATGTTTACTGGGGATCTTCCTCGACTCATTTTGGTCATTGACAGATTTTCCTACTATTGTTACCATTGGTCGAGAAGAATCTGGGGTTAGCGCCAATGCCTTCTACATCCCAATGGTTGCAGCCTTATAGGCAATATCATGAATTATCGAACTACAGAAGAGTATGGTGTCAGTCGCTTCTGCAAGCTTCTCGACATATGTCCTCCTGGACCTTCGATCATTAATGTTGAATCTTCTGTCAAAAGAGCATGTAGTATTAGAACAACCACAAGTCAAATATTTTATATCGAAAATCCAATGTCCTATTTGTAATTCATTTCCTTTTATCAGTCATAAAACTAGGACTCTAATGCAAGTTGTACAATAGTTCGCTTAAGTTGCAGATTGTCTGGGTTTCCTCACAATAACAATAACAACAAAGAATTGCTGGGGAATTTTTTGATATTTATATTCTTAATGTCAAATGAAGGTGCATTTGATTAGTCTTTGTTGTGATTTATTGGCATGGGTCGGTCGAGTAGGAGGCAGATCTAGAATCAATGACCGGAAATGGGGAGGCAGTCTGCGACATTGAACTCTTGCGTCAACAGCAGCATAATCCATCTAAATGCATAGAACTGAGGGTTGACCTGCAATTTCCAAACAAGACTACAATACAAGATATCAGATAAAAAGATATGGAAGCTCTCTGCTCGAGGTCAACAACGTCGTTAAAAAGGAAGGAAGTAGGCAATGTCACCGTTAATGGATCAATCACTGAGATGAGGAGGTGAGCAGCTTTAAGATTAAACCAAAATTGACAGGTTATAATGCTTTAACATCCAATCCATTTGATTACACCTTTTTAAAGTAAGTTTAGGTGATGAGTTCTTTTTGTTGTGGGCTGGAGCAGTTGTGGGAGTTTTTTTTAATAACATCTGTTTTTGCAATGTTAGCAATCTTTTGTCATGGTGTCTATTGCTATTAGTTCTTTATTTCACTTGCTAAACGTGCATGTATGTTTTCTCATCTATTTATGGGTCTTGGGTGTCTGGGTTTTTTCTGGGTTTACAAGACGTGTGGGTTTCTAATGCTTTATGCGGATTTAGAGTTTAGGGCAAGTGAGTTCTCATTAAATTTTTATATTTTGCAACGTTCTTGCAGCGTGCGATTGATGATTGATGAATTTGCCCAAGTACTGGTTTTTGCATCTTGGTGTTGATATTTTGGTATCATTTACTGGTAATTTCATCTTTGTTGTCTCAAAAGCGATTGATATTTGCATGCCAGACAACTTTTAAGTCACTACAGATACAACAATAATTACCGTCTACCTAATTCAGTTAAAATTTATGAAGGGTTGCAACATTATCGAAAATATGTAAACCAATTGTGAAAGGGAAAAAGATAAAATATAATGTTTAAGGAAGGGTTGGATCCAAACCCAACATGATAGTGGGCCAAATTAATAAAAGCTCTCCATATAATTATTATTTTGACAAAAAACTATCAACATGTGCGGACCCACATGGAGCTAAAGATGGGCATACGCGCACTGACTTTTACCAAAAAAATCAAGTTCTTATTCAATACATATTCAATTTAAGTATATGTTGCCATTAAAATAAGCTAATCTTGAGACCATCTCAAGTAGTAAAGTTTTAGATTTGGATACACGAGATCCAAGATTCAAAGTCTTTGCTTTGTTTCTTTGTTTCTAATTTTTCCTCTTATCAATATGCAAAAAAAAAAATTCTTCTCTTCATTTATAGTCGAAAAAATAGTATTAATAGCTTTAGAATTGCACAGGGCCGCATGTTCTTCAATCCGATTCCAGTATCTTTCCGATGTTCTTTGCCATCTTTGTCAATTTCGATCGGTGGTGTCCATCCTTCAATGACAGTGATCCATGCCTGGACTTAATGGGCCTTTTTAAATCAGCTTTTTAAATCATTCGAATCTATTTCTTTAGATTTTGCATTAGAAAAAATTGTTGTTTTGATTGTTTTATGATTGAATTTGTAGGGATCGAGTTGAAGAGAGTTTCAGATGAAGAATTCCAGAGTTTCAGATGAAGAATTCCAGCAAAAATTTTATTCGATCTGCCTTCGTTTGTGACAAAGTACTATATGGTTGTTCTCTGTTATGTGAAGGTTAAAACCTAGCAATTTTTTCTTCTTTCAGGTTATCAAATTGTATAGTTATTCTTATTTCATCTCATCGCTGGAGACCATCCTTTTTAGCTAAAAGTAGTATAGTTATTCTTTGAACTATTCGGTGTATGATTACAACATTGTTCTATTAAATATGGAATTGAAATGTTTGGCTTTACACATATATCTTTGTTACGTCTATTTTTGATACAACATTTTATGGAGTTGATTTACCTCAAATCAGGGGTGGCAAATGGGTCTGAACCCACCCGACACATAACCAAGCTGAATTATTTGGTAGGGGTCAAAACATATGGAATTGATATTTTACGCTAAATCTGCAAATGAGATTTGAAATAACAAATGAATGTAAAAGGGATTACATTATTAGGCAAGGAGTCGGTCTTAAATCAAATTATAAACAAACATCATGTATTATCCACTTAATTTTCAAATTGGTTGTTCATTAAAAAACAGTTACTTTACACTTATTTATCATTGATTTGCAATTTGTTCTATTCCTGTGAAATTTTGTAATTACACAGGATGATTAAAAACATTGAAAGCACATAATTCTTTTACACAAGTATTTGGAAACATGTATATCACGATGAACAAAAAGTATCATTTACTAATTTGGTTGGTAATAATTTAGAAACTGGCTCCTTAGAAAGTTGCATAGATAGTTACCTTAGAAATATTTTAACCATGTACATGTATACACGCACATTGTAATTCTGTCTCATCTCATCTTTTGCTTTTAGCTTTTGCATCCATTTGGTGAGAGCCTTAGAAATTGAAGTATATTAAAGTTGGGGACAAAATTTAGCATGATATTGTGCTTTAGTTATTAAAGTTTGTTTTAAATTATATCATGCTTTAATTATTGCAGTTTGTTTAAAATTAAAGGATTCAAGATTTGAGTGGGATATATTAAATGAACGTTGTGTCTAGAGGGAAATTTTTTTGGAGAAACTGAAATTTTTCGTTGAAACTAAACTTTTTTGGGAGAACTAAATTCTCTGGGAGAAATAAATTTTGGTGAAACTAAAATTGTTGGGGTCGTTAAATAATAATTATCATGCTTTAAAATTTGGAGATCAAAGATTTTAATGGTGGAAATATTTTAAATGCACCGTGCCCAATTCAAATTTTTGCCGGAGGCACCCATTAAATTTTTTTACGCTAATTTGTTGATCTGCGCCGAAGGCGTCCGCGTCGAATTTGTTGTTCCGCGCTGAAGGGTGTCCGTGCCGCTAAATATTTTTACGCTAATTTGTTCTTTTAAATTTTGGCTGTGGAAATAATTTTTTGGGAAATAAAGATTTCGCAGGAGAAAATCTTAAATGAACCGTGCCCGCGGGCACGGGTTATGACTAGTGAACCTTTATATATCAGAGGTCATCTTATTACATAAACAATATGGGACTATTCTCTCAGTATTTTATGAAGCAAGTGCTTATAAAAGCTAACTTGAAAAAGGAGATGTTGGAACACAATAAACTATATTCATGATGCAGTAAATATATTGGAAAGCACAAAATAAAGATTAAGCATATCAAAGCACCAATAGTAACATGCATGCTAAGACAACTCATGATTACACTTCATCATGTGTGGATCTGAGCAAAAAAAACAAAGTTGAACTTATGTCCATTATTGAACTTAGAAACTAAATTTATTTTCATGTAAGTATCTAAAATATAAAGTTGTCGCAGTATCTCACAAAGAGAAGCAGCTAGGCTATGTTCAGCAAGTAAAAAGATTCAGTCTTAATCACATAAGAATGTATACATTTGGAAGGAACAGATGAATAAACAAATATAAGAATCATTTCTCTATGTAAGTTTCCTACAATAAATTGCAATGATTATGGAAAATGCATCAGACTTCACTGTTCATTCAATTTTTATTGGAGCACAATTCGTTTTTGCATGAACATTGAAACTTAAAATGTAGAATATGAATTATTCATACTCAAAGAAACTATAGATGATACATACTTGCCAACATCTACGAGAATGTTATGTCTTCCTATAGAGTTGGTGTAGCAGAGGAGGATGCTTGTGTTCCGTCTTCTATTCTTATTGCCAGGTTCGGTTGCTTTTGAACAAACCTGTATGGACAACCAAAATATGAGAACAAGGTGTCTTTAATCCAAGATGTTCAGCCATAACAACTAAGCGTGGATCACAAGATTCGCTACTTAACAAAATCTCTTAACAAATCTCACATTCATACCGCGCATGTCTTTGTAGGATGGGTGAGGCAGCTCACACGAGGAATTCCTTCACTAGTTCCTGATCCAATAAAGATGATTTCAGACTGCTCGTTTGGTTTTTCTGTACCTGCCAAGTCTGAAAGGAACAGAGTTAGTGCATCAAATCAACTCTGCTTGTGTGGATTAGGTGGAATCTGTGTGTGTGCGAGGCGCACGCGCACATGCATGTGTGTGAGCTAAAACTAGGTAGTTGGTAGGATGTTCATTTATTACTGAATCATTCTTCATTTAGATGTTTTTAACATAAGACTATCCACCAATGCCCTCCTATTGACCTTATTATGTGCATGCAGTTTTTTGCTAATTTCAACCTGTAAACAAATGTTGTTATTTTATTACCGAACTAGTTGCATGAAATACTTAGGGTTCACATGATCTACTGATATAATTTATTTCCAACTTTCTCCTCTAGTTTGATTTGGATACCATATTTCTGTCAAGGAAAACCCTTTCCTAAATTTATCATACCACAGTTCATAATTATTCCATCTCAATATATATCATCTTCTTATGGTGCATCCCACTTTTTTGAAGTAGTCATTTTTTCATGATTTCATCGAGCTTCTTAGGTACACGTCCAACATGTTATCCATCTTTGATTGCGGAACTATGGGTATAAACATTCTCAATTATATATTATTAACATATACAACATAATCGCACTTCCCATTTATGTCTTTTAACATTTTGCTTTCAAAATTATACATGAAAGTGTTCTCATGATACCTGAAAATGTTGTCAAAATTCAGAACTCCACTAGTTCTATAAGATGCGTCCTCCGTCTACTTTTAATAAGTTACTAAGATGGAGATATATCGATCTAGTGGATAATCATGTCATGACAAGTCTCTGCTGATTAGCTTACATAATAAGCCAGCACACCAACATATGAACACATGCAAACACAACCACCGCACAACGATAGCCTAAGATACTACAACAGCCCCCACACAACCAACACCAACCTGTTGGCAACTACATACGCTAAAATTCAACAAACCTAAACACTCATACAGGTACTTTGTTTGAGTTCTATAAACCAATTCTCCACTAAAACCGCATCAAACTTAAGCATCTACTTGAACAAAACAACTCTAAACATGCCAAACCAATAGTTGCATTTCAAATGTAAGATTAGAAGTAATAGTATAAAATCAACAAATCCCAGCAGAGACTTGTCAAGTGCATCACCATTTGAAATTAAGAATATTGATATCAAGAAATGCGCCTTCTTCAAAATCTGTGGAAAAAAAGAAAGAAACAAAAACCAATACAATACAATGTAAAATCAATCCATCTAGGACCATGTAAAAGAAAAATGACCCCCATTGATTAGTCCATCAAGAACCAATATAATTCAAGATAATATGAAACATGTAGCCAATCCAGCAACAAATTAAGAATCCTTACAAACCCATAAGTCAATAATTTACTAAAATAGATCACATCCCATCAAAAGCAATGAGGTCAAAGTTCTATCGACACTGCCGTCATTAGACACAGATATCTTGCAGACCCATGTAAGAAATCTTGCTAAAGAGTGCATCTGGGCTTCGTTGAGGCAATACAACAAACAGGTAAAAGACGCGACGATAACGAAGAAGAAATTGACAAAGAGGCAAAAGAGTATTACTCGACTGGAGGCGGGCATTTGGAACGAGCCGGCGGCGTCGACAGAAAGCGGCGATGGCGGCGTCGGGCCGGAGTGGGGCCCGCCATATGGTGCAGGAACGGGTTCGGATGAAGATGGGTAGACCCGCAGGTCGCAAACAGAGTGCCGCCAGCATCAGTTGAAGGACAGCAGTTCTCGGAGGCTCTACAAAAATGAGAAATAAGATTTGGAAAGATGGCAAAATTTCATGACTATTCAAAAATTACAAATAATTTTAGAAGCCGATCGAAATTAAATTTAATTACAAAAAAAAACTAACTTTTTGTTAAGTCGGATTTCACAGACGAAATGCTTAAAAAGAGTATTGTGTTATATGACTGTGCATTGACCCTTAGTATCTATCATCTTATAATGTTTTAATCTTATTAATATAGGAGTTATGGCCTCTATCATAGACTATGTTTTTCTCAACTCTCAACACATTGGTCGGTTTTGTGCCGTTTTTGACAAAATATTCAAAACCAAAACCGAACCGATCATATGTACAAACCAACCGAACCGAACCGAGCATGTATTTGTACAAAACCGAGCCAAACCAACATGTTCGATTCGGTTTTGGTGCACTTTAACTGGTCGACTAGTAACGCTTAATCTATAGCGACTACGAGATCGGATATTGGAAAAAATCCTTTGTCATTTTGTGTGGCATTTGACTTCGCATGTTTATATGTTTATAATTTTGTTAAGGTGCCGTTAATTTCACCGAACAAAGTTTTACACCCCGCTTTTTTCTTTTTGTTATTTTTTCAGAGAGGAAAGGCTATAAGTAGATGTTATAAGAAAGATTTTTGTTGATAATTTTCAAACATGTTACCTTATGTTAACTCTTTTTTAATAAACGATTTGATAGAAGCAAAGCACTGATATGACAATATCAATATCAACCGGTAATTGCACAGATTAAACGATTTGTTGGTGAAGAGTTTCCCGTCTCTTATTGGTCACCATAGGTTCGATTGTTGGTGAAAGAGAGGTGCAAAATATGCACTGTTCATCTTTAACAATAAAAGAGAACGTGTGATGAGATGGGACATTATGTCTTTTTTTGGGTTTTGAACGGTACATACATCGTATTTTATGTGGTGAAGAGGAAGAGGCATATAGACTGCATGATCGATGTGATTGCCGTTCCCCAGCCAACCGCATCAACCGCAATTTTCTCGTTCCAGCCTCCAGGAAAATACACCAAACAGCTGCCCCCGTGAGAACTGAACCTTTGTCATCTCTCTCTCTCTTAACCAAAGAATAACATCATATACAAAGGATGCAGAATGCAGAGAAACTAAAACCATCAACAACTGACAAAGCAAAACAAACCCTGCATCTCTTGCTTACAAAAATCAAAGCCAGTGGTTTTGGTTTGAAACAAGAACAACACCCAACAGGTGCCGGATGATCACATATGTCCCACATGCCAGCACCCGATGACATGTTAGTCGAGCTGGACGTGATTTAAGGAATAGGACGATTTGAGGTTAGGAAGGACGATTGAATATTCGACAGTGGTATACAAGTTAACAAACATGTTAGTGGCCTCAGGATGCTTGTTCTTGTCCTGTGAGGACCGAAGCAAGCCAATCCGATGCGGAAGCCTGAATCTCCGCCTCAACATTTACATGCAAATGCAGAGGAGTCACAGCAACCTGTACATGGACAAGCAATCAGCCGATGCCTCGGACACATTTAGAGAGAAGAAATGCTGAGTGTTATGACTTACATAGCCTTTTTCCACGGCCCTGAAGTCGACATCTTCGTCCAAATCCTCATGCTCCTTCTCCCCAAACTGCAAGAGGACCAGGTATATTAGTCACTGTAATATATTTTTTATATAAAAAGAGAGAACCTAAGGTGCAGCAGGAGTTACCTCAAGCCGGAAATACTTCTTCACGGCTTCACGTGTCTCAGGTTTTCCAGCAGCCGCAACGGATTCTATTTCAACATTTTTCTTCTGGGTGGTAAAACGCCGTGCTGCACCCTGCAAACCACATATTTATGACGAGGTTGGGGGCCTAAATTGTACAAGATTAAGAGTACTTCCTACTTTAAAAGGTATTGACTCCATATGTAGAAAAAACAATGATACTCACAGCTGCAGAAGCATCTCGACCGAGCTGTGCAAGCTGGACGCCAAGGCTTTGCTGCATTGACATGTACTGCCCAGCAGCAGGGTTCCGGTTTGCTGAAACAGCCTGCCAGTTTAATGCAGGCCTCCATGCACTCTGCCTGGTCACCTTGAAACCCTGTCAAATGTTTGGGGACACAACTTTATCAAAGATGCAAAGATCTATAAAACAAAATACAAAAAAGTAACAAAAACACAGTACTAAGGATCGGTAGCAAAACAAGTGATCTTACAATCCTCGTTATGATATTCTAAATCGTAAAAAAGCATTTGACAATATATGTAAATTGATGCTTTCATCATGAAAAAAGATGCGTCTTTAGGGGAAGAATCACTGCAGATTGGGGTAAATGCTGAAGCATATGCATTGTAAGCTGAAGCATACTGGTTGCTGGCCTTGGTAGTGTCATTGCCTTTATCCATGACAATTTTTTCCATTGTCAACTGTTACAGGGCAATGGCACCTCCCAGTGGTTCATTCTGCCAATACAGGTTAACTGGCAAAGTTTATTACAATTCGGACCTGTGGCTTTGCTGTTCATAAAAATTGAAATAGTTCCTTGTAACAAATCGTTTATCTCAAGGCCTCCAGTATCTTTCGTAGCCCATAGAATATTGTCCTTGCCTGGCAGAAATCCTGACAACCGGGGAAGATTTTTTGTTTTGTTTTTGTTTTTAGTGTTTAGTTTTGTGTGTGTGTTTTTTTTTTGTTTTTTTTTGTTTGTTTGTTTGTTTTTTTTTTTTTTTTTTTTTTTTTTTTGGGGGGGGGGGGGGTTTGTGTTTTTTTTTTTTTTTCTTTTGTGTGTGTGGGTGTGGGGGGGGGGGGTGGGTGGTTTGGGTGGTTTGGGTGTCCACGCGTGTGTGATTCAATATACTTCACCCTTAAACATTCCTCTTAAGCATCCCATCCTGCATCTGCAACATAGACACGCACATGCAAGAACACAAGAATGCGTTCCTGCACTCACAGGCACACCCAAATGTATAACACGCATGCACAGGAGCACCAAGCTGCAGACCCACCGTTGATGTATCAGCACTACCACCAATAACACCACACACGTTGTTGCACGCTGAGAAAAAGAAAGGGAGGCATGTCACAAAAATGTGTTGTAAAAAGTACTTCTAAGTTTTATCTACTGCGGCTCTTAGTTTTGAAAGCTCCCCTCCTAACAAATCCACGTCAGAGTTTGCATTATAAACATTCCTTAAATGTTTTAATAAGTTGCAAAAGTTACAAATATTCCTAGTTGAATCATGTATAAGACGAACAGATAATAAGCATATTAATTGAGACAAAAACAAAAGCAACTACAGTGCAGAGCTAAGTCCTCAATTGGATCAATTCAATTTTTTAAACCATTTTGCTAGAATATAAACATTCCTCCCCCCCAAATAATAATAATAATAATAATCTATTATACAAATGAGGACTATTTTTGAATCTTTATCGTATATGGCATCAAAATATGACTAGGACAAAATGTTTGGGAGAGTGTGGGCCCAATGTAGTGTGGGTGAGTGGTTGGGTGTGGAGTTGGGTGTTTTGGTGGAACCCCAAACAAAAGCCAACCACATTCCCCTTATTTGCAAGTTTGCCATTGTTTTTTCATAAAAGCCAAAGACCCCTCATTTTTTTGCGCTTTATTCCCTGCTTTTGTGCCCCTGCGACGCTGACCCGGGGTTTCTTTTCGTCGTTAGTATTGCGTCCGGGAGACGATTGTTCCCGTCGTTCTTGCGCTCGGGAGACGACTGCCCCGTCGCCATTTCGCCCATGAACCGGATGTCCCCTCGGTTTCGCACCCGGGAGACGACCTTCGTCGTGTCCTACGGGCACGGGTTATGACTAGTAAATAAATAATAGACAACAAAAACAAAATAAAGACAAACAAAACACCCACAAAGAAGGAAAAGAAAAATCCTCTAAAAAAGAATAAAAAGAAAAAAGAAAGGAAAAAAAAGCAAAAAGTTACCAAACCACCCTCCATCCCTATCTAAGCCATTTTTGGAGGACTAACAAGGTATGTTTCTCCACTAACAATTAGCCTTACTTGACAAGAAATATGTGATTATTCAAGAGCCCGAGTTAGTTTAATAGCCAGTTGTAAAGCAGGTACCTATTTTCCTGGAGGCGTATCAACTTAAAAGTTTTTCCATCTGCTAGCTAAAATCGTTTTGACCATGATGAGCTATGTTTTAGACCATAATACACTGCAGCAACTTGTCGTACTTGGAAATGCCTTATCCTCCTCATGATGGAATGTAAAACTTCGCATAATAGGAGAGCAGGGCATTTGAAAAATGCGTGGACTTTGTAACTACATTCCAAAGTCCTCCATCATTGAAAGAACATTGGTAAGTAAATGCAGTGCAGAAAGATCAAATATTATTTAAAGAACACAAAATTTGTCTGTATAAATGACATGCGCAGCATTCAGAAGAGTATATGGGAGTTAAACCATTTCATTCAGAAAAGGCTAATATCTCCAATTGTCCTCGCTAAGTTCACTTTGCTGTCATTGTACATGAGAAAAGGTTGAATATATCCCCAATTTTATGTATGTTTCTTATATTTCCTACTTTGGTGGGTATTATTGTTGTTGCTGCTGCTATTGCTGTACGGTTCTACTAATTTCAAAATTCAGGCCCCTCCACTATGTACCCATTTGCATGCCTCTAACACTTAGAGCTTCATTCCACCACCCTCGACAAAATCATGGCCCTGTACTCCATCGACACCCTTCATCTACGTCCTCCACATCCCCAGCCACAACCTGTTGTAGAGCCTTCACTGCCCTTCACCTATCTGCTCCGGCCTTTATTGGAGTAAATCATACGTACTCCATGAGCTCCAATCCAATCCGACAGTCTCCAATAGATGGGCATGCCTTCTAATTGAAGGCTATAGGCTCAACAATTCCTTAAAATCAAAATTTTCTGCGACTTCTCCCCTTTATGTTTCTCTATTACGGCAATTTGAACTACCAAATCTTCCTCCTCCTTCCCCTTTATTTTTGTAAAAAATATGTAGTATAGGTCTATATCACCCTCATATTGACCTGTATCGGCCAAGACATACTGGTCGACTCAAGTACCAAAGATGTTGAAGGCATATCGGTCAGAACGATAATCTAGGTGTGAGATCATCTCGGGTAGCTAAAAAACCAAAGATGATGTTCCTGATGCATGCCAGTTTTAAATTCTTGGGATTAACCGTTGAAATAAAAATAATTCTAAGGTTGATATATCATACAAGTCATCTACAATGTACTAGAGAAGTACAAATCAAATAAGCATAATTATGTAATAGCAAACCATGGTATTGAATGAGTTTGTTTAGCATAAATACACAACTACAACCTAGAAAATAAAGCCTATATAAGCTATTTATGGTGAATAACCATTCCACATGAAGAAGAAATATTTTCAATTAATTTGTAGATTTCCATTGGCGTAAAAAACAACAATCTAACCTTGTTGGTAGTAGGAGAAGAAGGAATTTCTACGTTCAGAAGACAACATTTGGGAAAAACTCCCTTCTCGCTGTCCCTAATAGCAGCATGTATCAAAGGTAAACAAACATCCACTGCATCCTTGAACTCGCTTTCTTTACTTTCGTCCTTCCTCCTTTAACAATTTGAAAAGCTCTCAATAAGGATTAAGACAACGCACAATTATTGTTGAAAAGGCAAATGAGAACAATAGAGCTGCTATCATTACCAGTTCAACGAGATTGAAAGGGATGGTACACCACACATGGAAGCCTCTCTAGCTCCAGCAACAGCACCCGAATAGAGGCTATACAGGTTTTTACAGCAAATAAGAAAAAGCTTGTCCGATTGCGGGATATAAATAACTTGAGAAGTACGGCAGCAATTTAATTGATTTTTTGAGAAGAATAATGAATGGTATTGTGAAGAAATTCTGCCAATTACTAAAGAAACATATTGGGTATCATAGTAGTATAGGTTGAACTAGAAACATTGAGGGAGCCGATCAAAAAAAGACAAACACAGACAAACACAAATTTATAAGCAAAGCTATATGGAACCTTTTATATGCATAGGAACAGAAATAAAATATAAACAAAATACTCACATATGATGTCCACAACCTGATCCCTTGTTAATCCCACTCACAACCTAATTGTAAAACCACTCAAATTGTGAGTTGCGGTATTGTGATAAAATGCATCTAATAGGTACATTGTTCTTAGGGAAATACACATACCAGTGCTGGCCTTGACCAAGAAAATAAGGCACCGGACAAGGCTAAAGAAACACAATCTACAGGAGTACCTGTGAGGAGATGCAAAATATACTGATGGTTAGATTACGTGTGCCTAGGTTCTTCAAATTTGATTTCCAATCATGCTAAGTCAAAACAGCATTGCTCATGTTCTAAGCAAAATATACTTTGCAAGTAATTATATGATGATTTGCTCACCGTTGAAACAAATTCAATTACTTACTGAATGAACATGAAATAACAAAAGCGATATGCAAGCCCAGTAAATTACCAGAAACTTCAAAAGCCACAGCACCATGCATCTCTGTAGAGCTCACAGAAATGGTCTCACGAGGCGTAACTGAATGTGCAGAAGTAGACTTGTCCCTGTCATAATTTTAAAATAAAAAATTAAATTAGAAGGGAATTTGAAAGGGAAGATTGTTAGCTCGACTTCGGAAACAACTCATATTGCATGAATCTCAGGATTGCCTTCACAAATGTTTGACATCTAAAAAATATCATGTGAAGAAAAACAAAGGTATATAATCATGGATGGCATGAACATTATATTTAAAACAACACCAGGCTGTGATAAAGATTTGTATTCACTGACAGTAGATATAGAAGTGTATTATTAGCGTCTAAAATGAATAATAACAAAGCTTCCTTTCATAGGCCTGACATACAAAAGCTAGATCTACTGACAATTTATATCCATCTAACACATTGCCTCTCTTCCTTGCATCTGGCATGGCTTTTTCATTTTATTTTTACAGTGGACAGGTTTACTTTTCCGTCTATGCCATTACTGTTCATTATTGGGTTTGGAGGGGAGAACATGTTCACAAGCACAACACTACTCAGCTCCATTATTCGGTCATATGCCGGATACATTTCATGTATATCCATCTTCTGCTATTACAATGCATGCGTTTTTGTTTCACTCCACTATCAGACTGTCGCCAACAACACAGTAACAGAATAGGCAATGATTTTGAACTGAGTTTTCCATTATAGAGAACATAGTCATTGGCTTAAACTAAGAACCTAATGCTCATGGAACTTGAAATTGAGTTGGTAAGAAAATTCTTTGTTATACTTGTTTAATGAACTATTTTCTCTAAAGTTCATAACAATTTCAATACTAAATCCATCACAATTTCACACATTGTTGCATGCCAAAGCCGACCCTTATGCTCTTAATAATTACCCATTCATTTTGGGTAATATTTTCATCACATCTTTTACAACATCTCAAGCTCAAAAAATTAGGAATAACCTAAAGAATTCAACATGCTCATGAATAATACAAGACCCAAATTCATCAAACAAACAGAATGACATATATCACAGAAAGTAGGGGTTGGTGACTAAATGCCTCAACAAATTTCAAACCAAAGTTATCAATTATTCTTCCTAAATATATTGAAAACGACAACAAGAACCTTTATCCAACTCTTTAAGGGTGTTAGCCGCATGAAGCACTTTCCTGCAATCTGCTTTGTAAAATTGAAGCAATTATATAAAACTACCCACGATGTTAGGGGGAAAAACAAAACCAGATATCTCGAACAAGAAACAAATCCCAAATATTAATTCAGAACCGAAAAATAAAAAACCCGACAAAATTAGGAATTTCGGGCAATAACTTACGAATCGGGAGCGCAGACGTGGACATCGCAGCTCCCATCGCGGACAAGGGCATCGACGAGGAAGCCGAGGCCGGGAGAGCCCACCCCGTCGGAGTTCGTGACGAGGACCACCGGCTTCTTTCTCTCGGATCCACCGACATCTTCTTGCTCGTTGCTGTTCTGCGGTTTCTCCTCTTTGGTGTCTTCTTCTTCGCCTCCGCCACCCTTCCGGCCGATCAGGACGCTCTGGAGGTTGGCGATGAGATTTGGGGGCATATGATTTGCTGAACTCGTCGTCATTTTTCGAAATTTAGACGAAGAAGAAAATGAGAGAGAGGGAGGGACAATGAAAACTGAAAGATTTGTAGTTAAAATTGTAAGAAGAAAGAGAGCGAGAGAGAGGAATTCGGGTTCCGTTGCGGGTCGGAAGGGAGGGAGTAGGACTGAGACAAAATCCAAGTGAATAAATGGAAAAATGAAATAATTTATCAATTTTATAATCACTTTGCCTCCTATTATTATTATTTAAAACATATTGCCCTTTCGGCTATAGAGTGGCCGGCCGGCCGGCGTTGACCGTCGACTTGATTGGATTGGGTGAGGGTTGATTGATGCCTGCACACCAAAAATGCTTGATTAAAGGGGATTAGCATCCCAGATCATCATTAATTAGCTACACTAAGAGTGATATTAATTATGGTACAAAGCTAAAACAATAGCCAATTGGCCCTTCCTGCCATCAACCACATTATTTTTTTCTAATAAAAAGCTGGTTGCTAAAGTTACGACGCTAATTAAATTTTTTGGTCGAGTCTACTAATTAAACCTGTCCTCCTTTTGAGGGAAAACTTTTACGGAACATTTATTCCATGCGTTAATTAGATTAATTAATAAGTAGTTATGGGGGTCATTAAGTTGTTATAATTACAGTCTCCACTCCTTCATAGCCCATGTAACTGCACTAGGCCGACACTTTCTTTATAGATAATTAAGGATCACACACTTTCTCTGTAGATAATTAAGGAGCCGGCTATATATAAAATGCACATAAAAACAGAGAGAGAGAGAGAGAGAGAGAGAGAGCAAGTAGAGAAAAAACTTAAAAAGGGTGAAAGATTCACACATTGACTTCCAAATGTGACCAACATCATATAAACAATAAAAATATACTAGAAACTCAAGTCAGATGTGACTAGCATTGCATTTTATTTTGATTGTTTTGATTAACGATGAAGGCATTTGGCCCACCATCTGTAATAATAAATAATCTGACCTTTCTATCTATTTTTGTTCTTGTTGTTCTTGCTAGTTTTCTTATTAGGCCCTGTTTCTTTCTGAGAAAAGCAGCGAAGAAAGCGCATAGGATTTACTGTGCACGTCAAATCAAACCATTCTCACGCGTCTTGTTTCTTTTGCGCGAAAAAATTTGGGAGAAAGCCGCTGGGATTTGCAAAGGGCGTGCCTACGTGGAGCTGAGATTTGCGCTCTGCACAATCCGCGCAAATTGCGCGGATTTCGCAGAATATTGGTGGGAAAGTTGTGTAGTGGGTCCCGTTCAACTATCTCTCCTCTATTTTGACCAATTGTAGCAGCTCCCGCCAATTTTCTCCCTCTTTTTTAATTACAATTAATTAATTAGTGGACCCCACATCAAACTTTACCAAAGAACTTTCTCAACAAAAGAAACACACAAACACAAGAAAGTTGTGTGGAGCCCACATACAATTCTCAAACTAACTTTCCAACAAATGAACCCCACATCAAGATTCCACCAAGATTTACTATTCACAACAGTAAATCCCAACCCATTCTCACCAAAAGAAACAGGCCCTTACAATTATTCTTTCTTAATTCTTCGATTGTTCCCCAACATGTATTTTTTTCTTACATTTTCTTATTTTGCTTTATGCTGGTTATAGAGACTTGATATCAATTACAAATTGTTTCTTCTGTAATTTTTATATAGGATGGAAAAAAAATTGAAATTGCGAGACTTCAATGTGGGATTTACCCATTTAAAATAAATGAATAAATAAACTTTTTAATTCGGACTAGCACCACAGAATAAAAACTCCTCCAGAAGTTTTGAAGCCTCCGACACCTCGTCTTGGGGGCCTCCGTTTGATTTCTTGTTACCATCATTTGCTGTTCCTCTTGGAAAGCTGCTTACTGGCGTGCTCGTCATCACATTCTTCTTCTCGGATTGAACTGGATGAAGTGATCTCTGAGCCAAACTCCAACCATTCTTGTGTGCAGATGCTGGCAGCTTCTCTTTCTTCTGCTCAGCATTTTGCTTTCCAAACGAAAGAAACCGTATGCCATTAGGTATCTGCAAAGGTTCCTTCCTTGCTGCGGGATTAAGCATCGTTGGATGCAAGGTTGAAGCAGCAGTGCTTTTGCGATGATCAATGGCGCCTTGCGAGGTTCTGTTCATGTGCGGTTGATTGGCCGGATTTGACTTCCATGATGATGAAACAGCATCTGCTTTGCTCGCTGCTGATGCTGGAAATGAATTTTCAGGTATCGGCAGCTGAAATCAAACATTGCAGTATAAACCGTTACCGGAATTCAAAGAAGAAAGATAAATTCGCTTTGATTTTTCTGGGATATGATGTCGAGGTTTAGGCAAGGGTGGATGGATACCTTGTGTGAGAACTTGCACCTATCACCTCTGATGCACATGCCTTTGGCGGCGTAGTTGTGGCAAGGATACTTGGAAAGCTGGTGGTCGAACGGACAATCATCCCCTTTCAAGCAGGAGTCGCATGCAAGGTACTTGCATGGCTGTAATTTTGTAAAAAATATACAGAAAATTAGGAAACAGGATGTGACTCTGCTAACTATTTTATACGACAAACAAGATTCCAGTCCTCAACTCAGAACACATGGATATTACGATCATCATGGCCATAAAAGTTGCAGCAAAAAGAAGGAACTCATCTGGAATAGTATTATAGTACTACAAAAGAAACGTATTACAGAGAAACTGACAACTTTTCGAATAAATTTGAAATTATTATTGATTTATGCCTCCCTCAACCTTTTGAATATGAAAGAAACAATATACTGTACCCACATCCACAACCAGAAACATAAATATGTAGCATTTGAAAGGGTTGGTCTCTAGCAATAATGAAATGAAGCAAATGTACCCAAATATCATGAAAATATGAAAACACCTGCATTAATATAATTACAGGCGCTTCCTAATTAGCATGTGCACAGAAATGTATCCTATAGTTAATTACAAGGTGCAGTGTGAAAGAATAAGAACTAAACTTCAGGCTGACGGAATATTTAATCATCAAACAACTTATCTAAGCATAGATAAAGCGATAAAACACACTCCATGATGTGATAAAAACAGTAACCAAGCCATATTAAGTTATTAACAACAATACAAGCATCCGATTAGAACCTTTATTGTTTGCCAGTGTTTTTTTTTTAAAAAAAAGATGCAGGGTATGAACATTCTGGTTTTGTAATTTTGTGAAAAACTTGCATGGTAATGAAAACAGCATGATGGAGCAGCCTTGATGTTAGAATTATGAAGACGTGCATACCTGGGATTTTGTCAAGGGGGTAGTATCGTGGGAAAATTTGCACGCGTCTCCCTGGAAAAGGTGAAAAAGACATTAGTTAGATAAATACATAAAGCCAATAAATCAAAAAAAATAAAATAAAAGGCAAGTTCTTGGACACAACCCAACCAAAGATTATATGAATCAAGATGAGACAAAAATGATCATGTACCGTAAAACCTATAGTACTATTAAAAGCAAACGATGCCCCTCACTTTTTCTCCTACCAAGGCTATGTTCCATTAAAAAAAAGCTATCAATCTTTCCAAGTTAAAAAATAATTAAAATTTATGCAATCCATCCATCTATTGCTATGTATACAAAACTTGTCTAGATTTAAGAAACTTAAATCAAACATATCCATATTCAAACTAATTTTAATTTCCCCTTTCTTTTCACAGTTAGCACTTAACATGGTCAAGCTATCTATTAACATGCATAAGATAAGAATCCATCTGATGCTTCTTCATGTTTCTCCCATTCATAAATCTTTTAACGGTTTCCCTCTTTTCTGTTCGTAGGATCTTTACCCACAACAGTAACCCACAGTGATAAGTTTTTTTCCCCTTATATCTATTTCAAAGTTAGATAACAAATCAAACATTTTCATACTATCTCTATCTATATACTCCGTTGGCCATTATTTTAAAATTCTAAATTAGTATTTAAACATTTTTTTCATTATAATTATATCACTTTTAATGTTTAAGTGGAACAAAGATTATATTAATAGTGTTACGGCCTTAAGGCCGGCCCAGAGAATAAATGATCAAATAGTTGAATCCCAAGCGAACAGCTCTCCGACCATCCGAAATAAGAACAAGACCGAACAGGAACTTCGCCCCGTCATTGGGAAGCTCGCTTGCTGAGCGGCAAGCTCGCCGGCAAAGTCAAGAAAAGAGCTCAACAGCTGATCGAGCGGGAGATTGCCAGCCTAGCATAGAAGAAGCTCGTGTTAGGATCCATGCAAATGAGAAAAGATCCCAACTTTATTGATAAAAGAAGCCGAAATAAAGATAACTGAATACAAAAAGGTGTATTCTCCTCCTAAGACGCCAATAGAGGACGTCCGCACTCGTTTAATCTAGATCTACCTAAGCATGCTCATGAGAAATATCAATCATCAAGCATGCGTAAACAAGCGATGGCTAGCCCCTATAAATAAAAGAAACTAGGGTTACTTGGCTAATGGGGCGTGCGCACATGGGCTAGGGGCCGGCGGCTATGGGCTTGGGCCCGTGGGTCTAACATTACTCTGCTCCTGAAAATCCACACTTGCAGCTTACGACCCGCACATCGGTGTCCGGGAGTGAAGCACTCGTCGCATCTGAAACAGAGCCCTTTCTGCCTCTTCTATCTCATCTCCGCATCGGTCATCCTTCGGAATTGGCCCCCAGGCAGTGGTGGGTTGTTCTGTTCCCCCGTCTTCTTAAGCCTCATCTGATCTGCCTCAGTAATGATCCATGCTCCGCCAGTTCCAGTCGAGGTGTCCCACTATATCTGCCCACTGTAGCTACTCCAGCCTCTCCTATCCTCAGTCCGGGAGTCCTCTACCATCTGCGCCATCTCGATGACCTCCGAGAGCCCCCTGGGCTTGTAGGGCCTCACTGCGGCTCGAAGGCTGGGTCGCAGCCCCTTCAGGAAAGTGCCCTCCAGTGACTCGTCTGAAACACCATGCACTCGCCATGTCAGTGTCTCAAACCTCTCGATGTACTCCCGCTCCGGCCCCTCCTGCCTGAGGACATATAGCTGCTCGTGCAGGTTCCCAAGACGGGGATCTCTAAACTTCTCCAGCACTAGGTCCTTCAGCTCCTCCCAGCCTCGGATCTGTTGCCTCCTCTCCTTCCACTAGAACCACCCCAAGGCTCTCCCCTCCATGCAAATGGCAGCCGCCTCCAGCTTATGTGCCTCGGTCATGTGGTGCGACGCGAAGTATCTCTCTGCTGTGAACAACCAAGCATGTGGATCCTCCCCAGAAAATAGCGGCATCTTCAGCTTTCGCACCCTGCACTCTCCCCAAAGTGCCCCTGCTCGGGCCTCCCCTCTACTCGGTGATGCGGACGGTAGTGCTGTCTCCTCTCATCCAGTGTCTCGTACCGTCTAGGTGGCACTCCTCCGCGACCCCCATAGTCTCCTCGGTAATCTCCACGCCGGTCATCGAAGTTGTCCCAACCTGCATCATCGCCGAAATCCGCCTCGTAGCCACCCCCTCCATCGTAATAGTGGTCTCTCCCGCGTCCGTCTCCGTAAAACGGGTCCTCCGCTGTGGTCCATCATCCTGAAAGGTCGTAAAACTAGGGGTGGCAAACGGGCGGGTCGGGTCGGGTTCGGGTCGGGTCAAGTTTGACCCGACCCGGATAGAGGTAAACCCGTACCCGACCCGGATTGAATCCGGGTCGGGGTTTTCAAACCCGTACCCGACCCGGGTATTACCCGGGTCAACCCGACCCGACCCGTTTTTTTTTAATTTGGCAACTAAAATTTTTTTTTAAATTAAAACCGCCGTCGTCGAGGCTTGAAACCGCAACCAACTTCCGCTTAAACAAACCACTAACCAACTGGGCTATGAGTTTCATGTGATTCTTTAAGGATTTTAATTATTAAATATCATTTCTTCTTGCTATTACAAATTTTAAATCAAAAAACATTATGCGGGAGCCTGGAATCGAAACCGTGACCCCCTTCTAAACTCACTCAACAGCTCAATCCCACTAGCCAAAGTGCCAAGGTACTGATCTGTTATGATTTTATTATAATAATATATATAGAAATATTATGTTAAACGGGTAGGATTCGGGTCAACCGGGTTGACGGGTCAAACCCGTACCCGACCCGGATTTTATCCGGGTCAGTCGGGTTGACCCGAATCTGACCCGACCCGGTTTGGCCCCTACCCATACCCGGCCCAAGAGGCCGGGTTCGGGTCGGGTCGGGTCGGGTCGGGTCCATTTTGCCACCCCTACGTAAAACCCTCCCAAACGCTGATCGCGTGCGTCCTCTCCCGCTGTTCGCTGCTCGGGGGGCTCGAAAACCCCCCGGGGGCCTGGCCGCGCCTCTCCCCCCATCGGCGGCTGCCGGGGGTTCTTGCCCCTGGCGGGCTTCTGTCGGGGCCCTCCGGCCATGTCGGACGGCCTGCGGGTCCTACCGGACTCCAGCAGGGACCGCCAGGACCTCCGGCAGGGCCGGCGGCCCCTGCTGGAGGTCCGGCAGGTGCGCCGGACCTCTGCGGCCCCGGCAGAGCTTGGCCAGCCCTGCCGGGGCTCGTGGCAGACGAGGGGCTCCCCGCCTCTCTCCAGCGGCGGCCGCCCCCCAATTGTCGTGGGGGGTCGGCCGCCCTTCCTCTTGTGCACGCGGCTCCCAAAACGCGCGGCTAGGGCCGCCGCCTTCTCTTTGGCTCTCCGCCGCCTTTCGTCGCACTTCCTCGCGGTAGTCGATCTTCCATGCCTCTCCGTCGTCTTCCTCGTCCAATTCCTCCATGCAATAGGGTTGATTTTGGGTAAAATTTCTCCTCTTTTTCCTTCTCTTTCTTCAAAGGCGCCACCTTTGATGTCGGGTTAGGGTTTCCTTCATCGTGGGATTTAGTCGTCAAGAGGGAGAGGGTCTTCGCAAATTGCTCGTCGTTTTTCGCTTGACAAGCCTTCATGTGCTCGACGGATTCCACCACCGTCTTCACCGATTTTTTACCCCTTCAATTTTCCCCATGAGCTTTTCCTCCAACGCCTCGAATTTATCATTTGATCGCGTAGCGGCCGCCATGGATCGTCACGCTCTGATACCAAATTGTTAGGATGCACGCAAATCTGAAATTAGAATGAGAAAAGATCCCAACTTTATTGATAAAAGAAGCCGAAATAAAGATAACTAAATACAAAAAGGTGTATTCTCCTCCCAAGACGTCAATAGAGGACGTCCGCACTCATTTAATCTAGATCTACCTAAGAATGCTCAAGAGAAATATCAATCATCAAGCATGCGTAAACAAGTGACGGCTAGCCCCTATAAATAAAAGAAACTAAGGTTACTTAGCTAATGGGACGCGCGCACATGGGCTAGGGGCCGACGGCTATAGGCTTGGGCCCGTGGGTCTAACATGCATACTCTCCAAACAAGAAGTACGGACAGAGAAAGACTTAGGACACCAAGCTCGGACGCCGAGCTTGGCTCTCTATGGGGGCTACCTAACAGGCACAAACATCTCTGACATGGTGACGTAAGGCCACATACGTCTCCAATTAATGTCAGAGGTTAAGAACGAGAACTGATGGTCACCCGTAGCGTCTCCATTAATACACAAATATCTCTGCCACTCTCTGACACTCATTTAATACTAGGTTGAGGCGAAGCAAAAATATCTCTGACACCCTCGCCGACCAATCGCATCCCCATTAATGCTTCAGCTAAGCAGAAGCGACAGTTGATTAGACGACGATTAACCGACTCTTGACACTATAAATACCTCCCTATAGTCACCAATGAGTGGGTTGGTTAGTTGAAATCATAAACTTACATTCAATACAAAAGGTATATTCATGCCCTCCACTTAAGTTCGCCACGCAAAGCTGATCTACTTTTAGATCGGCCAGCATGTCCGACCTACTCCTAAAAGAGTCATGTACTGACTTAACCATCGGAAAGGCTATGGGTTGACAGCCAACCCAGACTTTCTGATGAGCAGTTCTTCCCGCAGGAAGCTCGACCCACCTACCAAGCGATCGGTGACCAATCGACGACCTTGAATCCTTCGCCTACAAAGCACCTCCTAAGGCGTATTAGCCTCTTCTACAACCCAACTACTTGTAATAATTGTACCATTGATTCTCCTTAAACAAATTTTATTGTTGGACGGACTTGACCCGCAACAAATAGCAATAGGATTATATATATTTACTTTTTTCATGATACTTGAAAGGTAAGCTTCTCAACGCCCTCGAAAGACCGCTAATGGAGAACCCATGACCTTCCCGGAGAGAAGCCCCTCTCGGGGTGCATGCATAAAGAGAAGCCCCTCTCGGGGTGCAGGCATAAACATATCCTTATTAGATTATCTTAGACGAGTATATTAGAATCATCATATTAACATTCATCCCAAAAAATTGGGGTTAGCTTCATGGACTAAATAGAAAGAATATCGGATCATGATCATCTCAAATCATGAAGTCAGATACGCATTTTCCACGTATTATTATCTAAAGCTTTTTTCCTTGTCAAATTAAGATCTTCCATTTCCTTTTTTTATCACTCCCATCCATGTCTTCATTAGTCTATATCTCTTTCTTTTAATCTTAACATTCATATGTTCTATCGTTCCAACGGGTGCATCAATATGTCTTCAGAATATAAGGTCAAACCATCTCAGGTGATGTTCTCGCATCTTAACCTTGATAAGAACCATGCATATCTTCACTCGGATATCCGCATTTCTTATCTTATCTTTTTAGTATTTCAACACATCCACCGTACATTCATATCTCTGCCACACCCAAATTCCGTTTATGCTTTTTGTGATAACCCAACACTTTATACCAAGTAATAAAGTTGATGTAATTAACGTCTTTTAAAATTTATCCTTAAAAGGTAAGGGTATATTTTGATCGCACAACACCTATGTTGCGGCTCTTAACTTCAACTATGTTGTTTTAATTCTATAATCAACATCTTCCTTAATTCATGTACCATCAGAATAACCGATCCGAAATACTTAAAGTACTTATCGAGATATATTTTTCCTATCCAACTCCACTACGCTATGATATTCATATCTCACTCTACTAAACTTACATTCTATATACTCGACCTTATTCATGCTAAGTCTAAGATGAGATCTAATAGGATGGCAAAATCTATAATTTTGGATGCTCGGTGACGTTTTCGTAATTTTAGGGGCGAGAGGGTATTTATGTAATTTGCTGAAAATCTGATTAACGTTTATATGTGGCTTAAGAAAATTAGGGGTTTTATGCTGAATTTTGTGAAAGAACTTCTTAGAGGTTGATTTGATCCTCTGTTGTGGAGAGTGCAGTCATTCTCTCGAATTGGTGGCTTAGAAGAGCGGTCCACCTCTCGAACATGGTCAATTATCCTTATTTTTTTCTCATTTTCAATAAAATCTGATTTTTATCTTTCAAATCCTAGCGGATCCTATCAATTTGGTATCAGAGCATTGATCTGGACATCAATGATTGTAATAACAAAAAAGATCGAAACTATGGAGGAGAAACTCGACGTCGGAGTGGGAGAGTTGAATAAATCTGTGTAGAAGCTAGAATCTTCAATGGTCTCCTATGAATCCAGGCTCGAGGCGAGATTCATGACGTCGGAGGCGAGGATGAATGCGAAGCGGGATGAAAAGTTGAAAGCTTTTATGCAAACCCTAACGCAACAACTATCTGAACAATATCCAGATTCAAAAGCGACGAATACCTCAGATTTGGATGGCAAACCAAATCTAGGTCAAAACGCAAAAAACTTTATAGAAAGGAAATGAAAAGGTTGAGAAATTGGTCGAATGATTGCTCTCCGACGCGGAACATGACTCCTAGGAAGCGGCAGACAAAACATCCCACCCACCCCAGGGGCTCGTCGAGCCCCTGCAAGGCTGCAGGGGGCCTCGCCCTTGGCAGCTCGCACGACAGGGGCCCACCGGCCTCGGCGCCAACTAGGGGCACGGCGGCCCGTCTATACCACGGCGACTGTTTGGAACTTATATCGGGACCTGAGGACGTAGATGAGCTCCAGGGGCTTTATGGCTCTTGATTTACTACAGAGAGACGACAACGATCACTTCTGGCCTATAAGGAGTTTCAAGAGGACAATGACGAGGACCCAAGCTATGAGAAGGAAATGACTCAGTTTGGGGCGATGTTAACTGGGGTGGTGATGATGACAAAGGCGACAACCCATTGAGAGGGTATGGCCGACCCCAGAAGATACGACGAGACACTTATCATCAACCCTACTATGAGCAGGCCAGAGGACGAGCGGGCCAATGGAGTCTGGGGATTGATTAACATGGTAATGAAGCTGAAGATGCCACTGTTCACGAGAGATGATCCTTACGGATGGATTTACCCAGCTGAGCAATTTTTGGTGGTGACACGCCTGACAGAGATGCAAAAAATGGAGGTGGCCGGCATATGCTTCGAGGAGAAGACGCTATCTTGGTTTCAGTGGATGGAGCAGAGACATCATATACGCTCATGAAAGGAGCTCAATGACTGCTTGGTGGACATGTTTCGCGATACACAGAGATGGAACTTACAGAAGCTGCTGGCGCTCGGACAGGATGGGACCATCAGGGACTACATGAAGAAGCTAAAGATGCTCTTAGGACAGGTGAGAGAAATTTCGAAGGAAACTTTGTAGTGGAGCTTCACGAAGAGACTCAAGGCAACATCCGTACTGATCTCTGCATACAGAGGCCTAGGGGATTACTGGACACTATAGAGTATAGAGTTAGCCTATATATTGTAGGAACGTCTCACAGAGGACCAGAGGTCTAAGGGAAGTGGGAGCATATTCACTTTTCGCAGCCAAGAACCGGCAGGGAACATAATGTACCTGTCGGGAGCTCAGCGCAATAAAGAAAAGAATAGTAAGCCACGACCGAAATAACAGTTCAAGCGCATGACAGATTCTGAGATGAAGGACAAGCGAGCAATGTATTATGTTTGAACTGCGATGAAAAGTTCACCATAAGGCATCATTGTTATAACCGTACTCTCTAGCTGTTGATAACATGTGATGATGATGTGATGAAGAGAGATGAGCCACATAGAGACGAGCATCTTCGTTTGAAGTGACATAACCATGGAATTCATAATACCACCGTAAGGACATGATGGTTTTTCGGGTGGCGGAGTAATAATAAGATCGTATATGACGGAAAAATATGTAATTTTGGAGGATGTTACGTTTTCGTAATTTTAGGGACGAGCGGTATTTTTGTAATTAGCTGAAAATCTGATTAGTATTTACATATGGCTTAATGGGATAAAGGATTTTATGATGAATTTTGTGAGAGAACTTCTTATATCTTGATTTGATCCCTTTTTGTGGAGAGTGCGGCCATCCTTTCGAATTGATGGCTTGGTAGAGTGGTTCATTTCTCGAATCTGGGCAATTATCCTTGTTTTCTTCTTATTTTCAATAAAAATCTGATTTTTATCTTTCAAATCCTAGCAGATGAAACGTTAAATCTCCAATGTATACATCCACGGATCTAATTTAATCTTTACACCACTTTTAGTCACATTTATCAAAACAATAGTATCTGCAAATAACATACATTAAGCCAACTCATCTTAGATATGCCTTGTGAGTTGATCCATCACTAAAGTAAAGGGAAGAAGGCTCAGAGCCAAGCCTTAATGTAACACAGTAATGATCGAAAAGTTATCTGTTATTCATTAAGTCGTTATTGTAATAACTGCCCATTGATACATGTCATGAATCAAAGTAATGTATTTTAAATAGATTCTTTTCTTCAATAAGACTAACCACATAACTTCTCTAAGGATTTTGTCGTAAGATTTCTCTATATCAATAAAGATCATATGCAAATCTCTCGCTTACATATATTGCTCTATAATCTGCCTGATTAGATGGATTACCTATGTTGTTGAATGTCCCGATATGAAACTAAATTAATTTTATGATATTGTAACATTTTTTATTAACCTAAGCCCAATCACACTCCAATAATTTTATAGTATCACACATTAACTTGATTCTGTGATAGTTATAGGAACTTTGTTTATCTTTTTTATCTTTACACAAAGATACTAAAATGCTACTCCACTTTTTTGGCATTCTATTATATTCTCAAATTTTATTAAATAATTTTATCAACTATATAATGGCCACATCTAATATTCATGTTCACACCTCAATATGAATCTCATCAGGTTCACATGTTTTGCTTGGTTTTATTCTCTTTATAGATTCTCTCACCTCCCATAATCCGATTCTTCAGATAAAATAATAATTCATCTCTTTCGAGGAAACCTCATTGTCTCCTATATCCTGAGTATAACTTCTATTAAATAAAAAATCTGTCAAAATGCATTATCCACATACCTCTAATCGCCTGATCTTCAATCAAAATGGTTTGATTTTTGTCTTTAATGCACTTAACAACGTACAAGTCCTTTGACTTTCTTTTTATTCTTATTAGTTGATAGATTTTGGTCTATCCCTCAACTGTATCTAATTTCTTATAAGTATCTGCATATAAAATGAATCTAACATCTTGGACAACTCTTCTAACATCTTAGCTAAATTATATCTCTTTAAGATATCATCATTTATACATCTTCCAAGATTTCTATACTGTCGTGTTTAGCTCTAATGATAACATTCACTTTCTCGTTTCACTAAAATATCTCCTTAATAGGTGGTTCAGTACATTTAGATACATCAAATTCTTATATGACCATCCTTCTAATGCTATCTGACATCTTCTTCCACATAGCATTTGTGTCATCATTGAACGCCCAATCAGTCTCTTTAATAATCATTTCTTTGAATCTTCTTTGTATTTCATCCTTTAATTTTCAACACTTAATCTTAAGATCTATCTTAACTTTATGACTCTTTTGCCACGTCGTAAGATGTAGATGTACTTTCAGGATCAAAATTTTATGCTGCATAGTTACTATCTCCTTACACTACCTTACAATCTTTGAGATAAATTTAACATATCCGTCTAGTTAGAAAGAAATCTATTTAATTGTTGTTTGTTCCGCTTCTAAAAATTATCAAGTGTGAATCTCTTTTATGAAACTAGATATGGGCTAACAAGTCATATGCAAGGGAGAAGTTTAAAATAAATTCTCCCGCTGCATTTCTATCCCTAAAACTAAAACTACAATATGCATTCTCCTAATTTATTCTGTTTGAGCTTACATGACCATTAAAGTTACCTCTAACAAATTTTTTCTCTAACATGTATCTTTTGCATTAAATTCTCCAAATCCATCCAAAATTGTTGGTTATTTACATCATTTAAACCGGTTTGTGTTGCATAAACGCCGACAATGTTCATCACATCCTCTCGTAACACACTTTAATGTGCATAAACATGTTCCTTTTTCTTTTTAAGTCTATTATATTTCTTTCTAATTCTTTATTAATTAATATTCTATGAGAGTAATTAAGATACCCCATAATCTCAAGACGACCAGCAAGCTCCAAAAGATCAAGATATATGAATAAAAGATAGTATAACTCATAGCCGTACCAAGAACAACAAATTCAAATTTTAACTTTTTTCCACCTACATGGAAGACAATAAGTTTCGATCTATGAATCTTTTTATTTAGCCTTTTATTTTAAGATAAGCTTTTTCCGAAAACTATCCATATTTTTTGGGTAAATGGTTCCAAATACAAAAATGATAGAACTAATCAGTTCATTTACATTCCAAAA
Source organism: Scilla litardierei (assembly GCA_030789695.1). Lineage (NCBI taxonomy): Eukaryota > Viridiplantae > Streptophyta > Magnoliopsida > Asparagales > Asparagaceae > Scilla > Scilla litardierei. Next base: position 765,948 of record CM061141.1, on the reverse strand, counting down.
TGCAACTAGTGTATACATGCTGAATACCCTGTTTGCAAAAACAAGATATTAGTGGTGGTGGTGGTGGTGGTGGTGGTGGTGGTAGCAATAGCAATAATACCATTGACATAATAATTAAAATTTGGAAACAAAATAATTAAAATTTGGAAACAAAGGTTTTTAAATTTTTTCTTCTAAATACCACCCTTTTACCCAAAAAAAAGTAAAGAAACATGATTCATTAATTTCTGTGAAATTTGTATATGTTCGCCACAATTTTGTGCACCCATGTGCATTACATGTGCCTTCATGCCAGTATTTACAAGTCATTCTGATATACAACAAAGGTGTGTCCTAAAACTTGTATAAGATCAGATATCTAACCATATTGCTGTTCAAGTAATCCAGATCTCGGACTTAAACTACCTGGCAGACCTCCACCACATACTTCCGACAAGCTTATCCTAGTTTTCATTGTCATTGTCATCACCATCAACATACACGCACTTTTCTATTAAAAAGAGAATGTCTATTGGGCATGACTCAATGTTTGGAAGCTCCGTGTGGACTAAAAATTTCACCCAACCTAACAGTAACCCTGTATTATGTGGTGCCAGTTTCCTTGTAGATAATATAGAAAGTGAGAGCCACACCATGGAAACAATGAATAATTTTTTGGGGATTTTAGATATATTTTTCAAGCATTTTAAGATCATGCAACCACAGAGAGCTCAAACCTGCAAGACTATGGTAAGTTCTAGGACAGTGAGAAAGAGAATGTGATTTGCTAGAAAACGAAATTCAGTCGGCATGAAAAATGACTTGAAACAACAGATGTTAAAAATCCACAGGCAGTAATGAAAAAATTAAAAGTAGTAGTGAAGGTAAGACAACCTGCTGACACTTCCCCATCAGATAGAAGTTGCAATATTTTACTTCTTTTGGTTTTACTACTGGCCGAAGTTTCAATCTCTTGACACCTTGTTCTCGTTCTTGCTGTGCCCTTTTCCTTTTCTTGGCTATCTGCAAAATCATGCTCAAGGAAACAAAATTAAATTTTCAGATAATAGCATCACGAAAAAGTAATGACCAAAAAGTACCGGATCAGTTAATGTTCTTTTCAAGTGAAGTTAGAGAAGTCAACTCAATAGAAATAGCAGCAAATTTAGCCATAACAATCGTTCATACCTTCTTTTTAGCTTTTCTTCCCTCGGTTAGGGCAGCACGTTTTTTCTTGACCTGAACCAGAACAACCAGCAAAGCATAGTCAATGCAAAAGCGTAACCGTTACAAAGGTAGAACATGATAAATAAAATCTGAATGAGCATACAAAATGTTTGAAGAAAATACCAAGTCTATTAGATGCCACACACACACACACACACACACACACACACAATGGCACATATGTATATCAGGTTTGCTACTGAGATAATAATAGAATTTGGAAATAGAATATACAAATAACGTGTACCTAAGGGTCTCAACATTTTACCGTCCTTGGTGGATAAGCCAAAACAATGTAAAGACAAAAAAAAGCCATGAGGCTGCTCCTCTTCTACAATTAGAGGAGTCCCTGATTTTCTTAATTCAAAACATTTACTTTCCATGATGGTCATTTGGGCTTCCACAAGGGAAACGCCATCTGCGAAACATAACTCAAATTATATGAGCCTTCATATAAAAGCAAAGGCCACCTCTGATTAGTTATTTTTACTTTAACATATACATCACATACAAAAACACAATGCCAGACATAAATGCAAAGATATTTTCCCTCTATTATCTCTACATGTAGGATCATCAATTCAAATGTTTAGAATATAACATGTATTTAAATATTAATTATACAAATGCGGGATGTTTTCGAATGGATTTGCTGCCTATGACAAAGAGGCAAGTAGAAAGATGGCTGTGATTTAATCTTACGTAATCAATGGTTAGGATGAGAGTTTGTGAAAATTTTGGGAAAAACTATATCTGGAGGGAACTAAATTTTGAGTTAACTAAAATTTTAAATTTTGAGGAAATTAATTCTGGAGACATCTAAATTTTGGGAGAACTAAAATTTTTGGCAAACTAAATTTTAATGGGAAATAAATTTGGGGTATAAAATCGGGAGGGAATTAAATTTTGAGATGAACTGAAATTTTTCGGGGGAACAAAATTTTAATTAAAAATTGGAAGTTGCTATTAGCACAGACCTGATTGCTGAGTTCGCAGACCACTTATTTACAAGTTTGCTGATGCGTCTAGGGCTTTTTGCGAGGATAAAGGTAGGATTTTTATGGATGTCGACTAATAAAAATAGGATTTTTATAAGAAGAACAGATCTGATATTAACAATAAAATCTACTACAATTAATCTAAGGCTAAACAAACAATAGTAATTGAAGGAAATAATTGCAAGAAAGTAATCTATGGTTCTAGGTAGGAAAAAGACTCACAAATCAATTCTTCAATAACCTCTCTAGGGCCGGCCAGCCCTTGCTTAAGGGGGAGATTAACTAATTGTTGAAATTTTGCTTTTAAAATGTAGTTTGCTCTGAAAAATTGCTCCAAAAACTTAAAAATGTGGTTTGCTTTGAAAAATTGCTCCAAAAACTTGCAGATTCGAAGTTGAAAACGACTACTTCACAGGTCGATTTTGAAGACGACATCCAAATGTCGAAGTTTAGCCACGATCGAATCTACCTTCCATTCGTTTTTCTCCTTTCATTTTTTTGAGCAACTGCAGGTTGCGACGTACGAGGCTAAAACTGAAGGGCGGAGTTTAATGGGCTGGCTTAGTAGGATATGGGCTAAGTGATGGTGTGCATACTTGGGTTTAAGAAGCAAACATTTAATTTATTTAATACCATTTAGAAGTAATGGCTGCTAAATTATTCTTAATATCCGGTCATTTATTAGGCATTTTATTTATAATAAATGTTGCAGGTAGAAATACTAGGAGCTGCACGTTTAAAGTATTTAACAGCTATTTAGAAATAATATTAAAAATCTTAAAAAGACATTTGAAGATGCAGGGAATTGAACCCGCAACTTCTTAACGAGTGCTCTACAATTTAAAGCCATTAACCAAACTTACAATCATGAGTGATGCTGATGTTTTTTGATGTTATCATATAAATATACGAAAAAGCTTAAGGGGCAATGGCCCCCTCAAGCCCCCCTTTGCCTTCGCCCTTGCATGTGACGCTGGCGCGGCCAAAGGGGTTATCGGGCCCCCAGGAAGTTCGGCTGGCCCCCTGGAGGTCGAACAGGCCGCGGAAAGCGGCGCGAGACTGGACGAATCCCCCCAAGGGGGCGGCGGGACCTGCCGGCCCCAATTTTGGGCCGGCGGGCCTCTCCCACTGCCCCAGGAAGCGGCCACAGCCGCTGGAGGGGCGGGTGGCACCTGCTGCCCCTCCTGGGGGTTTACCGCCCCCCAAAACTCTGCCAGAGGGGTGGTTGCCCCCCTCCAGTGGCCGGCACACCTCCCTGTGGCGGGGAGGTGGCCGAAAGGCTTTCCATTCGTCTGGATCTGCGGTGTTTCGTGGATTGGGGTATTGGCCTTCGTCTTCGACATCTTCAGAAACCCCTTCGGTAAAAATCACATTTTCCCCCTTATTTGTTGCCAAAGGTGGTTTCTTTTTGCTTGGATCTAGCGTTGGATTAAGATTTGCTATCATTGCCGCTAATTCTTGCATCTAAGATCAACTTGCCGCCATAGCCTCCGTCAACCGCACGATGCCCTCCACCGCTTCCTTTTTCCCTTCGCTAATCTCCTTGCTAATTTTGCTTTCAAACTTCTCTTCCAATAAGTCAATCCGCTCCTTGGATCTTGTGTTCGCCAAGGATCGTAAATGCTCTGATACCAAATTGATGTGTTTAGGGTTTTTTGCAGAGATAAAGATAGGATTTTTATAGATGTGGACTAATAAAAATAGGATTTTTTATAAGAAGAACATATCTGAATTAACAATAAAAGCTACTACAATTAATCTAGGGCTAAACTAACGATAGGAATTGAAGGAAATAATTGCAAGAAAGTAATCTAGGGTTCTATGTAGGAAAAGGACTCACAAATCAATTCTTCGATAACCTCTCTAGGGTCGGCCGGCCCTGGCTTAAGGGTGAGATTAGTTAATTGTTGAATTACTAAACGATCCTCCCTAGTAGTTGCGAAACTACAAGTTTGACCCCGGGCCCGTGGTGGACCCGAGTCGCCTCCTCCTTTGATATAGTTGAACCGGCCTCTCAATGGACCCACGCATCCCCACTCGCGCCCCCTCACGGTCCCGCGCCGCAGCATTTGCCATTGAAATCTTTTACTGATTTCATAGACCACTTATTTACAAGTTTGCCTTGTTCCTCCTCCCTCCCTGTTTGATTCGTCGTCCCCCTTCTCCACCGCCGCCGCCGAGGACCCCTCGCCGCCTCCGCCTCCCTTTGCCTGCGAAGAAGCGGACTCCATCTCGACAGAATCCATCTCGCTGGCACCGGATGTCAGAATCAACAACATGGATGACGACCTCGACGCGGACTCCATCTCAACAGCCGGCCTCGTCATCGCCGTCAGCCTCAATCCGATTAAGCTCGATCTTCTGCTCCTCCGTAAAATCCGTTCTTTTCTTGGATTACTCGGGGGTGTGGGAACCAAGACGTCAAAGTGCTGACGGAATAAATAATGAGAGGCGGGTCCAATGAGAAGTATATAGTATGAGTTAGGGTTTTATAAGAGAATGAGAGATCCAGACGGGGGTGTGGATTCCTCGGAGATGCAGAAGGGCGTCGAGGCGGCAAAGGGGTCCTCGGCGGCGGTGGTGGAGAAAGGGGACAACGACACGAAGGAGGAGGGAGGAGGAGAGGGCAAACTTGTAAATAAGTGGTCTGTGAACTCAGCAAAAGATTTCAATGGCAAACTTGTAAATAAGTGATATGTGAACTCAGCAATCAGGTCTGTGCTAATAGCAACTCCCTTAAAAATTTTGGTTGGAACTAAATCTATATGAAACTAATATTTGAAGAGAAACTAAAATGTTAGATTTTGAGGGGACTAAAATTTTAAATTTTCAGGGAACTAATTCTGGTACAACTAAATTTTGGGGAACTAAAATATTAGTGGAGATCCAAGTTCTCCCGAAGGAACTAAATTTTAGTTTGACTGTGTTTAAAGAATGTGCAGGAAGAGATTTTGGAATGAGTTGAAATTTTTTGGAGAATATTTTAAATGCCAAGGTTACGTGTTATGACTGGTATATTTACGACAAAGTGTTATGTGCATCAATTAAATATGTGATGAAGTGAATATGCATGTGTCATTATTTTATCTGGAAGTAAATTTCATATATCTAGATTTGCAACTTACTAGGACAGACAATAAAATATGTTTACAATTGATATGGAATACCCTTCAAGCAGCATAATGCTACAAATGATGCATATCTATGCAAAGGAATGAAGCATACATCGGGCGTTAATATCTATGCAAAGGAATGAAGCATACATCGAGTGGTAATGGAACATGCTAGAGAAGTAAGATCGATGCTTTCTGTTATGTCAACCACTTGAACCTATCAAAGCATAGCATGTCATTATGTGATCTTCACTAGTCAGGCTAAGCTTCCAGTTTATGTAGCAGACAGCTCACGCTCAACAGGAAGCACCGAGAAAACATCACTTTGTGGGGTCTACTAATTATAAAAACTAATGAATGCATGATAGGGGACACAAGATGCATAACCGATAGGAAAATGTGAATTGAAATATTAATATAGCAGACAATCATCGCACATTTCAATCCAACGATGGTAATTGGTTTGGGACATTTGGGGGAGACCGGGGCACTTTCCAGTCATTTACCTTTGTGTTATTGGTTTGGAACATTTTCTAAGCCACTGGAAAATAGACAGTATTGGTTGCTGGGACAAAAATAGGATGATAGCCAAAATGTTTCACTTTCATGTCCTCGTATATATGTGTGTTTGTGTGTATATGTATATGTATATGTGTGTGTGTATATATGTATGTATGAAAGTGTGCCCCAATGCAAAAATTGTCACGCATTTTGGGATGAGAAAAAAATGGGACTCTCCCTTTCCCTCCCTCCATCTCCTCTTGAACACAAGTTACACACCACAGATCTCAACCCACTTTTTCCTCCTAACCCTTTCAACAGCTACCCTTCCCCACATTCGGCCAATGAACCACCACCCGTTGCTTCCCCGCCCCGCCTCCGATCAACGACAGACCATCGTGTGGCATGCCCTTCCTATAAGCCCTCCCCTGGCCTTTTCACCAGGCCTCGACGCCCTCGACTAACTCCACGCAGCCTATAAAGATGACATCATCCATCCAGAGACAACCTACTTAGGTGAATGGTGGTGATTGGTGGAGCTGATGGGAATTTGATGATGCGTGGATGGCATTTTTGGAAATTTTGTGGGAGAAGCAATAAAAGCACCAGCAACATGTGAGCATGGAAGTTGTAGATGCACATAATGAGCATTTTTGTCGGACGTTGGGACTTCCAGTAGTTCTAGACGTCTGGTCATAAGCTGAGAATTTTGGCAGTATATTAACTGTTTTCTCATTAATGAGTTTTTCATGTTTGGTTTGATATTGTGTGTTCTTGAATGGAGAGGCTGTGGTTTCATACGGGATAAACTTTTCGTTTTTTTAATAATTAAATTCATTAATAAATATCACATTTTGGAGAAATCATTTGATTTTATTAGTTAATAAAATTAAATTTGCAAATGAATGTTAAATTTTAGGGAATTTGTTAATTAATGAACACTATTTGGTAACTGATTATGAGATAAATTTCCTAATTTTTATGTCTAAAATTATTAGATTGTGTCAGAAAATTTGTTGATCAGTGTTAGAGAATTTTAGTTAAAATGTTGTTAGAATTTCTTTATCAAATTTATTCACTTTATGATATCTAATGGATGTGTGAATGTTTGTTTTTGAATAATTTTTGTGTGATTAACTATGGCATTTGTGTTATGTGATGGTAAAAAATTTTATGCTCTGTTAATTTTAGGGTTTCTAGGATGTTTAAAACAAACCGTGATACATGGAGCCACATCATCAAATTCCCTCTGAACAGTGTTCCAATTCAATCCTAAAACGTATTGAGAGTTCTACTGGGTATGTCATAGAACACTTACCCCAAAAAGTTTCCCAGAATTTGTTTCGGTTAGAAATAACACCCCCCAAGTCAAGTGTTACGGAGTACCTAGTTGTGTAGCTTACTAAGCAACGCATGCATTTAGCTAACTTCTGAATAAGCAAAGCGAAAAATCTTAAAACATGAAGACTACTAGAATTGATAATATTGCAGCAATACCTCGGTCACAGATGGCTTTCCGGTTTTCTTATTTGGGCTAGGATCAGTACCTTTCTGCCCAACATCTGCAACATCTGCATCGCCACAACTTTTCTTCATTAAAGGTTTCCAAGCTCCATCATAGGCAATTGCATTAATCCCCTGACTAATACTAGATGAACCGTTCAGGAAATCAATTTCATTTTTCCAGCAGTGACCAGAGGCAAGAAGTGAACTCCCATTCTTATCAAGACCCTCAGATGCTGACCCCTCTCCTAACTTTTTATCATCGCATTTACGAACCAAGTCCGGAGATTTAGTTGAATTGTGATGATCATTTGGAATTTCTCCTTCTTCACAATCTTCGCCGTCAACCTCGCCATCTTCTAGGTCTCTATCGCCGGAACCTTCACTCACGGAAGGATTGGCGCATGCTTCGTGTTGGGTTCCTTCTCCTACTTCTATAGCATTCTCAGCTCTCGTACTAAAACGCTCACTGCTATCATCACACTTCAATCCAAATGCAGAATTAGAGGCATCAGCAATAATGTTTGCTTCTTTCTCGAACACAAAACCCCCGCTTTGGGCCTCGACTTTTGTGTTCTCTTGATTCCTTGAAAGAAAGCCTGCATCATCCGCTGGGCCGTCGATGAGATCCGCGCAATCTGTCGTGATGCACAGGAGCAACTCCTCGTCTATAGATGCATCGTCAAACTCTAATTCTTCTTCTATGTCGAAAAGCACTTTAAAGGCAGAGTCAGCAAAGGCATCGCCTTTCTCCCCCTTTGGAGTCCCCGTTTCTTCCGCCAACTGAGAATTCGAATCAACAAGACTGGAATCATCGGCCGGTTGTCGGAGAGAACCGTCGGTAAAGGCATCGCCTTTCGAATTAGAATGCCCATTGGAATCAGAGTCCAAACAAGGGCCAGGGTTATTGGTAGGGTTTTGTCGTTGGGAGAGATTCAGAGATTCGCCGCCGTCAAGGGAAAGGGAGAAGATGCGGACCAGAGTTCGGTAGGTGGCGCTATGGAGATGCGACCGCCGCGAGGAGAAGCTCGAAGATGGATTAAGCATCGCCATTTAAACGTATGAGGGAAAGGTTGCCCTCGGGAAGAGTCAAACCCGTGGCTATATAGTTTTTATCCTTCGATCCCAAGAGATTGGGGAACAGCCGCTGAGGGAACGAGAGGGGATTATGTAGGCGTGCCACTGCCACCAACGAGTCGGTGCCGCTGGATTCACCTCACACGCTCTTCTCGCCCTTCGCTAGTAGCGAGGACGAAGAAGACGCTGGATAAGATAATAGCGAGGACGAAGAAGACGCTAGTAGCAGATGCTTGGGTGAGGGACCTATGCAATGTTACAAACGCCTTCCTTCTGGCACCAATTGTTGATGAAGAAGATGTTGGCCTAAGATAGTCCGATTGTGGCTAGGATTGAAACTTGTAGTTTCGTTTGTGTCTGCTCGGACGTATGGATTGTATTTGTCAGTGTATTGAGGCGCTAGTTTGGTCGTGAGTTGAGATGTCTATTGGACTTACCTTATGATGGAGCAAGCCTACCGTTTGTATAGAGCTTGGAGAGCTTATGCCAAGTCAGTACGTGTGGGGGGTCGCGGATCATCGGGCATAATTGACTCTAAAGATAAAGCGAGTAAGCAAATAAGACAGGAGGTGATGGCCTGCAGATTCTTTGGCATAACCCGTGTCCGCAGATAAGGCTGGCCGTGAGTGCCCTGATAAAGCTGGCACGCATCCCGTGATAAAGCTGGCACGCGTCCCCTGATAAACCTTGTCGTTACGTACATGTCAAATGGACTCGTTTGTAACGACTTGGAGAGAGTGCGGCCCACCCGCCTGAGATCGTGCCATAGAGGTTGCGTGGGCTGGTCCTACCAGGTGGGCCATAACATTGAAGGGTCCAACCTTGGGTATGTGACGCCGATGTCGTCCTAATGAGCTGTGCTACTAAGTAGACGACCTCATTGAGTTCGCGCAAGGCTGTTATTGTCAGGACGTCGACCTTGTGAAAAGTGATTTCCCGAGGAGCTAACCCCGCGGAGGCCGTCCTCCCGGAGAAAAATTAATGGTTGGTTTTCATTTCATTTCATTTTTTTTTATATAAAAGAAAGCATTTTAAAGTGCGCGTACTGGGCCTCGATCACTCCCCTCCCACGAGGACAGTGTTATGCGTCGAGCGGAAGCAATCAGATCGCCAAAGTATCTAGCACGAAGAACAAATAGAGAGCATACACAAAATTTAGGTCGCCTTAACGACCAAGGGAACACTTCTATAATTTCAATTAGGAGATACAAAAAGACACTCAACTACTCCTAAGAGATCCTCACAAATGGCTCTCTCAAAGATGGCTCTCAATGATCCTATAGAACTTCCAATATGACCTCATATAAGTTTCTCCAATGCTTCAATAGAAGCTCAATTGGATTCTCAAATTCTCGATGCTAACAATCAAACATTCGGTATCCTTTTATAAGACTCAAAGGGGTGGGGGTTGGTGCATCAACCCCCCATTCTTTGACAAATCAAAAGGGGGGGCTGAGAGGCCCCTCAATTTGGCATCAATTTGGTCTCCATTTGGCAAACCAGTAGCCCCATGGGCTGCTGGACAAGCCAATATCTACAAATCTCCACCTTGGCGAGATCTTGGGTCTATGTCACACAATCGGCCGTCAATGCTCCTCCTTAGTGAGAATCATCTCGTGTTCCCATCATCTTGCCTCGAAAGGCTCATATGGCTATGCAGAGCCTCATTGCCCCAGAATGGCCCACCCAAGTCATCTCATATCGTCAGCATACAAGTCCAAGCCATACTCGAACTTGACTCCAATATCGACCTTCATAAGCTCGTCCGTCAAACAATCACTAGTGCCAAGTAGCTCCACCCGATCCTTGGCTTCATCAGTCGTCGTTGATTCCACTCAGCACACCAATCTTTCCTTCGTCCACATAGGTCGCCATTGTGCTTCACCTCACCGAATATGGTCGGAGACTCGTCACACCTGACAAATAAAGCAAACGAGATCCTTCTTGCAGGTTGGCATCTCGCATACCTTGGTCTCCAAACTTTGATAGAATCCATCCGTTGTGCAAGTTGTGGGAACAATGTATCTCCACCATACTTACTTAAACCATCACCTCTATTAGCACCACCTCTCCGGAGATCATCCAATGACGTCGTCTTTGGTGCGTGCGAGCTTGAGTCGGTAGCTCGCTCATCTGAAACTCTCGTCGTCTTCATCATCACCGTACCATCTAAGTAATAGAGGTTGCCTTCACGCTTTCCCTTCATCAGGATCATTGCTCCTCGTGTCACCTTCAAAGCGACATCCTCCATAGTCACATTGCAACCATTGGCTTCAAGTAAACCAATCGATATCAAATTGTACTTCACGTCGGGCACATAATGAACATCGCCTATGTCCAGTGTGACACTATCACTCATCTTTATGCGGACCGTACCAATACCCGCCATCATGCATGCTCCATCGTCTCCAAGAAGGACTTTACGCTTACTACCTTCATGGAAAGTAGTAAAGTACTCTCTGTGGGGTGTCATATGGAACGAGCAACCCGAGTCGAGCACACATCCCCCCTTCATCACCCCCTTCGTCGCACCTACTAGGAGCCACTCATCCACCTCCTCGCTTTTGACGATGTTGGCAGTAGCATCCTTCTTCTTATTGGCATTTGGGCACTCCATCACCCAATGTCCTCTTTCCTGGCAAAAGACACATTGATCCTTCTCGATGTCTATGCGCGGAGCTCTACTATTGGCCCGCGTCTTAGATATATGGTTCCCTTTGCGGCATCCACCTCTTTCATTGTGCCGACCTCTAACCACGGTAAGCGCTTCGGACCATTGGCCCCTCATCTTCTCATCATCCTCCTTTCTAAATTCATTGCTAGTAAGAGCGTTAGAAACTTCATTGAAGGTGATAGATTCTTTACCATAAGTTAAGATCGAAACGATGTGCTCATAGTTTTTATTCAGTGAGTTGAGGAGAATCATCGCCTTGTCCTCATCTACCATCTTGACGTCAATGTTTCTCAAATCTGCGAGGAGTTTGTTGTTGTAGTCGAGGTGTTCTTCAACTGAAACTCATTCCTCCATCTTGAGGCCAAAAAACTTCTTCTTTAGGTGTAGTCGATTCTGAATGTTCTTCTTCACGTACTTCTCACCAAGTGCATCCCATAACGCTTTCTCGTTCGTCTCCTCCATGAAAGGATACTTCTTCTCATTTGTCAAGTAGAGCCGGATCGTGCCGCAAGCAATCTAGTTCATCATCTTCCACTCCGCATCCGACGTCGTAGTCGGACTCGCATCTAGTACTTGATCTTGACCAAGTTGGTTCAAGATGTCAAGTACTTTGCATCTCCACATGCCGAAGTTGATACGTCCATCGAACTTCTCAATTTCGAACTTCGTACTGGATACGATAGTTCGCGTTGTTGAAGATTGCGCCATTGAAGTAGAAGCGGCGTCGCCACCTTTGCTCATCTTCGTCGTATAGATCTTCGTCGTCTAAAGGCTCTGATACCAATTGTTGTGCGCCGAGCGGAAGCAATCAGATCGTCGAAGTATCTAGCACGAAGAACAAATAGAGAGCATACACAAGATTTAGGTCGCCTTAACGATCAATGGAACACTTCTATTATTTCAATTAGGAGATACAAAAAAGACACTCAAGTACTCCTAAGATATCCTCACAAATGGCTCTCTCAAAGATGGCTCTCAATGATCATATGGAACTTCCAATATGACCTCACACAAGTTTCTCCAATGCTTCAATAGAAGCTCAATTGGATTCCCAAATTCTCGATGCTAACAATCAAACATTCGGTATCCTTTTATAGGACTCAAAGGGGATGGGGTTGGTGCACAACCCCCCATTCTTTGACAAATCGGGGGGGGGGGGGGGGGGGGGGGGGGGGGGGGGGGGGGGGGGGTTTGTGTGTGTGGAGGGGAGGAGGTTGGTGCACAACCCCCTCAAATTGGCCTCAATTTGGTCTCCATTTGGTGAACCAGCAGCCCATGGGGCTGCTGGAGGGGCTGCTGGATGAGCCAATATCGACAGACAGTGGCAGAGCCACTCATATACTTACTCGGGCTACAGCCCAGGTAAGTTTATATATGTAAGTTTAAGTTTTTAAATGCAAGTTGTAAGCTACCAAGTTTTTATATGTAAGCTATCTTATGCTTGTAGATTGATAGGGCCATGCAGAAATATAAAGTTCAACACTTTAAGTCAAAATCTCAAGCCCACGTCAAAGCCCAGTGTAATAAATCCCCACTTGAGACTAGGATGAAGAGCAGCAGCTGATATGCTCGACTAATTACGCCCTTAACATATCGACAAGAAATTTGCAGCTTTCGCCTTCCACTACTCTCATCTGCAGCCCTCACGTTCGTCTGCTGGACCGGGGGCCGCGGCCATCGCCTTCATCTGCGACATCATCTCATTGCGTTCATCAGCAATCGCAATTTATAGGTAGCCCAGGACAGAAAAAATCACTGGCTCCGCCCTTGCACAAGGGAGTGCGGAGAGGATGCCAACCGAAGGCTCGCAAGCATTTTATTTCAATTTTTGTACTTAACAAATGTGAGTTAAACAGTGAGGTCAAGAACAGCATTCTGTGTGGTGCAGCAAATTAATAGAACTGTCAACATACAGCTGTAGTACAACTGTATATGAACTTGGGGATCTAGCAAGGGAGCAAATATACATGGAACCACAGTAATGGCTCAACAAGGAACCCTAGATAGGGCGTTCAAGAAAACATATGTGATGTAATCAATTTCCATAATGCCTCTCAGCATTCAATCCTCTTGCCCCTAACAAACGTACCCATTGGAGAGGCTATTGCTGATAGGCATCGTCGTCATGTGATTATATTATTCATCACTGAGGAGGGTGATCAATTATCTCCCAGCTTTTTTGATCTTGGAAAAATTCTTTGATCCTTAGGTGCCCGATTCTAATTGGTGGACGCTTGTGTGGCTCCGGTGACTGTCGGTTGACTCTTGACTCTTGACTTTCTTTTTTAGGGTTCTTGATTTAGGATAAGCCGCTCCCTTAATTATTTATGAACTCGGCACCCATACATTCACCCCGAAAGGCTGAAACCATGTAGGCCCCACATATCATTGGAGTCAAAACCGGTCTAATTTCATTGGTTCTTTCGTTCCTGCCGAGTCGCCCCTATTAATCAGTAGTTAAAAATCAACCACCATCTCAAACATCAATACAAACTAGAACCTCTCTCTCGAATCCCGAAGCTCGACGCTGATGGAGGTCTTCTCCGATTCGGTCAGCAGCGGCAGCTGCCTCTACTTCCCGCCCCCCTCGCCGACGTTGGCCGCCGATTCGCTGCCGCCAGACATCGAGGCGCTCCGCCGCCTCGCCGCCAACCTCTCCTCCCTCTTCCTTACTCAGTCGCCGAACTTCTCCGACTTCACCATCGCGGTGCAATCCAAAGAGGTCGCCGTCCACCGCTGCGTCCTCTCGTCCCGCAGCCCCTTCTTCTTCAATCTCTTCGCCGAGAGGGACGATGGGTCGAGCTCAAGGTTGGAGCTTGGCGAGGTTTTGAGCGGGTACGAGGTTGGGTACGACGCTCTGGTGCTTGTTTTGGGGTATTTGTACAGCGGTAAGGTGGGGCCCCTTCCGAGGGCTGTCTGTGAGTGCGCCGACAAGGATTGCGGCCATGTTGAGTGCTGGCCGGCGGTGGATTTCATGTTGCAGGTGCTCTTTGCTTCGTTCACCTTTGAGATCTGGGAGCTCGTCAGCCTCTTTCAGGTTTGGTTAATTAGATTTCTGCGGTCGTTTTAATGTTTGTTTCTTTTTGGATTGAGATATGGGTTGCCTTCAAATCGAACATTGATTTCGTTTCTTTTTACGTAATTCTGTCGATTTTAGCGAGTTCATATAACATCACGTTCTGATAAGAGAGAAAATCTAGTGCCTGTTACTTTGAATGCGTTTTTAATTGAAGATTGATATATCTGAAGTTAAGATGATGGAGCTGAGTCGCTTTCATGCGGTATCCATCAAATATTTCATCAAGAAAGGAAATCATTATTGAGATGTTATATTAATGCTTGTTCTCGGCTAGAAGTCACTTTTGAGCTGTTAATTGGTATTATCGATGAGGTGCTACGACTGACAGATATGGAAGTTAATAGAATGTTATGCTTGATTAACTATTGCATTTGCAGATTACCTTGTCAGATCTTGAAATGCACATTATTCATAGCCAAAGCTCAGTGTGTCTGTCTGAAATACCTTTTAAATACTTTTTTTTATAAAAAATGTGGAGCATGATGTCCTGTTCCATTAAAGAAAAGATAATGAAACAATGCTAACAAATCCACAAACGACAGACCCCTTTTACATTGATAAAGGAAAACGGAACTATGATATGGTACACATTGCTTATTCATCAAAACAATCCAAGGAGAAGATAAGTGTTAGCATGGAATATATCTAGATGTGATCCACAATTAATGATATTGATGAAGTCACAAGCCGGTAGTTGTAGCTGCGAAAATTGAGAAGACAAACTAGGATTTCTCATTGATTGCAATGAATGAATAAAAATATAAAGAGAAGAATTTATATAATCTTGCAAAATAACAAAAAGACTATTCTGCCATCACCCTCACTCAAACTCATGACGTTGCTATAAGAAGCATAGAGAATTTGTTAAACAAAAAACAGAAACGTGAAACTGAATGCGACTTTGTAAAGAGACCAGCAATCTGCTTCGAAGAAGAAACAAACGGTAACTTGATAGTCTCCTGATGCTTGCGGTATTGAGTGATATGCCAATCAATCTCAATTTGTTTGGTCTGCCAAATTGTGAGCAATTTGTATAGCACCCTTATTGTCACAATGTAGGGTGATGAAGAGAAACATCCATATCTGCACGTAATCAACGTAACCAAACCATCTTGCATGTAGTAGAAGCCATGTCACGATACTTCGTCTATGTGGAAGATTTAGAAACAATTAGTTGCTTCTTGCATTTCCAAGAAATGAGCGAATCACCTAAAAATATGCACTATCCAGTGGTAGACTTACGATCTGTAGGATTTCAGCTCAATCAGCATCAGAATACACACATAACTCTAAAAACAAGGAAGAATGTGTAATGCCCTGGAAGCTACTGCACAAGCACTAGAGGGGGGTGAATAATACTTTAAAATAATCAAGAGTATAATTCATAATTATTGTGCAATCACAAACAACTATGTGGAATAAATAAGAACAACAAGAACAATGCAACACAAACACAAGATATAATGGGTTCGGATCCACCCAAGTCTCCCCGACTTGTTCCCGGTGATCCTACGTCCCAGACACCCGGATCCCTTCCGGCTACTTGAGTTAGAATCCACTAACTCAAGTTTTCACTAAGAAACTTCTTGTAGAAACTACTACAAGACAAATCAATACAACAGTTGAATCGTGACTCCCACAAACCGGGATCACGAACTTCTCTCACAAACCGAGAGATAAACTCAAATAATAGATTTAATGAAATATAAAACACTTACCACAAAATCCTATGCCTTGAGAAATACTTACGAATTTAGGGCAAGGAAGGATGATGAGAAGAGATGATCACGAAACCCTAACACCACCAAGATGGACAGAGGAAGATGGCTAGGATGATGATGATGATCGTGATTCACCCTTTCAGAAGTATGAATGCACACCAGCTGAAAATCTCCTTGAGAAATTAGGTCACAAGTGAGAGATAGAGATTTTCGTGAGAGAGAGCCTTGCAAAATGATAATCGATTGATTTCGAAATAGATCTGAAATCACTCTCATATTTGAGAATTTCCATGTTTGAAACGTATCAAACATATATGGAAAGAATCAAATCAGATCAAGAAAAATCGTGAAAATAAAATCTATAACGGCTGGAAAATGAAAGCAGCTTAATCGGTCCAAGAAGGTTCACCGACCGACTAGTTCTCAAACTAGTCGGTCAGTGAACCTTCTTGGACCGACTAGATAGTCGACAGAGAAATGAGTGAAATAAGAGGGGAAAACTAATCAGTCTAAGAAGAAACACTAACCAACCTTCTTGGACCGACTAATTGGTCAACAGTGAATAGGCTGAAATACACAAAGACAACTAGTCGGTTCAAGAAGAATTTCCAACCGATTAGATTATCATCTAGTCGATTGGTTCTTCTACTTGAACCAACTAAGATGCACAGAAAGCCATGAAAAGAAGCAATAAGCTAAGGAACCCTTCCTAATGGCGTCTAAGGCAATCCTAGAGATAAGATAGGATAGTCATGAGGATTACTAGGTAAGTAAGACTCAAGGCTTAACATTCTATGAAACAAAGCTAGAAGACTAAATAAATATACACGACCAACCGTCTTCAAAGTTTCAACATGATGAGTCTGAATCTATTGACTTTACTAACAACTCCTGGAGCTTCAACGAAGCTTCAGGCACAACGATCACGCGCTCTAAAGAAGTCTTGGGACGTCGCTTGAGATCCACAAAGTAAATTGACGACGATCTCCATAACTGCGCTCAAAGAGAATTAGTACCCGATATTTATTTTTGTTCATCATCAAAACCAAATCAGGGGAATCAATACTCAACATTCTCCCCCTTTTTGGTGATGACAAACCAACATACATATAAATCAATAATAATGAGATAAATGAAATTTACTTACTCCTCCTGCATTGATGACTCGTTAGTTCCATATTAAATAATAAACATATGTATCGAGCAGAAGAGAAAAGTATAAAACATGATCAAACTATTGAAATATAGGATTGGAATCCATAAATTTTTTTATATCTTCACTCCCCCTGAATCTAACATATGAAATTAGATTCTCGGTAATTGTTTAAATTATCATTTAGCACCAAGTCATTATTAATACTCTCCCCCTTTGGCCTTATCCAAAAAGAGCGTGAGGAAGTCAACGACAACAACCATGGTTAAACAAAAATCTAAACATGAGAGTCGAAGAATATGACTACGTTCCGAATGACACCAATGAAAATATCGAAGAAAACAGAGTGTGCCAACTAGATCATAGTCGAAAGACGAAAAGAGAAATCATCAAAACACCATCAAATCATATGATTTATTAGAGGAACAATCTCTCCAATATCAACATTCTAGCAAATTGAGTGCATGGAAAACAATTCATGTTTTCATACAAACAAAGCTAATAACCAACATAATCGATGAGCGACGAAGCAAACAACAGAGACAAAGTATAATGTGCACAAAGATACGAACTGCAGCACGATGTAGATACATATATAGATACAGCAAAAATGATACATCTAGAAAACAAAAAATATCGAACATCAGCACATAGCAGTATAAAGTGCACAACATACAACAACCCAACATATATCAAAATGTATCACAAAACATACAAAACAACCACCAAACTATCCTAGCACCACTCTCTCACAACTAGATGTATCATCCAAAGTGCTCAAAGAGAGAGTCCTCCAAGGCAGGCTCAGGAGGCAGAGGCAGGATCTGCACCAGCATCAGGCTGTGCAGACTGAGTGGCAGACTCGAGAGCAACGGAGGTATCCACCGAAGGGATGGTGGCAGCAGGAGTGCTCTCATGAGCACGAACATGAGAAGCAGCAGCAGAAGTACACTCGGGGGCACGAACCGGAGAAGCAACCGCACGCTCCTCATCCTCAGCCGCCTCCATGGCTTCCTCATCAGAGACTGTCGGAGGGACCTCAACATCCAAATGATCACAGATGCGCACGAGCATCTCCTCACATCGTAAGAGACGAGCCTCCTGACGGCTCAGAGAAGCTGAAGAGGCAGCACGAGACGAAGGAGGAGGGACAGAAGGAGTGGTCCGTTGAACGTGACGCAAGACCGCAAGAGACTTTTTGACGGCGGTCGCGTTCAAGGGAGGACCCAAGGGACGCTGATCGTCAGGAGGAAGGGGAACTCCAAAGTGACGAAAGACCAAAGTCAAGAGGCACGAATAGGGAATATGTGCGGCCTTGGACGACTTCCTGATGCACTCAAATGAGTCCATCTTGTCCAGAATGATGTGAGCCCAATTTATCTCGCTCTCGTAAAAAGGGCAGAGATGAGCTTCAGGAAGGGCTGGGATGGCAGACTAGAGGAGCCGTACTTCGGAAGAAGACACGACTTCAGAATCAGATTGAGGACCCACACATTCGGTTTGAAAGACTTGGAAGGAACGCCAATCATGGCGGGAGGAACGACGTGGAACATGTCAGCTAAGAGGGACTGATCGAGATCGTGGATATTATCCACAGAGATGTCAGACGGGAGCAGACCAGACGATGAGACCCCAAGAATCTGTCCTAAGATCTCTGCAGTGAGGACAATGGGCGTCCCCAAAACAGTGGTCTCAATACAGTGCTTGTCGTCATACTCGCCCCGAACTCGATTTGCATAGAAAAGTTTGACGAGCCGATGGTAAGGATGAGGATTCGCCTTGGGATCATGGCGAAGATATTCAAGGAGACCGCTATAGGATAGAAGATCAGCGAGCTTAGGAAAATCAGCAAACTGGACATAGTGCTCGAGGATCAAGGGACAATGCTCAATACGGTTATAGGCGGCTAGACACAATGTGTCATTGCGACATAGAGAGATATCAACCCCACCGGAGGGCATAGGATCCTTCCCATTGGACTGACGAGAGGAAGTGCGAGGAGGAGGGGTAGGTTTCTTCTCGGCAGCCTCAGTCTCTGGGATATATTCATCGTCGGAGTCAGAGGGTGGTGAGGGAGCACGGTAGGGTCCAGTGGTCAAAATCTTTTTGAACTTGGGCTGGGGCTTGGGTTTAGATTGGGGTTTTGGTTTTGAAGGAGCCGCCTTCTTCTTTTTGAGAGGAGGAGAAGAAGATGATGGCGAAGTAGGCGACGAAGGGGGCATACGAGCGGTTTTGGAGCGGCGTTTGGGATGATTAGGGTTGGATGGAGGATCGACGGTCATCGGAGAGGGACCGGAAGGGCGGATAGGGATACGCGTTCTCGCCATGAGATCGAGATGAGAAAACGACGAAAACGAGTGAAAACGAACCCTAATCGATGAGAAAAGGAAAGAGGAGATACCAATGAGGGAGGAGAGCGACTCTGGAGGGAGGAAGACGAACGGCGGCGACTGGATGCGGCCGGAGAAGGTGTCGGAAAGCGGGAGAAGTCGAGTGGGTCGGCGATTTAGGGTTTTAGGATGAAGGGGCGCACCGATTAGAATGAATTCTAATCGGTGCAGAGAGGGTTTAGTCGGTTTAAGAAGGGCCAAAGACGGATTAGCCCTTGCACATCTAGTCGGTCTCAGTTCAAGAGCTGACCAACTAAAATGAAATCTAGTCGGTCAGCAAATGAACTTGGACCGACTAAATGTCAGACAGCAAGTGAGGCAAAAAATAGGGCACGAACTAGTCGGTCTGAGTTCAATGTCTAACCGACTAGAGGAAGAACTAGTCGGTCTGGAGATGAACTGGGCCGACTAAGTGAGTCCAAAAATTTGAGAATTCGAAATTTTGAGTTCTCTCCAAAGAACACTTGGACTAACCATCTAAACACTCTCATACGCACTTATTCTACCCAATAAATCCAGAAAACCATAAATACGACGCGTAAACCGAAAAACCAATTATAACTCCAGCATAAATTGAGAATATCACATCAAATCCAATAAGAGCTTATGAAAATCATTATCATGCAAGATTATAAAAAATATGAACTAGAATAATATCATGATTAGCATACTTAACAAACTGGATTTAGATTTGTTGCTCCTTTTATTTTTCTTGAGTACCTGAAGATAAAAACATTATATCATTGTACCCAAGGTCATTGGGTCCTAAAGGATTAGACATTTGGTAGCCAAGTCCAATTGGACTTAGACTCCCCAATATAGTCATCATTGTGCACAACATTCATAAAATATGAATTTATATAAGCTTGTTTCTCATGCATGCTAGTGTCCTTCGGGCCCCAAATCGTGAATGTCTTGGGAGTCCTATCCCTATTGGGAACATGCACGTTTTGTTGATTTCTACGTGGTGCATGTGTTCTATGAGGAAGTGGCCTAGTGTATGCATGTTGTGGATAAGCATGCGGCACATGATGAAATGGTGGTGGCAACATATGATACGGTGCGTGATGGTAATCATTCATGTAATAATGATGTGGGTGAACATTTGCATGTGGGGAAACACGTGCGTGAGTGTGTCTTATTTGGTGTGCACGTGCTCGAGGACGTGGAGCATAGATGAACATATGGAGTAGGAGGTGTGTTCCTACGTGGCATAGTATTTGTGTACATAAAAGCATGACCCTTCTTTGGAGGTCCACCCAAAGTGGGTTTCTTTTCAAAAGGGGGTGTGTACTTAGTGGAAGTACCATTGGTAGATGAACAACCCATGGGGTGTTTACTCCCACTAGTTGAGGCATCGGCGGATGGCCTTACAAAGGTGGTGGAAGATTTGGATGAATTTTCCTTCTTATACCCCAAACCAATGCGATGATTGGTCGGAAGTAAGTCATTCAGAATATTATCCAAATGATCCTTGCCTTTGTTGAATTTTTCAATTCGGCCTAATGTGGACTCATATTTCTCAGTGAGAGAAAGTATTTTAGTATCCAAAGTGGACACTTGCGTTGTGAGTACACAAACACGTGACTTGCGATTCTCATTCTCAATATTTAAAGTTGAGTTTCGAGAATTCAAATCCGCTATCACATGTTCATCCGAATCCTCAATGTTAACATGTTCAAGTTGAGATTTGAGATTTACAATCTCAGTTCTCAAGGCTTCAACAACGGTGTCGTTGTTGGTGATGACAGATTTAGGTGTGGTTTGAAGACTAGTTAGCTCATCGTTGATTTTAGTACATCTATTTACTAACTTAGAATACTTAGACCAAATTTGTTCATTAGCTAATCTGAGGTCATCCACAGTTACCTCTTCACCTTCATCCTCGCTTTCATCTGAAGCGGTCTCTTGATCATGTTGCTCTCTTGCCATGAAGCACATGTGTGCTTTCTCCACTTGTTCTTCATCTGACTCACCACTTGAAGAATCCTCTTCCGAGTCAGTGAATGTACCGACAAGTCCTTTCTTGTACTCCTTGTACTTTCTTGACTTGTCGAACTTGGGTGCCTTCCACTTCTCCTTTTGTTTGTTGAGAGGACAATCGACCTTGATGTGTCCTGGCTTATTGCATTTGAAACACAAAGGAGCAGAGGCATTAGTAGAACCAACTTTGGATTTGTTCTTGAAATTACCTTTTCGGAAGAACCGGTTGAACTTCTTTGCCATGAGGGCCAAAGATTCTATGTCCAACTCATTTTCCGATTCTTCACTATCGGTAGGTGTGGTAGGGGCGGCCTTGAAAGCAATCGCCTTTTTCTTCGGCTCTTCTTGCTTTAAGAACGCCTTCATCTTGTTCTGCATCTTGATCTTGCTGTCCTTTCGTACCTCATAAGACATCAAGGTACACATTAGTTGAACAACAATATATTTTGACATATCATTACCTTCCTCGATAGCGTAAGTTCGCTTTTCCCAACTCGAAGGAAGTTCATCAATGATCTTTGCGACTTTGTCTTCTTGGGTATAGGTCTTTCCAAGAGCTTCCAATTCGTTGGTTAGGTCCACGAAGCGAGCGTAGTACTCCTTAATTCTTTCACCATGTTCCATGTGAAATAACTCGAATTCTTTGTTAGCAACAGTGAGTTTAGAGTGTTTTACCATGCTCGTTCCTTCGTGTAAGATGAGGAGTTGGTTCCAAATCTGATATGCACTCTTACAGGTGCATATCTTGTTGAAGTCTTCGGGCTCTAGTGCACATTGTAAGGCATTCATTGCCTTGGGATTGCTCACCTCCGCGGCGACCTCCGCAGCATTCCACTTTCTGAAGTCTTCTTCAGTGGGCTCAACATACTCCGTTAACGTGGCTCTCCAAAGTGATGCGCTCTGGAGGAAAGTTTCCATCCGTCATTTCCAGTACCCATAGTTGGTACCGTTGAAGTGGGGACGCCTGGTTGAGGAGTGTTCTTCGATCACTGAAGAGGCTCCTTCACGATTCTTGTAGGGGCTGTAGTCGGAAGGTGATCGAACGGCCTTGTTGTCATTGTTTGTCATAGCTATGAACTTGGCTTTGATACCAAATGTAATGCACTGAAAGCTACTGCACAAGTACTAGAGGGGGTGAATAATACTTTAAAATAATCAAGAGTATAATTCCTAATTATTGTGCAATCACAAACAACTATGCGGAATCAATAAGAACAACAAGAACAATGCAACACAAACACAAGATATAATTGGTTCGGATCCACCCAAGTTTCCCGACTTGTTCCCGGTGATCCTACGTCCCAGACACCCGGATCCTTTCCGGCTACTTGAGTTAGAATCCACTAACTCAAGTTTTCACTAAGAAACTTCTTGTAGAAACTACTACAAGACAAATCAATGCAAGAGTTGAATCGTGACTCCCACAAACCGGAATCACGAACTTCTCTCACAAACCGAGAGATAAACTCAAATAATAGATTTAAGGGTTTTTAGCATATTCGTCCCTTAAATCTTGCGTATTTTGATATCCGTCCCTCAAATCTTCATATTTGCCCTCAAGTCCCTCAAAAGTTAGTATTTAACCTTAATAGTCACTCTCACTAACTATCTGATAAAATCTTAACGGAAATGGGAATATTCCGTTAAATTAAGAGACTATTAAGATTCACGTTCAAAATTTAAGGGAATATTAATGTTAAATACTAACTTTTGAGGGACTTGAGGGCAAATTAAGGTTAAATACTAACGGAATATTCTCATTTCCGTTAAGATTTTAACAGATAGTTAGTGAGAGAGGGACTATTAAGGTTAAATACTAACTTTTGAGGGACTTGAGGGCAAATATGAAGATTTGAGGGACGGATATCAAAATACGCAAGAGTTAAGGGACAAATATGCTAAAAACCCTGGATTTAATGAAATATAAAACACTTACCACAAAATTTTATGCCTTGAGAAATACTTACGAATTTAGGGCAAGGAAGGATGATGAGAAGAGATGATCACGAAACCCTAGCACCACCAAGATGGACAGAGGAAGATGGTTAGGATGATGATGATGATCGTGATTCACCCTTTCAGAAGTATGAATGCACACCAGCCGAAAATCTCCTTGAGAAATTAGGTCACAAGTGAGAGAGATTTTCGTGAGAGAGAGCCTTGCAAAATGATAATCGATTGATTTCGAAATAGTTCTGAAATCACTCTCATATTTGAGAAATTTCCATGTTTGAAACGTATCAAACATATATGGAAGGAATCAAAACAGATCAAGAAAAATCGTGAAAATAAAATCTCCAACTGCTGGAAAATGAAAGCAGCTTAATCGGTCTAAGAAGGATTACTGACCGATTAGTTTGAGAATTAGTCGGTCGGTGAACCTTCTTGGACCGACTAGATGGTCGACAGAGAAATGAGTGAAATAAGAGGGGAAAACTAGTCGGTCTAAGAAGAAACACTAACTGACTAGTTTGACAACTAATCGGTCGGTGAACCTTCTTGGACAGACTAATTGGTCAACAGTGAATAGGCTGAATACACAAAGACAACTAGTCGGTTCAAGAAGAATTTCCAACCGATTAGATTGTCATCTAGTCGATTGGTTCTTCTACTTGAACCAACTAAGATGCACAAAAAGTCATGAAAAGAAGCAATAAGCTAAGGAACCCTTCCTAATGGCGTCTAAGGCAATCCTAGAGATAAGATAGGATAGGCATGAGGATTACTAGGTAAGTAAGACTCAAGGATTAACATTCTATGAAACGAAGCTAGAATACTAAATAAATATACATGACCAACCGTCTTCAAAGCTTCAACATGATGCGTCTGAATCTATTGACTTCACTAACAACTCCTTGAGCTTCAACGAAGCTTCAGGCATAACGATCACGCGCTCTAAAGAAGTCTTGGGACGTCGCTTGAGATCTACAAAGTAAATTGGCGACGATCTCCATAACTGTGCCCAAAGAGAATTAGTACCTTTATGTTTGTTCATCATCAAAACCAAATTAGGGGAATCAATACTCAACAGAATGGAGTTAAAGACTCTGAAACTGAGTTCCCGAAAGATACAACTAGATGCAAAGAACAACAACCCAATAAACCATTGTAGGCAAAGTGTCAAACTGACTAACTACATGAACGTCATGGGCAATATCTGGACGAGTGATAGTGAGATAAACCAAGCTACAAACAACAATGTGGTACAAACTAGGCGCTGGCAAGACAAGACCAGCTGAAGGGGCAAATCGAGCATTAATTTCCAGAGGTGTTTCACTCGTTTTGTTATCAGTAAGACGAGTCTGTTCAAATATGTCGGCTATATACTTAGACTGAGAAAAAAGATGATCTTTTGGAGAAGATGCAACTTCAAACATAGTGAGCCTAAATCATTCATTGCAAACCAACGAGCTAACTCCAATTTCAGCATCGCAATTCCATCACAATCCCATCGACGTCATCACATGTAATAATCATGTCATCAACATACAAAAATAGCAAAATATGACCGGCTGTTGTG
This sequence comes from Scilla litardierei, assembly GCA_030789695.1. Taxonomy (NCBI): domain Eukaryota; kingdom Viridiplantae; phylum Streptophyta; class Magnoliopsida; order Asparagales; family Asparagaceae; genus Scilla; species Scilla litardierei. The sequence goes on along the minus strand of CM061141.1, from coordinate 741,030 downwards.
TTTTTGATAAATAATGCTGAGTCTTGCTGGCTAGGTCGAAATCCAGGTGAAGAAATCACAGTAGAAAACTTCTCAAACCGGGCTCGGAACGCATCTTGAAGACCATAAAGAGCTTTTCTGAGCTTCCAACTTTAGCATGTTGATGATGAACACCAGTATCCATGTTGACTTCTTCTTGAAGATCGCCATTCAAAAATGTATTTTTAACATCCATATAAGATATGTCACATTGACGAACAGGTGCAACTGCAATAAGCATGCGAACTAGAGACATCTTTGCCAGACTTGGGTAACCCTTAGCAACCAATATAGTTTCGTATCGTTCAATAGATCCGTCAGACTTGGGTTTAATTTTATAGAACCAACGAAAACCAACTGCTCGTTTTTTCTATGGTAAAGGTGTTGGATCCTGTGGATGGCAAACAACACTAGAAGGGGGGTTGAATAGTGTTGTGTAAATAGTAAATCTTTTTCATTTGTTGGTTAGCACAATTATAAACCTTCTAATGTTGCCTAAGAAACCAAGTATAGTGATCTACGCTTGGTTCTTAATCAACAAGTCAATCTTATAAATAAAGTTGATCAGAGAAATAACACAGCAGGTAGTCGACTCCCTATGAACAGCTGTCGACTCCCAGAGAATTTATAAGCACAACTCTGCTGAGTGATAAGATAGACAAGATTACAAATAATACAAATATTATACCTTTATTCACAGCAGATAAAAGAGAGTTAATCTTGCAATAGATGTACAACAATTAACTAATAATAATGTAAGAGCAAAGATAAACAAACACAGAAAGAATCAAACGCAAACATAAGGATTTTTATCCTGGTTCCCCACAACTTGGGTACGTCCAGTCTCCGACCAATCCGGTACGAGATTTTCACTATTTGCCTTGGCAAATACAAGCACCTAACTCTACTCGTTAGGATTTTCCACACACACAGCCTTGACCAGGATTTCCGACTGCAACCCTGCAACACTTAAACTTGTCTAAGAATTTCGACCACCTAGACTTGTCTAGGATTTCCACTATTTCTTTATAACACAGGAATTTACAATTTAAAGTCTTCTTCAAAGACTTGCAACAAGTATGAAATTAATTACAAGATTTCCTACCGCCAAAAGAATATGTTTGTGTATATGTGGCTTAAAGAAAATCAGAAAACTCTTGATCAAATTAAATGATATAAATGAGCACAAATTTGATCAAAGGAGTTATCTTGAAAATTGATCTTCTAAAAATATGCACTTGGGCTTTTAGAGATCAAAGATCAAGTCTTTTTAATCTTTGAAAGAATATAATTATAAAACATAAAGATTAAAAAAGAAAGACTTGTATTTTGAATCTCAATATAAAAAGCTGTTAGCTTTGGAGATCAAAAACAAGTAATTCAAAAAAGGTTGTCTTGAAAATGATCTTCTAAAATATGCACCTGGGCTTTAGAGATCAATGATCAAGATTTTGATCTTTGAAAGAAATATAAAAGTTAATAACACAAAGATCAAAAAGAAAAACTTGATGTTTGAATCTCAAAAAGAAAAGCTGAGCTTTGGAGATCAAACCAAGTTATAAAGGCTAGAAATAATCAGAGAAAATAATTGCGAAATTAAGCACAAAAGAATTTAAAACTTAGCCTTTAGAAAAACTGAAGAACTTTGAGAGCTTGAGAACTTTGAGAATTTTTTGAGAGAATTATAGCTTTGCTCAAGAATGAATTTCTTAGTAAAAATGTTATCATATGGTTCTCTATTTATAGAGTTTAAGAGAGGATTTTGAATTTCAAAATGATTTGACTTCAGCCCAAAAATCAAGCAAATAGTAAATGGGAGAGGCAATCAAGGTAGTCAAATCGCACAGCTGGTAGTCGACTCCCAAAGGTTGGTAGTCGACTACCAGAGTAGTTTCTGAGAAAATCTGTTACACTGGTAGTCGACTCCATAATATTGGTAGTCGACTCCCAGAGTATCTTTTCAGGGAGAAGGCAGAAATCAGGGTAGAGAACTACTGGGTGTTTGTAGTTGACTACATGTTGAAACTTAGCTTCTATGAAAAGTATGCTCTCAAATAAGTTTAAAACAAGTTTAAAAACATTTTCGAAAATCATTTTGTGTGTGTGTATATAGAATATTCATTTGGCTTTTACATTCTAAATACACAACTTACTAATACACACATCTTTAGCTCTCCTTCTTCGATCTTTGGTTTGAGCCATCTTATTTTGATTTTAAGTCTCCATATGCTTTATATTGTTGAGCCATCATATGCTTCATTTCTTGGCTCGTAAGTAGACTTCCGGTCATGGCTTCTAAGTCCTTCATTTAGCTTTTCAATGCATTTGAACTTCATGACTATCGAATAATTGATCAATGCATATACACACTTGAATTAAACATATTAGTACACATATCACTTTGTGTACATCATCAAAATCCACTGGATGGGGTCTCAATGTCCCAACAAAAGGTACCAAATTCCACGTATGTGTCTGATGTAGTGCAGTAAGTTCTTCAGCCATAGCCTTCTGTCAAAGTGGATCACAAACAGCCTCTATATAGGATAAAGGCTCAGAAAGACAACGAATAGATGCTAAGAAAGAAACAAAGAAGCTAGAATAGCAAGAGCAAGTAAAATCTAGTAGTTGAGAGTGGACTTACGAGTACGCGTAGGGTAGCGAGGAGCAGGAGGATTCACAATCTCAGGAAGTAATCGTGCATGCGTAGAAGGATTGAGAGCAACATCTGTGTTGGGAGCCAAAAGTACCAGTTTCTGTAAATCTGTCAACACGAACACTGCAATAGTCATTGTCTAAAGTGATAACATCAGTATCAAGAGTGAATATATCAATGCGAATAGGATCAGACGTAGTTATATTATGTGCACTAGCAGGAATAGAAAAAAAATATGTTTAAGAAACACAACATGTCAAGAGACATTTAACTTTTGAGTGACTGGATTAAAACAACGATATCCCTTTTGACCTGCACCATAACATATAAAGATACAAATAGTAGAAATCGACGACAATTTACTACGTTCGACATTCGAGAGAAAGACAAAACGAGTAGACCTAAAGACACGAATGGAAGAGTAATCAGGAGCATATCTATACAATGACTCAAAAGGTAACAAAGCTGAATTATGGGATGTAGGGATTCTGTTAATAAGATAAGCATTAGCAAGAAATGTTTCTACCCAAAATTTACTAGGACCATAGGTAGACAATAAAAGAGATCGAGTTGTTTCAACAATATGCATATGTTTCCTTTCAAACACCATTCTGCTCTGGAGTTTCGCTGTAAGAAGTTTGGTGAATAGTTTCATCGGAAGCAAGTGCGTCAGAGAATTGGTTAGGAGTATATTCTCCATCTAAATCATATGTCAATCACTTTGTAAAAGCAGAATGTTGAGTTTTCACAAGAGCACGGAAATCATTAAAGACAAAAAGTCAGAGCGACACTTTATCAGATACCAATAATAATGAGTGCATTCATCGATAAATGAAACATAATGTCTTCAACCCCC
>CM061140.1:185558200-185642786 GCA_030789695.1 Scilla litardierei | reverse complement strand
TGACTGCGGAACAGGCCACTCTCTGATGGCCCTAATCTTCTCGGGATCCACTGAAATACCATCTCCAGTCACCACATGCCCGAGAAAAGCAAATCTGTCCAGCCAAAACTCGCACTTCGAAAACTTAGCATACAACCAATGCTTCCTCAAAATCTCCAACACCGTCCTCAAGTGTGAGGCATGCTCCTCCTCCGACTTTGAATAGATCAGAATGTTGTCAATAAAGATAACGACAAACTTATCCAAAAAGTCGTAGAAAATCAGGTTCATCAGATTCATGAAAACTGCGGGTGCATTGGTTACACCGAAAGGCATAACCACAAACTCGTAGTGTCCATACTTCGTCCTGAACGCTGTCTTCGGAACATCTCCCATCTTCACCTTCAACTGATGATAACCACTCCTCAGATCCAACTTCGAAAACACCCTCGAACCTCTAAGCTGTTCAAAAATATCATCGATGCGAGGCAACGGGTATTTATTCTTGATGGTCACCACATTCAACTCCCGATAGTCCACGCACATGCGACGTGAACCATCCTTCTTCTTCACCAGCAGCACCGGTGCTCCCCACGGAGACACACTAGGGTTGATATAACCCTTCCGCAAAAGCGCATCCTGCTGCTTCCGCAATTCCTCCAACTCAGCGGGTGCCATACGATACGGCGCCTTCGAAATCGGTTGCACTCCCGGAACAAGATCAATAGAAAATTCTAAAGCTCGATCAGGTGGCAAACCAGACATATCCTCGGGGAAGACGTCATCAAAGTCCCGCACAACAGTTGGCCTCTCCAGCTCCATCTGCATAGCCACAATCTCCACCGGCCTGGCCCGAAATCTGACAGGACCAAGCGAGCTGCTACCTCGGCTGAACTCAAATACTGGATGTCCGGGAATCTCGAACACCACCTTCTTCCTCCGACAGTCGATCGTAGCATAGAAGCTCGCAAGCCAGTCCATCCTAAGCACTGCATCATAGTTGATGATGTCGTGGACAATGAAATCAGCGTAAAGCTCATGTCCACAGACCACCAACGAGCAAGAATTGCAACCACAATGCACCGAGATCACGCCATTCCCTGTAACGATATTCCAACTCTTGGAAAGAGGGGACATCGACAAGGAATGCTTCTCCACGAAGCTCCGAGAAATAATGCACATCGATGCACCAGAGTCAAAGAGGACTCGTGCAGGAAATGTGCACACCAAAATCACACCTAACAAGCAATTAACAATCAAACCCTAGTCTAGCAAACAATCATGTTCAAGCAAACAACATAATCTAACAATCAAAACTAGCTAGGAAAGTAACAGCTAAATTGAGGATTACCTGCGATAACCTCATCCACAGCCTCGCTCTCCACAGCGGTCATCAGAAAAGCCTGTCTCCTCAGCGGAATAGCCTGTTGAAAAGCCTTCCTCTGTGGAACAAGAGCTGCTCCACATCCAGCAGGAAGAGACGCTCTCTGCTGCAACGGCTGTGCTGCAACAGGTGTCCTCCGCAGCTGATTCGCATGCCGACAATCCTTCGCGACATGAGAAGCATCACCACAAACCAAACACTGGCCCAGAAACGTCCTACACTGATCCTTGATGTGGCCAGGCTTGCCACAGAAATGGCAAGTCTTTTGAATAGGCCCTCCTGGCCTCTTGAACTGCATCGGATGATTAGGCTTGAAACCAGGCCTAACCACCGCTCTGGCCTGCTCCATAGTGTTGGGGTTTTGGCAGACCCCCAGAGCTCGGATCCGTATCCGTCCTAAGTCGGACGGAACACGGAGGCACAAAAGCGCAGCGGAAAAACCAGAAATCAAATTTCTACACTAGCTAAACTATTTAGCTAGGCTCTGGGGAGCCAGAACCTAACCCGATCTATGCCAACTTGGAGTGGGTCTGACCACCCCAAGAAGGGTCTACACTAAAGCGACTAATTAAAAACTACACTAGAAAACACTTAACCACATACCCGGAATCTTGGCCCTGGAGCAGGCAAGATGTACCGCACCGTCTTGAGAAGCTCCTCGTAGCCGAGCCGCGTTGACCCGATCTCCCTGAGCCGCCTTGCACCCTCGCACCGATCTGCCCGAGCTGCTTTCGCCTCCGAGCTGATCACACGCGGTAGAAAGTTTCACTTGAGAAGAAACCCGCGTCTTAGACGTCCGGATCAGATCCAAACCCCCTTCGTAGTCGTGCTAGGACTACTCCGGAGAATAGGAAAATAGAGAGAGAGATTTAGTCGCCGATCGAGCCTGCTCTAAAAATCTGGAGCTACTCGATCGTTGACTGGTGTGTATTTCAACGAGGAGAGTGCACCCCTATTTATATAGGGAGTGAGCACTCAACTTCTCGTTGCGGGCAATGTGGGACAATTCCCATGAAGAGAAAAATTCAATTAAGCCATTTGGCTTAATTTCAACTTTAAAGTTAGCCTTTCACAAAGTCAAACTTTAACGAATTAATTCTCCTCACATACTAAACTTCAGACACCAAACAAGCTATCAATCAGAAAAGCTTGGAATGGTGATCGCGTAGGAACTGACGGTGACGAATTTCGACTTCGTTTGACCCCTCAAACAATTGCTCAAAGTTTAGCAATTTCTCAAAAATCCTAGCCGTCATTAGGGGTTTCAAAAAAACCCTAATTTGACATAAGTTGCGGGCGCGCCCGTTAGGCTTAGCGGGCGCGCCCGCCCAAGGGAGCAAGGGCGGGCCGCCCGCTAGAAGCAGCGGGCCGCGCCCGCTGCACAAGCGGGCGCTGGCCCGCTGTGCAGCGGGCCACGCCCGCTGCTGCAGCGGGCCACGTCCGCTATGCAACGGGCGTGCACCTGTTGCAGCCAGCGGGCGTCGCCCGTTTTGCCTTTGCACATTGGCCTTTTGGCCCAGTGGGTCTAACACACTTCCCCTTGAACTCTTTCTGCGTTTCTGGGCTCGTTTGAGCTCCGATTTGGACGCGGTTTGAACCTGTGTTTAGACCGGGATGATCCCGTCATCCAGGTAACCCTTTCCAACAAGTTTGTTCCTACTAAATTCGTCGTAACTAATTTACAACACGTTTAGTCAAAATTAGCATCTAATGCAACGTTGTGTCCCTATTGCTAATGCGACTAACTTTCACAACTTAACTTGTGAATATCATCAAATGATATTTCTCTCTATTCTATATTCCTATTACTAAGACACGAACACTCCTCGGTGTGAGACCCTACAGCCTGACCTTACTACAGGTTGGGGCTCGAAACCCCTAGACGACGGTCACTACGAGCAGTAGCTGTCGTCCCTGTTTCAGAGTCATCATAACGTGATCGACCCTTGAGAAAAGTATCATAGGGTTTGCATTGGCTGTGTCAGTGATGAATTCCGTTAGCTAAAATCCCTTCGTCAAGACTGTGTTATTGTTGGCCTAGGGTATGGTTTACTGTCAACCCTATTAGACAACATTGGTCAGTATACGGCGGTCTTTATTGTATACACGTTGTACTACTTGCAACGTACCCCGGCCGAGGATTAACATAAAGACCGTACTGAGCCTATAACACTTACTTCCCTTTAATGGAAGTGACGAATCTCATCTTAGTCATTTACCCACCTAGAGAGCTTCAGGTGCAACCCAACCTAAGATCTTTCATCAGGACTGGTCCTCGAAGCTAGATCATGGGTCTAAGCTACACCGTCCGCTCACAGGTTGGTACAGATGACTTCAGGTCTTAAGGATCAACTAACCTATCATCACCCTAGAGTTATTAAAGACAGATCATTAAAATTAACCATTTAATAACTCTAACTTGGTCGTTCAGTGAACTCATTCTCCAATGAGCACATGTGTCTCGTCTCCGACTTCACCAAGTCGAATGACTATGAGATCATCATTACCCGAAGGTAAGACGAAGACACAGTGATCTATCCGATGTGTCGATATCCAGTTCTCGACACATCTATGATCACGAACCGTTTAAGACCTACGTTTCTATTCGGTCGCTTACTTACTCATAATCGAGATCTCATCCAGATATGTAAGGACCTAACTATAAGTCGATGGATATTATCTAAGTATATTAATACAAATGATTTTATACTTAGAATAATACGTACCATATACGGTATGAACAAGACGTGTAATCAAGATAAATTGCCTTATGGGCATATATCTTCCTACATCTCCCACTTGCACTTAGGCTATTTATCTCGGTATCTCATACCGTTATAGCATATCAATCACTTTGACATTTGATATGGCAAACCTAAGAATGGGTCTACTAATAAGTATCTACAACGAATTTTAATGGATTGAAATTACATCTCTTGATCACACAGGGTTGATCCTTTGGAAAAATGATCTGGATCAATTTTTCTAACTTCGTATAGCTAACAGTTAGCTTATACGATTTAGATGTGGGGTCTAACATTTCCGTAAGTCAGTTCTAGCTCACTCCACTTTATTGTGTCAATATGTCAAGTACATATTTGACACCCTAAGTCTCTATATATATACGATTAAATCAAAACAATTTTGACTTAATGATTTATATAGAAGATTCATTAAAGTGAAAAAATCCTTTTTACTTAGTCCGAAAAACGGAACTAAGTATATGAGCTCACTCCCACTGACTTTAAGAATTACCTGGTCAAATTTCTTCAACATAATATCTAAATCATATTTAGATTTATGTGCAAAATATAACCTTTTGGTAAGTGCCTCAGATGGAATGTACAAGTGTCAGATTCGGTTTGACGAATGAGTCAAGTCAAGATCGTTTTAAGGAATCTTGACATTGACTCGTTCAATCAAAACGTCCTACACTGTACTTATTCCTTTAACCACATTTAGTATTAACTCTTTTAATAACTAAATGCAGATAATCAAGAATTAATCTTGATATGCGTATTATTGTGATCGCACACAATTTATACGCCCCCCTGGAACCTACACTTAACTACTGATTGACTTCTAATATTTAGTCAGCTCCAAAATCAATATTATCGAAGCTATACACCATTATTCGAAAATATACGCAACCATCACAGAAAAGCCACATCCACAGAATTTAAGCCAATTCAATTTCAATTGCAACAAACGAGACATCCATTCCAAAACAACGGGTTCATTAAAAAAACCTTAATTTGTTTATCAAAAATAAACCTTGAGTGCAAAGCACTCATTCATTGTTTTCGATCCTTAAAGATGATACATTTTATTCAAATAAGAAAAATATCATCTTCATCACGATCATCGTCTCCAGAAGTCTTTGAGCGGTCCCAACAGCAACTGTTGCTTTGATTGCCGACCGATCTCCGTACTTCTCCAATCTCCAGTTCTTATCAGCCACCTGTATACAGTACACAGATGTCTATAAGTGTCTCACACTATATGAATGGAAATAATTGCATTTAATTGAATTTTAATTTGTACCTGAGGTAGAGGCATCAGTATGCCCTTTCTTCTTCTCTGCAAGATAGATCTTGCAGTTCCTCTTCCAGTGGCCAATCTTGTGGCAATGGAAGCACTCAGATTTCGACGGGGCCCCTTTGTTCTTCTTCTTCCCATTCTTAGCCTTCGCAGGTTGTGGGACCTGCCTCTTCTTTCCTTTGCCTTTCGGCTGGTCGGATGTAGCAGAGCCAACAACCAGTGCAGTCGGCTTCTTCTCAATCTCCTCAAATTGCCGGAGCATATTGAGGAGACCAGGAAGATCCGTCTCAAGGCTGTTCATTATAAAGCCAGTTATAAAGGGCTTGAACTCGGGAGTTAAAGACTTTAGGATAATGTCCGTGGACATCTCATTGTCCAGGACAAATCCTAACTGGGCGGCGTCCTCTACGTACCCGATCATCTTGATAACATGATCTTGTACGGGTCCTGTCGTCATCTTCGTGCCCCAGAGGTTGCTAGTAGCTTCGAACTTGGCAGCTCTGGATCGCTTGCCATACAATTCTTGTGCATTAAGGAGTATGCTCTGAACATCCAAATGTTCATGCTTCCTTTGCAGTTCGTTGGTCATCGAAGCTAGAGTAAGGCATCTTGCCTTCTCTGCATCCCTCTGGTACAACTTGAAGGCTTCTTTCTCTTCGTGGGTCGAATCCTCATCGGGCTTATCCGGAGCGTCCTCGAACAGTATGTATCCAATCCCAGCTAGGGAAAGGACCAACTTAATGTTCCTAAGCCAGTCTTTGTAGTTGGTTCCATCCAGCACGTTCTTTTCTACCATGTATTTTAGACCTGAGTCCATTCTGCATTTTATAGATACTTTAGTTAGTATATGTTCGTAGTATAGTTTTAATGGTTTTAATAAAACTATATTCTCCCACTAAATTTATTTAAAGCCATAATAATAAACAATTTATTATAAAATAATATTTGTGAGAGAGGGATTCGACTACCCTGAGTCTGACAACCTTGAGTGTATCTCAACAAGTTGTCCGACTCTGCATTCGGTAGACGAACTCGTCGTCAATCATATTTACTATGATTCCCTATCGATTTTACCCCTAGTCATTTGTGATCATGAGTGTGCTCAACCGGATCACAATGGCTAGCCTAGTCGGACCCTTGTCTTCGTGTCTAGCCTGACTTGCCCCTTTGCTCGGTGTATGCACGACGCGCCGGTTTGGATCAGGTCTTAGACTCCATTCTTGGTTAGACTTACACCGAAGCTCGAAGGGTGAGACAACGGTTTCAGTCAGGTTAAGATGTCAATCAAGAAATCGGTTTTTATAAGATTGACATGTCACGGCTTGAGTGTAGCTCAACAACCGGAACATGTTTCTTACAGTTGCCAACTCCTAAAACAAGGAGGGCTACGATTTATCTTGAACAAGATTATTATCGTATTGACTTAGGTATAGTCGATGGACTTACATAGTCATGAATCGACTCCTTGCGGTCCAGCGGACGCGGCCATGGAATTGACTAAGCCAGGACCACTTGTTACCCAGTCTAGCTAGGTTGGTCCAAAAACTTTAGCCAAGCACATTGACCGACATCATGATCCATTGAAGGAGTTGTCATCAATCTTATGTTTTCCAAACAACTAATTGGATTTTAATTTAGAGAACTAGTTAATCCTTATCAACTAGTGGATCCTAAAATTCAAAATTTTCAGATTGGTTGAACAGCTTTTATTAAGTCCTTATCAACTATAAGGTTCTTCGTTCAACTTACTACCCCAATCTAATTAGGATTTTAATAAAACAATTCAACTTGGTCTTTTTATGAAAATCATTTAATTGAACGTTTTAATGAAATGATTTACAAAACAAAAGGACTACCCTAATCTGGTATTAGGTTCGATGTTGTTTTGTTTTATCAAACATATCATGTCACTGTCATGTTTTAATGGCTAACCTAACAAGGTTTGTGAATACATTATTCAACATGAAATGAAGCAACTAACTTTATCCGCATAAAAGAAAGTTTCATTTTAGTGACATATAAAATGTATTTGCAAGTTTAAAAATTATCTATATAATATAAACATGCAAATCTAAATTTTAACAGTTAAAATTAAAGATTAAAAATTTTAAAGCCTTCATAAAAATTTTTTATTGCATAAAACTAGGTCGTACAAAATTATCTAATAATTTTAAACCTAGGCCTTTAAAATTTTTAACCTTATTTCTAAAATTAAAATGTCACATAATAATTTTGGAAACATCTATGTAATAAAAGAAATTAATTTATGTTTCATCTCATGAAAATAAAACATTTTGTTAGAGAGTAATAGGACTCAAGAGAGAAAGAGACAAGATTTCTTAGCAAAAGAATAAGTCACCATAGCTAAGAGCCATGGTGCTCTATTTATATATCTCATAGTGGGGAGGCCAAAAGCCTCTAGGAGACCAAAGGTCCCCATTACTCTAAGTAATGGGGGCCTAATGAATGGGTAATGAAGGAGGGGAGGCCAAAGGCCTCCCTCATTCATAACACTCCCCCTTACACATTCATCACTTCGGTCTCAGCTACTGAGGCAAGGGGTGGATACTTCTGGATCCAGAGTAAGTGTGTTTGCCTCGTTAAAACCTTAGCTGTGGAAAACCCAGTGGGAAAACCCAACAGCTTAAGGAAAAAGAGTGCAACCCACATGTTACTCCCCCTGATCCGTACAAGCTTCAGGCTTGCAGGTCTTTCAACTGTCGCATACCAATGTTCTTTACAAGCTTTACAAAAGTACATTTAGGCAATGCCTTAGTAAAAAGATCAGCTAAGTTGTTGCATGACTGGATCTGTCGAACTTCAATCTGCTTGTCGTTCTTCTGCTCGTGCGTCCAGAAAAACTTGGGAGAAATGTGTTTTGTCCTGTCGCCTTTGATGTAGCCCTTCTGAAGCTGAGCAATGCATGCGGCGTTGTCTTCGAATAGGGCAGTAGGCTCCAGATCACTGGTCTTCAGGCCAGTGGATTGGAGGATGTGTTGGACGACGGAGCGTAGCCAAAAACATTCTCTGCTCGCCTCATGGATCGCGATGAGCTCTGCATGGTTGGAAGATGTAGCAGTAGTGGTTTGTTTTACCGATCTCCAAGAGATAGCAGTACCTCCGTAGGTAAATACAAAACCTGTTTGAGATTTTTCCGTGTGCGGATCAGAGAGATAACCTGCATCAGCATAACCAAACAATTTGGGGGAGGCACCTCTCTGGTAGTAAAGTCCAAGATCAATGGAACCCTGAAGGTATCGCAGAAGATGCTTTACTCCGTTCCAGTGGCGCTTTGTGGGCGCATCACTGTGTCTGGCTAGTAGATTAACTGTAAACGCTATATCGGGACACGTACAGTTAGCCAGATATAGAAGTGCTCCAATGGCACTGAGGTAGGGTACTTCAGGACCCAATATCTCCTCCCCCTCTTCCAGTGGCCGGAAGGGGTCCTTATGTACATCTAGTGATCTTACGACCATAGGAGTACATAAAGGATGACATTTATCCATATGAAACTTGCGTAGAAGTTTCTTTGTATAATTAGATTGGTGTAATAGGATTCCACCTCTTAGGTGTTCTATCTGTAAGCCAAGACAATACTTTGTTTTGCCTAGGTCTTTCATTTCAAAAGTATGTTTAAGGCTTTCAGATATCTCTTTGATCTCTGCAGGAGATCCTATGAGATTTAAGTCATCTACATATACAGCTATGATGACAAATCCTGTTCCCGTTCTTTTGATAAAGATACACGGGCAGACTTCGTTATTCGTGAATCCTTGTTGTGCAAGAAAATCACTTAGTCTGTTATACCACATCTTGCCCGATTGTTTTAGACCATATAATGATCTATGTAGCCTTACAGAGAATACGTCTCGAGGTATCTCTTTCATCTCTGGGGGTAGATTAAACCCATCAGGAAGTCTCATATAGATATTTTTATCTATATCGCCATATAGATATGCAGTCACAACATCCATGAGCTGCATTTCTAGGCTTTCCAGAGAAGTTAGGCTGATTAAAAATCGGAAGGTGATCGAATCCATGACCGGGGAATACGTATCTTCGTAATCAATCCCCGGTCTTTGGGAAAATCCCTGGGCTACAAGGCGTGCCTTATAGCGAACGATCACATTATTTTCATCTCTTTTTCTTATGAAAACCCACTTATATCCCACAGGTTTTACACCTACTGGTGTTTGGACTACTGGTCCAAAGACTTTGCGTTTCAAGAGTGAGTTCAGCTCTACTCTTATTGCCTCGTCCCACTTTGGCCAATCATCTCTGCGTTGACATTCCGCTAGAGATCGTGGTTCGACGTCATCGTCAAATTCAGTGACGTGAACGGCAATATCGAACGCAAAATCGTCGTCGTCGACTATGCTATTTCTGTCCAGTACTTCTCCAGTACGTACAAAATTTAATGATGTTTCTCCTATTGTTTCCTCTGCTGGGGAAATCAGGAGGGGAGAAGTAGCTGGTCTGAGCTCAGCATCCTGTTGAGGGATAATCTTAGTATCGCCAGGAGTCTTCCTCTTTCGAGGAACTTTATCTTTTGAACCTGGTGGGCGTCCTCTTTTCATTTGAGGTACAACCAATTCTGCTGCCTGTGGGCTGCATCCATCTATGGGGATGTCAATCCTAGCTGGCGTATTGGCAGCAGGGACGTGTGAACGGACAATCTTCTGGTTGTCCATGAATTTATCCGGTAAAAGATGTACTGTATTCTGGATGTGAAGGATCTTCAGGATCTCATCTTCACACAGATTAGTACGCGGATCATATAGGGACAAAGACTTCTGGTCCCAACTAATGGTCTCAGAAGCTTCTGGCTTCTTAGACTGTGTGCCCAGTTTTGGAAAAAATTTCTCATTAAATTCACAGTCTGCAAAACGTGCCTTGAATGCGTCACCCGTCAGGGGTTCAAGGTATCTGATAATAGAGGGCGAATCAAACCCAATATATATACCTAGACGACGCTGAGGACCCATTTTGGTCCTCTGCGGTGGTGCTATTGGGACATATACCGCACAACCAAACACTCTCAAATGAGAGATATCCGGAGGTGCGCCGTATGCTAGTTGCATCGGGGATAAAGTGTGACCTCCAGAGGGTCTTATCCTAATAAGTGATGCGGCATGTAAAATAGCATGCCCCCAAGCATCCACAGGCAACTGGGATTGCATAAGCAATGGACGTGCAATCCATTGGAGTCTCTTTATAAGGGACTCAGCTAATCCGTTTTGGGTGTGAACATGTGCTACAGGATGTTCAACTTCATTACCCGTTGCCCGGCAATAGTCTTCGAAGACTTGTGAAGTAAATTCTCCCGCATTATCAAGACGTAGTTTCTTGATTTGGTTATCGGGGAAATGAGCACGCAACCTTATTATTTGTGCCAATAGCTTTGGAAAAGCTAGGTTGCGGGTGGACAAGAGGCACACATAAGACCATTTGGTTGATGCATCAATCAGTACCATGAAGTACCGAAATGGGCCACTTGAGGGGTGAATAGGCCCGCAAATGTCACCATGAATTCTCTCAAGGAAGCCAGGAGACTCTAATCCCACTTTCAGGAGGGATGGTCTCGTTATAAGTTTTCCCTTGAAACAAGGGAGACATGGAAATTCACCCTTTTGAAGAATCTTCAGGTTCTTCAATTTGTGTCCACTGGATTCAGAGATGATGCGTCGCATCATTGCTGTTCCAGGGTGACCAAGTCTATTGTGCCAGAGTTCGAACTCTGGCAAGGATTGGCACGTCTGGTGCTCAGTCATATTGGCTTCTATTGGTTGAATGTATGTTTGGTAGAGACCCGACGGGAGTCCCTTGAATCGTTCGCAGATGATCTTCCGGTCATCTTTCTGACGAGTTACATACAGATATTCAACTGTATTTTCATCTCTGGTTTCTAAGTGATATCCGTTTAAACGGAAATCTTTGAAACTTACGAGATTCTTATTTGATTTAGGAGAGAATAATGCATTTTTTATTTGAAGTCTTGTGTTATTTGGGAGCAATATAATTGCTTCACCAGATCCTTCGATTATTTGGGACAGTCCTGAAATTGTGATAACAGGACCGTCATATTTATTTACGCTATTAAAATAGCAATGATCGCGAAGGATTGTGTGCGTTGAGGCACTGTCCACTAGGCACTCAGACATCATCTATATAAGCAAAAACGAAATTTTATTTGAGTGAAAATGTAAACATTCATTCGAAAATAAAAGTTCGTACTTAAGCAAATAAAAGATGAAGAGACATTTAATTCTAAAAAGCATAGATAAACGATGGTGCTCAATCGAGAAGGTCGTCGTTCTCGAAGTCTTTTGCAGTAAACATTGTTGGTGGCTGAACAGCCGCCAAGTTTGTTTCAGGTAGAGACTTCTGGCTCGCCTGGTATAGATCCTGGAGGTGGCGAGGAGTGCGGCAGTTTCTGGACCAATGGCCAGTCATGCCGCATCTATGGCATTTATCCTCCCAGTTCTTCTTTGGAAGTGACACTTGCTCGGTGTTCTTTCGCTTCCAAGTGAAATTTCTTTTTCCCTTATTGTTTTTGTTTGTCTGGGGAGCTGCACCTCTTGGTTGCTTCATTATAGCTTTCCCTTTAGTGTTTTTAGCCTTCCTCTTGTTTTTCCACTTCTGGGGAGAAACGTGATGGGCTTCAGGGATAGGGGCAGTGCCAGCTGGACGTAAGTTATGAGTTGCAAGCAGTAAGTCTCGATTCTGCTCTGCCCTAAGTAGGCATGAGATCAGATCGGAGAATTTCGTGAAATTGCGTTCACGATACTGCTGCATGAGGATTGCATCTTTCTCGTGGAACGAGGTAAATGTCTTTTCCAACATGCGTTGTTCTGTCACTTCTTCACCGCACAACTTCAGGCGTGAGGTGATGTTATGAAGTGCAGAATTGTACTCAGCGACGGACTTATAGTCCTGAAGTCTGAGGTTTTCCCACTCATAACTGGCACGCGGTAATATAACATCAATTTGATGTTTATACCGAGCTTCCAGCGCTGTCCACAGGTCCTTTGGATCCTCAACCGTTAAGTATTCGGCCTTTAAGGTCCGATCTATATGTTTCCTAATGTAGATTATGGCTTTCGCCTTATCTACATCGGATACAGTGGTTGTAGGGCTGCTGCTAGTTGTAGCAGAAGCTTCGGCCGCTGCGGGGGCCGAGGAAGGAGCCAAAATGGACCCAAGGAGGGCCATCGAACGCAAGTGGAACTTCAGGTCCACTCGCCAACTCAGGTAATTTGTCCCTGCAGAGTCAAGGACTTCGAAATCGACGCTTGCCAATTTTGCCATTTATCTACGCAATTTAAAATGAGCATGAATTAATTAAAATTAAAAATTCATGCATAAAGAAATAAACAAGTAAAAATGCGGGGATCGGCCAGATACCCAAAAATAAACAGTCCAAAGTTCGTTTACAGTCCATAAAAGGAAAGAAAAATACAACTGCGGAAACCCAAACTGAACGGGGTCCCTATATCTTCGTCTTCATATGCTGTTGCATCGAGCTTTGGCTTACACAGTCATGAATCGACTCCTTGCGGTCCAGCGGACGCGTCCAGGGAATTGACTAAGCCAGGACCACTTGTTACCCAGTCAAGCTAGGTTGGTCCAGCAAACTTAGCCAAGCACATTGACCGACATCATGATCCATTGAAGGAGTTTTCATCAATTCTATGTGATGTTGCATCGAGCTTTGGCTTTAAAATACAAATTTCCTCACTTACAAATTCTCTCAAAAGAAAATAAAAGTGCAAGGAAAGTAAATAGGTATACAATGGCCGATCCCGAAAAACACATTTTTACTGATTTAAACATTCACGCAGTTCTAAATATGCTACAGGCATAAAAATAAACAACCACGCATATATCTCAAGCATTACATATGGTAAAGGAAACTAGAAAATATAATTATCTCGTAGACCACGTGGAAACGTCATACACCGTTAGGTTAGTTGACTAACGGCAGAGCGGTCTCAGGATCTTTAAGGTAGTTATATTTTGAAAAAATAGAATCCTAGTAAAGCATAGATAATAATTTGCAAGAGCGATGTTTAAATAAATTTTTCAACATGGACTATATAAACTAATTGTGTTTTTACAAAGTTTTCTCTGAGTTTAAATATGCCAATTTTATATCCCGTTATAAAAAATATAAATATTTCTCATATTTCAAATGCCGAATTTATAAATTATTTTGTGGCTTCGGGCCAAAAAATAGTTTTAATTATATGGGCTTGTGGCCCATTCCGCAGTTACGCATAATCATTTGCCTCTAAATTTTGGCTTCGGGCCAAATTAGAGTTTTAGCTGTTAAAAAAATAAATTTGTAATTGTATGGGCATGAAGCCCAACTCACTGAAATTATAACCCAATGGCCCATAGGGTTTATTTTGTGAAAACCCCTAATCTCACTAAAAACAAGAGGTTTCATTGATGTATGTGTTCCCATTGGAAGGTGAGGCACTTTTGACCTGTGGTTATTGGGCTTCTTGAGTCCCTACACCCAATATGATGTCACTTTTGTGAAGCTATGAGGCCACGTATGGCAGTCACTAAGAAAATGTGTTAATCATGCGAGAAAGGTGTAGCAAACATTGGGAAAATTCCAGGGAAACAGTTTGGTTAACTAGAAATCCATAGAGAGCTAAGGGATGAAAGTTTGCTTTGAACTGTTATGCAATGCACACATATTTTGTTGAACACCTAGTGCACTTCTTCGTATTAATCTTTCTTTAAACAATATCTAACAATTTACATATTTTCTGTAATGTTATACATGATCTCCAAATGTTGTAAAGTGACAGGACTATATCCAGAGTAACGAGAATTCATGTAAAGTGATAGGCACAAAGTGATAGGACTATATGGACTATATCAGGTTCTACAGTTAATCTCTCTTCGCATACAAGAATTTATTTTAATCGGATATAGTCCAGTCACAAGAAAAATTTATTCCAGAGTTGGAACTTCATTTCGATATAGTCCGATCATCATTTCGATATAAATGTGATTGATAACAAATTTTTCTTTCTATTATTTTAATTTTTACTTGTATGCAAACATGGTAAAAATTTTTATGTATAGTCCGTTGTAATCTACGGGAATAAGAAGTATACCTCTAGATCGATGATCTAGGGACGACCGTAGAAAAGATCCGTAGAAATAAAGATCCGAGCTTCCGAACGCTTCGGGAATGCCGCAACGCTCCAACGAATCGCCGCAGCAACCAAAGATTCCTTGCGCGTAGGGGATCAATTTGGTGGGGATTTTAGGCTTGGATTCTTGCTCAAGGAAGAACACGTGCTGATAACGTGTTAGAGAGTAATAGGACTCAAGAGAGAAAGAGACAAGATTTCTTAGCAAAAGAATAAGTCACCATAGCTAAGAGCCATGGTGCTCTATTTATATATCTCATAGTGGGGAGGCCAAAAGCCTCTAGGAGACCAAGGGTCCCCATTACTCTAAGTAATGGGGTCTAATGAATGGGTAATGAAGGAGGGGAGGCCAAAGGCCTCCCTCATTCATAACACATTTCTATTATTTACATATTTTAAAAACAATTTTAAAACTCTTTTAAAACTTTTAGAAATCCTTTTAGAAGCTTTCAAATAAAGTTTTAAAGATCTCTAACTTTTATGTAACTAAAGAAAAATTCTTAAATTTCAAAAATAAAATTTTTCTAAAGTTTACATAAACTTTAAACACTCTTTTAAAATTTTTAATGTCTCATAAAAATTTTATAAAGTATTTAAAACAAAGGAGACTACTTTTTAGATTTATCGCATAAAAATAATTTGTCCCAAAATTAAAATAAATTTCTGTGTTGCAAAATTAATTTTTGAAACACAAAAATATTTTCAAAACTAATTTAACATAAAGCTAAAAAGTTTTGCACATGAAAGCTAAGCATTTTTAACGATTAAAAAGTCGCTATAGTAGATCTATAGCATAACCTTGCTCTGATACCACTGTTGGGGTTTTGGCAGACCCCCAGAGCTCGGATCCGTATCCGTCCTAAGTCGGACGGAACACGGAGGCACAAAAGCGCAGCGGAAAAACCAGAAATCAAATTTCTACACTAGCTAAACTATTTAGCTAGGCTCTGGGGAGCCAGAACCTAGCCCGATCTATGCCGACTTGGAGTGGGTCTGACCACCCCAAGAAGGATCTACACTAAAGCGACTAATTAAAAACTACACTAGAAAACGCTTAACCACATACCCGGAATCTTGGCCCTGGAGCAGGCAAGATGTGCCGCACCATCTTGAGAAGCTCCTCGTAGCCGAGCCGCGTTGACCCGATCTCCCTGAGCCGCCTTGCACCCTCGCACCGATCCGCCCGAGCTGCTTTCGTCTCCGAGCCGATCACACGCGGTAGAAAGTTTCACTTGAGAAGAAACCCGCGTCTTAGACGTTCGGATCAGATCCAAACCCCCTTCGTAGTCGTGCTAGGACAACTCTGGAGAATAGGAAAATAGAGAGAGAGAGATTTAGTCACCGATCGAGCCTGCTCTAAAAATCTGGAGCTACTCGATCGTTGACTGGTGTGTATTTCAACGAGGAGAGTGCACCCCTATTTATATAGGGAGTGAGCACTCAACTTCTCGTTGCGGGCAATGTGGGACAATTCCCATGAAGAGAAAAATTCAATTAAGCCATTTGGCTTAATTTCAACTTTAAAGTTAGCCTTTCACAAAGTCAAACTTTAACGAATTAATTCTCCTCACATACTAAACTTCAGACACCAAACAAGCTATCAATCAGAAAAGCTTGGAATGGTGATCGCGTAGGAACTGACGGTGACGAATTTCGACTTCGTTTGACCCCTCAAACAATTGCTCAAAGTTTAGCAATTTCTCAAAAATCGTAGCCGTCATTAGGGGTTTCAAAAAAACCCTAATTTGACTTAAGTTGCGGGCGCGCCCGCTAGGCTTAGCGGGCGCGCTCGCCCAAGGGAGCAAGGGCGGGCCGCCCGCCCGCTGCACAAGCGGGCCGTGCCCGCTGCATCAGCGGGCGCTGGCGCGCTGTGCAGCGGGCCGCGCCCGCTTGCAGCGGGCGCTGGCCCGCTGCGTGCAGCGGGCCGTGCCAGCTGCATCAGCGGGCGCTGGCACGCTGCAGCAGCGGGCCGCGCCCGCTGAAGCAGCGGGCGCCCGCCCGCTGCACACAGCGGGCCGCGCCCGCTGAAGCAGCGGGCGCCCGCCCGCTGCACACAGCGGGCCACGCCCGCTGCTGCAGCGGGCCGCGCCCGCTATGCAACGGGCGTGCGCCCATTGCAGCCAGCGGGCGTCGCCCGTTTTGCCTTTGCACATGGGCCTTTTAGCCCAGTTGGTCTAACCCACTTCCCCTTGAACTCTTTCTGCGTTTCTGGGCTCGTTTGAGCTCCGATTTGGACGTGGTTTGAACCTGTGTTTAGACCAGGATGATCCCGTCATCCAGGTAACCCTTTCCAACAAGTTTGTTCCTACTAAATTCGTCGTAACTAATTTACAACACGTTTAGTCAAAATTAGCATCTAATGCAACGTTGTGTCCCTATTGCTAATGCGACTAACTTTCACAACTTAACTTGTGAATATCATCAAATGATATTTCTCTCTATTCTATATTCCTATTACTAAGACACGAACACTCCTCGGTGTGAGACCCTACAGCCTGACCTTACTACAGGTTGGGGCTCGAAACCCGTAGACGACGGTCACTACGAGCAGTAGCTGTCGTCCCTGTTTCAGAGTCATCATAACGTGATCGACCCTTGAGAAAAGTATCATAGGGTTTGCATTGGCTGTGTCAGTGATGAATTCTGTTAGCTAAAATCCCTTCGTCAAGACTGTGTTATTGTTGGCCTAGGGTATGGTTTACTGTCAACCCTATTAGACAACATTGGTCAGTATACGGCGGTCTTTATTGTATACACGTTGTACTACTTGCAACATACCCCGGCCGAGGATTAACATAAAGACCGTACTGAGCCTATAACACTAACTTCCCTTTAATGGAAGTGACGAATCCCATCTTTGTCATTTACCCACCTAGAGAGCTTCAGGTGCAACCCAACCTAAGATCTTTCATCAGGACTGGTCCTCGAAGCTAGATCGTGGGTCTAAGCTACACCGTCCGCTCACAGGTTGGTACAGATGACTTCAGGTCTTAAGGATCAACTAACCTATCATCACCCTAGAGTTATTAAAGACATATCATTAAAGTTAACCAATTAATAACTCTAACTTGGTCGTTCAGTGAACTCATTCTCCAATGAGCACCTGTGTCTCGTCTCCGACTTCACCAAGTCGAATGACTATGAGATCATCATTACCCGAAGGTAAGACGAAGACACAGTGATCTATCCGATGTGTCGATATCCAGTTCTCGACACATCTATGATCACGAACCGTTTAAGACCTACGTTTCTATTCGGTCGCTTACTTACTCATAATCGAGATCTCATCCAGATATGTAAGGACCTAACTATAAGTCGATGGATATTATCTAAGTATATTAATACAAATGATTTTATACTTAGAATAATACGTACCATATACGGTATAAACTGTAGGAATATGGTGCCCTCGAGGCCATTTATTCCTGTGTGAATAGCACAAACATCTTGTTCGAAATAACAGTAAGCTGTTTGGTAATAATTTATCTAAGTCATATTGTAATGTAGTCAACATTAGATGTCAACTTAGGTAAAGTCCTGAGACTTTATGCAAGGTCAAACGGGTATCAAGATGAGTATCTTGATCATGGAGAAATGTTTGACCGTCTGTAGCATAAGTCTGAAATGGTTCGTGGTCGTAGATGTTTCGAGACAAGGATATCGAAACATCGGATAGACCATTGTGTCTTAGTCTTCACCGTTTAGCGGTGGCGATGATCTCATGATCGCTTGACTTGGCGAAGTCGAAGACGAGACACAGGTGCTCATTAGAATGAGTTCACTGAACGATCCACTAGAGTTATCATATGGTTATATTGACCAATCTGTCAGTGATAACTCTGAGTGATGATAGGATAGTTGGTCTTTTGACTTGAGGTCATTTTGACAGACCTGTGCGTGAACGGTGCCACTTAGATCAACTGACCTAGCTTCGAGGCAAGGCCTGTTGAAAGGACTTTTGATTGGGTGTCACTTGAAATGTACGAGGCGAGTAATGACCAAGAAAGGATTCGTCTCTCCCGGTCAATGGGAGTTAGTGTCGTAGGTTAGTTCGGTCTTTAGTAAAAACTCTGCGCAGAGTATGTTGGAAGAAGTCCAACATTTATTGACTAAAGATCGATAGAAACTAACCTGAGTCAAGTTATTGGGGTTGACAGTTTGACCGTACCCTAGACTTGATCTACGCGACATATTTAAGACGAAGAGACTATAACTGCGGAATTCATCACGGAAACAGTCAGGTGGTCCCGACAATACTCATGTCAATGAGTTAACCACATAATGATGATTCCTGAAGCAGGGACAGCAACCACTGCTCGTGGTCACTGCCGTATAGGGCTTCGAGCCCAACCTGTTGTAAGGGTCAGGCTGTAGGGTCTCACACAGAGTGCAACGCTTCGTCTAGTAATAGGTAGAAATTAGTTAGGGACAATATTTGTATTTGATGTAAAAGAAGAGATAATTGCATTTGATGCAATATGGTAATTTAAGCTTAGATAGGGACTACTTTGCATTTGATGCAAAAGCGATTAAATGTGTATTAAATTGTTTAAATACAATATTTAATAAAATAAACGCAAGGAAAAGTTCACGGGTAAGACGGGAATGTCCCGGTCTAGACCCAGGTTCGAACGGCGTCCAAATCGGACGCCAGATGCTCAAGTTAGAGCCAAAACAGCCAAACAGATCAGACCGGGTCAGACCAGGCTAACCCAGGCCAGACCTAGTCTGACCTGGACGCCTGGCCAGACCTTGCTGAGCCAGGTCGCCAGCCAGGCACCTGGGCTCAGGCCCAGGCGCTGGGCGCCTGGGCCTGCGCCCAGGCGGGCCCGCCCAGGCGCCTTGGGCACCTGGGCACTGGCCCAGGCGCTGGGTGCCTGGGCCAGGCCCAGGCGGGCCCGCCCAGGCGCCCTGGGCGCCTGGGCGCTGGCCCAGGCGCCCTGGGCGCCTGGGCCAGGCGCCCTGGCCTGGGCCAGGCGCCCAGGCTGGGTGCACCAGCCTGGGTGCGCCCAGACCAGGCGTCCAGCCTGGTCTGGGCTCACCCAGTTGGTCTGGTGGGTCCCGCCTGTGCAGAAAATCTGCCCCTAGGGCAAAACAGATTTGACGGCTCAGTTTTTATGAAAAACTAGCCTAGGGCTGATCTTTGGACACTCAATTGGAGGGTCAAACGAACTCCGATTGACGAACGGTTTTTTCTTATGCGTTCACCGTTGAACGCTTGTCGTATTGATAGGTTGTATCAATCCTGAAGCTCAACGGTGAGTGAGTTAAAATTCACGGAAGTTTGCACTTTGTGAAGTGCAAACTAACTTGATTTTAACTAACCCAAATATTTAGTCCCACATCAGATTTTGAGAAATGGGGAGAGTCCACCGCCTATATAAACAGGGGTCTCCCCCCTTTCTCAAAACTCGTCCCAAGCTCTAGATCTGAGCGGCTCTCGTAAATGTTGGAGCACGCTCGGATCTAAGCTTAAATTAATATTTCTCTTCTCCCTAAATTTCTGCCTTACTCCTGCGGGTTCTAGCAAAGCCACAAAGGAGTTCGGATTCTGGATCTGAAATCTTGGCGGAGGTTTCACTCGCGTGAAACTTTCTTCGGCGCGTGGTTGGCTCGGCGGCACGGGGATTGATCGCCTCGGGATGCGAAGCGGTTCGGGGAGCGGTTCAAGGAGCGGCTCGGCGTGGGACGGGAGCAGCTCGGAAGACGGCGCGGAACATCTCGCCTGCTCCAGGGCTGAGATTCCGGGTATGTGGTTAAAGTATTTTTAGCATTAGTTTAGTTTAATCGCAGTAGGCTAGATCCTTCTTGGGATGGTCAGATCCATCCCAAGTCGGCATAGATCTTGGCATAGGGTCTTGGACCTTAGGGCTAAGTTAAAATAGTTTTAACTGCATGTTAATTAGTTGACATAAGTTTTTCTTCCGCTGCAAATGTTTTTTGTGTCTATGTTCCGTCCGACTTAGGACGGGACTAGAGTTTTTGTGCCCTAAGGGACCGCGCAATTCCCTACAGTGGTATCAGAGCCTAGGTTTGCGTAGTCGATCTAGGTACTGCGATTTCATTAAACTTATTAATGCTTTTTAAATACTTTTAAAATTTTTAAAGTTATTAGATAATTTTAAAAATGTTTTGAAGTTCAAAATTTTATGTGTTAAATTTTTGAACATGAAAATTTTTAAAATAACGTTTTAAAATTTATGTGATAATTTTTTAAAACTAATTTTAAATCTTTAAAAGTTTAAAATTATTTTGGATGCCTTAAATTTTTTATATGATAAATTTTTTAAGCATGGAAATTTTAAAATGATGTTTTTAAATTTATGTGATAAATTTTAAAATTGATTTTAAGGCTTTAAATTTATGCGATAAGTTTAAAATGTTTAAAATGTTTAAAAATTGTATATGATAAATTTTGAACATGAAATTTTTTTTAACAGTACTGTTTTAAATTTATAAGATATTTTTAAAACTGTTTTTAAATCTAAAATTGTTTATGTGATAAACTTAGTATATTTAAATGTTAAATAGTTGTGCACTATCTTTATGCGATAAATTAGTGTAGCTTTATTTTAATGGCTTGTTAATCTTGTCCCTTATTTGATAACACAAGACAACCCTTTAGGTTAGCCATTAAAAATGATTAAAATTTATTACTTGAATTTTAATGACATGCTATGTTTTAATAAATCATTAACAACAATATATGACCTAATTCCTGATTAGGGTAGTCCTTTAAATGAATTTTCAATTCTAATTGTTATAATTTATTTTCATTAAAGGACTTCGCTTCTAGCGTTGTTAATAAAATTTATTAAAATTCTAATAACGATTAGGATAGCACGTGAACCTTATAGTTGATAAGGACTTAATAAAAGTTATTAAACAAATCCTAAAATTTTGAATTTAAGGATTCAACTAGTTGATAGGATTAATTAGTTGTTAATAAAAGCTGTTTAGTCTATGGCATACATACAAAAATGACAAGCTTCATTCAATGGACCATGATCCAGTCAATGTGCTTGGCTAAGAGTTCTGGGTCAACCCTTGCTAGTCCAAGGGGTAGTGATCCTGGCTTAGTCAATTCCCTGGCTGAGTTCCGCTGGACCGCAATGTCGCGAATCATGATTGTATGACACCCTGGACTATATCTAAGTCAAATACGTTAATGGTCTTTTTCAAGATTAGCCGTAGCCCTCCTTGTTTTAGGGGTTAGCAACTATAGGGCCCGTGTTATAGTTGTTGAGATACACTCAAGCTGTGACATGGCAACCCTGTAGAAACCAACTCCTTAAATACATAAGATGAAATCTTGACTAACCCTAACCGTCGTCTCGTACCCCGAGCGCCGGCGTAAGTTAAGTCAACGATGTAGTCTGACTTGATGTAAGTCTAAGACCTGACCCAAACCGACGTGTCGTGCATACACCGAGCTGAGGGGCAAGTCAGGCTAGACATGAAAACAAGGGTCCGACTAGACTAGACATTGTGATTTGGATGAGCACACTCATGATCACGAATGCCTAGGGGCAAAAACCGATTAAGAGAGTCATATCCGATATGATCGATGAAGAGTCATCTTCCGATCGCAGAGTCAATCAACTTGTTGAGCTACACTCAAGGTTGTTTAGACTCAAGGTGATTGGAACTCTTACCCATTAATTTTAATTCGATTAAATCGTTCGTTATTAAGCTTTAAAACGTTCGTAAAATTAGTGGGAGGATATAGATAGATAAAAGCCAATCTACCTATATTTAATATTGAACATATGCTAAAACTAGGGCAAGACTATGTTTACCGTAGGAATTAAAATATAATATTTTAATAAGTTAATTGGTCAAAAGTTGATTAATTGAATATCAAGTTAAATTCTAATTGATGTAATTAAACTGTATTCTCATTGACATTAAATGACCTTCTAAAGAACAGACTTAAGAAATATGATTTCATTAAGTTCTGGGTCCAACAAATCATGTCACTCGTCTCTATATGAGGCAGCTTGAACATATAGGACATTCAAAGTATGTTTCTCCCTACAACTTGTCGAGCTACCCTCAAGGTTGTATGGACAAACAATTTTGATCCGCAAAGTTCGAGAATTCGATTAAACCGTTTGAGTCGAATACGAGTGCATAAGCGATGCAAGACTATGTATCCCAACCGAATCTTGAGACAAGCAACTTCTTGAGCTACACTCAAGATTGCAAAGCTCAAGCGTTTGGATACATAAGTTGCTTGCATAGCTATTTATTTATGTTGATATCTAAATGTGATTTAGAAAAGGAAGAAGGCACTTCGGAAAGTCAATAGAGTTAAATAGTTTAATTTATCATTAGTAAAGGCATAAGCAGGAGGAAATGAAAATGTGACATATTTTGATGTCACGATTTCAGAATAAATTGTTATACAAAAGACGTTTAACACATTTTGACGAATGTCGTCACACTGCTTCTGAAGTAATGTTTTGTGTTAAGTAATTTGTAAATAACTATATATATATATTAAATGTTAATATATAAATACACAAGATAGTAGCAAACTTATATGGTAAAATTAGACTAGGCCGTATCAAGAGATTAAGCTTCACAAGTCACATAAAGAGGGGTCTGACCTCTCGTATTATGAAGTCTACGGACACTTGTGAGTCTTAGCCTCTTAGATACAATGGTCGAAACCCATCTGTGAGACAGTGGGAGAATGAGTTGTTGAACTCAGTCTAGTACATACTGATGTACCCAAGTCTAGATTAACCAAAATAAGTTATTCGTATATTTTATTAAGACACGTGTTCTTGATGAAACACAAGTCTGATAAAATAAAGAACGAAATGACTAAAGTATTTAAACTGATTCGATTAGATCGAATGGTCAAATACTTAGCTAAATAAAATCTTGTGTAATTAAAAGAAAATGTGATTTTCTCTCAGATCAAATCTGTTAATACATCGGTGTGTTAAAAGGTATGAATCACACTTAGTTAGACTTGGTGCGATCCATAAATAAGTGACTCTGAGTTAACTCCTCCCTTGGGTTAAGTCCCAGATATTAATGCCTAGGTTTTGATAATGTTCTATAAAGACATTATCAATGATATATTCAATAAATCAATCGTAAGGAAGTTGTATTATTACTCGAATCTCGTGAGACGGATTGTCGAGTTAGACATCATAACTGATGATGACTTAGTCAAACTTCCAAGATGAAATTCGGAGTCGTAACTCCGATTTAATACTTGATGAAGGTCCGTGTGCGTAAATAAATTTGAGAATTTAGTTTACGTGCCCAAGGAAAATGTTTCCTCACTTTCTGCAAGTAAATCTTTAAGTTGAAAGATTGGTGCAGAAAGAAAATAGTGAAGTACAATAATGTTGGACGGGAACAGTTTTCATCCTAATTTCTTTAAAACGGATTATGATGAAACCGGTTTCGCCAACAGATGTGTACAGATCTACTCGGACCAAGCTCGATGTAAAACGCTCATGTTGACCACGAAAATTGGAGCATTCACTTATAAGTTCGTTTTTCTAAATATGATTTAGACGGACCAACTTGTATGAATTAGCCAGAGAGTTTTCAAGATCAGTGGGAGCGTGTAAATTACATGCGAGGCATCAAAGAGATGGAACATATATTTTGATTAAGTAATCAAAGAGTTTGATTATTTATCAGAAATAGATATGAACCATTTGCAATGACCAATAACTAATTTAAAATTATTATCGTAAGGTACGATGAACTGGATAAGATCCAGGGAAATAAAATATTATAGATTCCGATAGACCAAGTGAATTATTTGAATAAGATTCAAAAGGTTGGTCTATCATAAACGTAGAAACCCCTTAAGTCTATAGTGTAGACGGTTTTAGCAGATCCACTCATGAAGGCTCTATCACATGAAGTCGGGAAAACTTATGTGTAAAAACGATATTAGATATCGAGATAAATGGGCCTGAGTGCAAGTGGGAGATGTAGGAATATGGTGCCCTCGAGGCCATTTATTCCTGTGTGAATAGCACAAACATCTTGTTCGAAATAACAGTAAGCTGTTTGGTAATAATTTATCTAAGTCATATTGTAATGTAGTCAACATTAGATGTCAACTTAGGTAAAGTCCTGAGACTTTATGCAAGGTCAAACGGGTATCAAGATGAGTATCTTGATCATGGAGAAACGTTTGACCGTCTGTAGCATAAGTCTGAAATGGTTCGTGGTCGTAGATGTTTCGAGACAAGGATATCGAAACATCGGATAGACCATTGTGTCTTAGTCTTCACCGTTTAGCGGTGGCGATGATCTCATGATCGCTTGACTTGGCGAAGTCGAAGACGAGACATAGGTGCTCATTAGAATGAGTTCACTGAACGATCCACTAGAGTTATCATATGGTTATATTGACCAATCTGTCAGTGATAACTCTGAGTGATGATAGGATAGTTGGTCTTTTGACTTGAGGTCATTTTGACAGACCTGTGCGTGAACGGTGCCACTTAGATCAACTGACCTAGCTTCGAGGCAAGGCCTGTTGAAAGGACTTTTGATTGGGTGTCACTTGAAATGTACGAGGCGAGTAATGACCAAGAAAGGATTCGTCTCTCCCGGTCAATGGGAGTTAGTGTCGTAGGTTAGTTCGGTCTTTAGTAAAAACTCTGCGCAGAGTATGTTGGAAGAAGTCCAACATTTATTGACTAAAGATCGATAGAAACTAACCGGAGTCAAGTTATTGGGGTTGACAGTTTGACCGTACCCTAGACTTGATCTACGCGACATATTTAAGACGAAGAGACTATAACTGCGGAATTCATCACGGAAACAGTCAGGTGGTCCCGACAATACTCATGTCAATGAGTTAACCACATAATGATGATTCCTGAAGCAGGGACGGCAACCACTGCTCGTGGTCACTGCCGTATAGGGCTTCGAGCCCAACCTGTTGTAAGGGTCAGGCTGTAGGGTCTCACACAGAGTGCAACGCTTCGTCTAGTAATAGGTAGAAATTAGTTAGGGACAATATTTGTATTTGATGCAAAAGAAGAGATAATTGCATTTGATGCAATATGGTAATTTAAGCTTAGATAGGGACTACTTTGCATTTGATGCAAAAGCGATTAAATGTGTATTAAATTGTTTAAATACAATATTTAATAAAATAAACGCAAGGAAAAGTTCACGGGTAAGACGGGAATGTCCCGGTCTAGACCCAGGTTCGAACGGCGTCTAAATCGGACGCCAGATGCTCAAGTTAGAGCCAAAACAGCCAAACAGATCAGACCGGGTCAGACCAGGCTAACCCAGGCCAGACTAGGTCTGACCTGGACGCCTGGCCAGACCTTGCTGAGCCAGGTCGCCAGCCCAGGCACCTGGGCTCAGGCCCAGGCGCTGGGCGCCTGGGCCTGCGCCCAGGCGGGCCCGCCCAGGCGCTGGTCGCCTGGGCCAGGCCCAGGCGGGCCCGCCCAGGCGCCCTGGGCGCTGGCCCAGGCGCCTTGGGCGCCTGGGCGCCTGGCCCAGGCCTGGGCCAGGCGCCCTGGCCTGGGCCAGGCGCCCTGGCCTGGGCCAGGCGCCCAGGCTGGGTGCACCAGCCTGGGTGCGCCCAGACCAGGCGTCCAGCCTGGTCTGGGCTCACCCAGTTGGTCTGGTGGGTCCCGCCTGTGCAGAAAATCTGCCCCTAGGGCAAAACAGATTTGACGGCTCAGTTTTTATGAAAAACTAGCCTAGGGCTGATCTTTGGACACTCAATTGGAGGGTCAAACGAACTCCGATTGACGAACGGTTTTTTCCTATGCGTTCACCGTTGAACGCTTGTCGTATTGATAGGTTGTATCAATCCTGAAGCTCAACGGTGAGTGAGTTAAAATTCACGGAAGTTTGCACTTTGTGAAGTGCAAACTAACTTGATTTTAACTAACCCAAATATTTAGTCCCACATCGGATTTTGAGAAATGGGGAGAGTCCGCCGCCTATATAAATAGGGGTCTCCCCCCTTTCTCAAGACTCGTCCCAAGCTCTAGATCTGAGCGGCTCTCATAAATGTTGGAGCACGCTCGGATCTAAGCTTAAATTAATATTTCTCTTCTCCCTAAATTTCTGCCTTACTCCTGCAGGTTCTAGCAAAGCCACAAAGGAGTTCGGATTCTGGATCTGAAATCTTGGCGGAGGTTTCACTCGCGTGAAACTTTCTTCGGCGCGTGGTTGGCTCGGCGGCACGGGGATTGATCGCCTCGGGATGCGGAGCGGTTTGAGGAGCGGTTCGGGGAGCGGTTCAAGGAGCGGCTCGGCGTGGGACGGGAGCAGCTCGGAAGACGGCGCGGAACATCTCGCCTGCTCCAGGGCTGAGATTCCGGGTATGTGGTTAAAGTATTTTTAGCATTAGTTTAGTTTAATCGCAGTAGGCTAGATCCTTCTTGGGATGGTCAGATCCATCCCAAGTCGGCATAGATCTTGGCATAGGGTCTTGGACCTTAGGGCTAAGTTAAAATAGTTTTAACTGCATGTTAATTAGTTGACATAAGTTTTTCTTCCGCTGCAAATGTTTTTTGTGTCTATGTTCCGTCCGACTTAGGATGGGACTAGAGTTTTTGTGCCCTAAGAGACCGCGCAATTCCCTACATAAACAAGACGTGTAATCAAGATAAATTGCCTTATGGGCATATATCTTCCTACACATAGGTCTCTTCCCAGAACCAGAAACATGTCCTCTCCTCTGAATCAGGTTCAGCTCCTGTCTCCTCGCAGCGACCAGAACCTTCTGATAAGAGTCCAGATCAGAGGAAGTCACAAAACTCTGAAGCTCCAAAGCAAGTCCCTGCAGGAACCTCTGACCCTCTCATCAGCATCCTGCACCATCTTCGGTGCCAACCGACTCAGCCTAGTGAACTCCTGGTGGTACAGGTCCACCGTCAAGCTCCCTTGCTTCAGATCAATAAAGCGCTGTAGCATCTCCTTCCTAGCAGCCTTCGGAAAGAACTCCTCATCAAACCTGGACTTAAAGGTAGTCCAAGCTATCGGCTCCACCAGCATCTTCTCTTCCGCATCCCACCAATTCCGAGCATTATCCTTGAGTTGCCTCTTCACCAAATCAACCCATCCAGCCGGGGTGATCTTGGCCATCTTCAAATTATCCTCAATGTTCCGAATCCACTCATCAGTGGCCAAAGGACCCTCAGACCCATCAAAATATGCGGGACCCAGCTCCCGAAATTGCTTCGCTCTCGGCTCGGAGCGAGGGGCATCCTGGATTGCCCGACCAGCTCGAACAACTGGAGCATTCTGGACTTGCAGGAGCACGCCCTGCTGCACCTGCATCATCTGAAGCATCATCTGCATCATCTCTCCATTGGTGGGCTCCCGCTCAGGCTCCTCGTCATGAGGGGGCGCACCACTACCTCCACCACGAGTGAATCGCCTTCCTGCCATCTAATGACACAGAAAACGAAGCAAATTAGACTCATAGCTTATGACTCGGATGTCGAACTTAGTTTATTGGACATTCTAATATTATTATCATCATTTCGATAATCGCAGTTACAGAAGAGAGACCTGCATGGGCCACCAGCAAAACGTGTCACGCCCCGCTTCCCTAAAATGGAGGCGAGACGTGAAAAGGTCGGCACGAGAGTGGAGCTGTGAAGCCCCAAACCCAATAAGCGTTATTAAAAACATAAGCAGGTCCCTGTAACCACAAACGGAACAACAATAATAACACAAGGAGAGACAGAAATAAAATCTCAAATCTCAGAATTTGTCCAACATTAAAAATTAAGTTCAACATCCAGAAAAGCCACCAGGCTAAAAGAAAGAGTCTAAAGGCCCAGAACAAGGCCAACAAAAGGGACAACATAACAAAGTATAGGTGCCACGCACCGACAACTAAACAGAAGTCTAAAACAAAAGGGGAAAGCTCAACGAAGATACTAGGACTGGTCCCCAGTGTCCATGTACTCCTCGCCAAACACAGGCTCGGGCTCGGCGTCCGCAAACACCTCGTCCTCAACAATGAACTCAGGCTCAGGATCTAACATGTGTCACCCAAAAGAGTAAACGGTCACATGTCAGCAAGTCTAAAAGACTTGGGCAAGGAAACTGAAAGGAAGGCAAACTAACAACCTAGCAGTTATAGTATGCATGACATGGCAGTTATGGTATGAGTGCACAAGTAAGACATGGTGGACCAATAAGTACAAGAGAACAATTTATCAGGGCATGTCAAGGGTAGCCAAGCTACTAACAATCTCGATCTTTTCACTAGTCACGTTTCAAGTTGTTTGTAGATGTTTACGCCTTACAGCTGAAATGTTGGACATTCACACTGATTGGCTGCTTAACACTATCCCAGAACCTAGAGTTTACGCCTTACAACTGCAGTTGCTGATCGGGCAGACTCCCAGTTGAATGGCCGCTTAACTCTTACCCCAATACCCACGTGTAAACGAGCCAGGGTCCCTATACACGAGCTCAGTAAATGAGCCAGGGTTGCCCCGCACAAGAGCTCGTTTCCTGGATCACAACCAGGAGCGTATTTCATTTGGCATAGGGGTGCACCTAGCCTCAATCATTTCACAAGGTGTAGCGGAGCTACGCAATCACGGGAACACTTAAAGAATGCGATGACATGACAATTAATTTGCGTACCGTTAATAGAAATTAAACATGACATGGTAGTTGTGCAACATGATAAATGTCGGATCTAGCTTCGTTGTCAAGCTAGTTCCTGAAATTGCGCCTAGGCGAGTATCATTTCGTCGCCTAGTCTCTTTTACGCCTACAACAAGCAAATGGCCTAAGACATGGCCTAAAACCCTAAGTGACAAGTTTCACTTGCCTAGCACCGAGGATGACTATCACGAAGGTTCGTCTCACGGACGCTAATCTGTGGGGAAGTCGCTGTTATGGAGGAACAATCATCAAAACAACATTCATTTCATTAGGGTTTCACAAAAACACAAATGGGTTAAGAGAACATTAAGAGGTCGATTTATTACCGTATCGGAAACGGAAGAACGATGCCGAGCAAGCACGGCAACAGAAGAAATGATCTGGGGAACCTAGGGTTCAGATCTGGAATGGATGGGGAAAATCTGGAGAAATGGGGTTTTGGGGATTTTTGGGGATTTTTGGGGGTTGGAGATGACCTAGGGCATGGTGGTAGATCAAAATAGAGAGGGAAACTCCAAGGGAGGAAGGAATGGCTTGGGGAAATGTTGGAGGGTGATTTGGGGAAGAAGGAGGCTCAGGAGAAATGAAAGAAGAAAAGAAAACGTTTGAGGGGGTTTAAATAGGCACAGCCGGCGGCTGCCCAAAAATTAGGGTTTCTGTGGTCATTAGTCGGTCAAAGAAGAGTGGCTGACCGACTAGTTTAGCAACTAGTCGGTCGGTCGATTAACTGTGACCGACTAACACCAAACAGCGAAAGTAGGGAAAAATCTGGGTAATGAATTAGTCGGTCTGTGAAGGCCCGTCGACCGACTAGTTTGCAACCTAGTCGGTCGGTGAGTGTTCATGTACCGACTAACGATAAACAGTAACTTAGGTGAAATCTACTGACAGAAACTAGTCGGTCTGAGAGCAAGTTCTGACAGACTAGTTGCGCATCTAGTCGGTCGGTGGTTGCTCTTAGACCGACTAAAAGTAAACAGTAACTCCTGAATAATTAACAAAGCCAACTAGTCGGTCCATGAAGGTTTGCCGACCGACTAAATCGTCATCTAGTCGGTCGGTTCCCCTTCTTACACCGGCTAACGTGCATAGAAAGTTCCGAAATGGAGCGCGAAGCTCCGGGAACGATTCCTAAGACTCCTAGGCTTGATCTAACAATAAGATATGACCTATATGAAGCCCTTCACGAATGACTTACTCCAAAATCGACGATTCTAAGGAAGAAGCTAGAAAATCACGACGAAACGATCGAAAATGAAAGCTACGGAGACGAAAACCACACATGAGGAGAAAATCCACCAAAACATATATATATAATATAATAAATCCAGATACATGAAAACCAGTCGTTACATATGCACCACCACTTCTCAACATACACCCCTCCCAATAATCACAAGTGTGCCATTAAGCACTAACTACCCTCTAAAACATATATCTAACTAAACTACTCCCAAACCAATATACACAAAAACAATATTACAACAAATACACTATTATTGCACAAAGATAATACACTATTATACAAACATACACAAATCCCTTAGTATAAACCACTTAGGGTTATTACATTCTACCCACCTTAAAAATCAAGTCCGTCATCAGACTTCCTATTTTAAGGGTCAACCCAAAGTCTGGACCGGTCTAGACTTTAAAGGTCATCCTAACAAAAACAAGGTCAAGGCTCTAAACTTCCCAGGCCATATACCGCTACACAAAGAGGCACACTAATCCACCCACATATACCTAACATATCAATATCTTTAGGTATAATCTACACTCATCCATATGCATCACATATACATGCATGGGATGCATGCACACAAACATAATACATACATGCACGCCCATACACGCTAGTATACAAATCATACCAACATGCACATATGTCTAACTATATGCACACATATCCTTATATATGTAACACCCAAATATGTATACACCCCTAGTAGATAGCCATATAATGGTATAGCCATCCACACACACCAATACACATATATATACATATAATGGTATATCCATCCACACACGCGTATAAGCATAAATTCTCACAACCATACATATAGTACATACATATCACGTATTTTATCACATAGGCATATACAACACAACAGACAAACATAATATACTAATATACCTAGAGTATGTCCACTCGTACATCAGTGAGACATATGGATCCATACATGGATCCACACACACAAAATATATATAACACACACTTTATACAGATGCACACACGAATATATCACAAAGATATACTCGACAATAGACATATCATACTCGTATATCTATGTAAACACATAGCCACACACATACATATATACGTCAGACTATCCAAGTCTACCCTCAGGGACTCTACGCCTCGACTTCTAATATCAGAGCTCTATCATAAGGCTAGAGTACTACCCGCCTTAAGACTCAGCTACCCACTATCGAAACATGACACGTACTACCCTTACACAGCCGCAGTGCAGAGACCTGCGTGGGCCACCACTTGTCATGCCCCGCTCCTCAAGATACCCAGGGAGTAGATGGTGAATACGAGAAAGAAAAATAGACTGCAGGTCCACTGCGCACTACTGGGATAGTATTGAGTATTGGTGTTTCATACCAATGTTATTTTGATGATGATCACAATGTTATGTTGTTGCTAATGACTCTCTTATTCTAGTCTCTTAGTTACATTTCAAGAATATCCTTTTTGGAGACTAAACACTTGGTGTAAGGATGGACATCAAGTGGAGACATGCCAAAGCTTGGATTCAAGAGATGCCAAAGCTTGGAGATGATGAGGAGCATCAAGGCATCAAGATTGAAGCCATAAACTCTAAGGAAAGCATTGTAATCCATGTAATATTTCATTTATTGCTTTCTCTCTTTTTGAGTCTAGGTTTAATGTAATGCCTTGATAGATGATCTACTCATTCATGCATATGAATTTACCCATCTTAGTGAGCCTTATGATTCTCATAGAATCCAACCCAATAGGCTCATCTTGACCAAAGACTCATTTGGAGTCTCTGGCTTTCCATCAGTCGCCTGCCGAAGGATTTACAGTCGACTGGGTGATTCCAGTCGCCTGTCGAGCCTTCTACAATCGACTGTGGTGCACTGCTCAAGTCAACATTTCTATTGACTCTACTTGAGCTTTTCGTATCAGTCGACTGATGCTCAATTTACAGTCGCCTATATATTTACAGTCGCATATGAAATGGTCAACAGTCGTCTGAAAGGCATAAGTGCGTATATTGCAACTCTTTGTTTATTTCCATCCCTTGCAGCAGTCGACTAATGAAGGATATACAGTCGCCTGTCTATTTTACAGTCGACTGTATTTTGTTCATCAGTCGCATGTATGCATACTGGGAGTAAGAGTGCATCTCTCTGTTTTATTCCATCCTCTGCAGCAGTCGCCTGCTGAAGGTTAACATGCACATGCCCTGTTTTCAGTCGACTGTATCGTCTTCATCAGTCGACTGTCAAGACTCAGATTATAGCCGTTGGGATTTATTTAGCCGTTAGGCAGTCGATTGTCATTTGTTCATCAGTCTACTGTCAGTGACGTTTCAGCCCAAATTCTAGCCGTTGCAGCCTTTTATTTTTGGTTGTTTTCTTGGCTTTTGAGAGTTCCTATAGGGTTCCTATATATATGAGAGGGCTGAGTTCATTGGAACTTCTTGATGCTATTGAAAATCATTAGAGATTGATTAAGCCACTCTCAAACTCTCTCATTTCCCTCTTAGAGCTCATTCTCTTCTTCATGCGTTGAAGTCAAGCTCAAGGGAAATCATCCAAGTGCATTTCTAGCAAATCTCATCACTTGGAGATCCTCTTTCATGCATTGTATTCATTAATGAGTAAGTTCATCTCAAGGCATAGGTAAGAGTATTTGTTTTACTTTGTTATTTCATTGAAACCCTAGCTCTCTGTGTGTGAGCTAGTTACTCTCTGTGTGAGAGTATAACCTTCGGTGTGAGGGTTGGTTGAGATCTCTTTGTGTGAGAGTTTGAGTCTCTCTGTGTGAGCAAAAGTCTTTCTGTGTGAAAGCAAGGATTTCTCTGTGTGAGAATCCAAATCCTCTGTGTGACGTATCTCTGTGTGAGATTGTATTCACTTATTTGTGTGAGAATTATAGTGGATATTGGTGTGGCTGGACGTACCCAAGTTTGGGGAACCAGGGTAACTTCTTGTGTTTGTGTTTAGATTTTTGTGGTGTTTAAATTCCTCTTGCATTTATAATTCCGCATTTGCAAGTTTAATTTTTAAATACGTAATTTATGCCATTACACTATTCACCCCCCTAGTGTGTTGTTGTTAGTATTGCAAGTGTAAGGCGATCCTTACAGATAGTACACGAAAAGTTCACACAACCAAACAACAAAGACAACATCTCAGAGAAAGAAAACAAAAAACAGAAAGAAATGAAAACCCCACTCAAAACTCAACAACTCATATATACACAACAACTCCCATATACATCTTTATACAAACCACATCTACACACTCGCACCAAACAGAAAAAACCCAAAGTCAAAAGAGCCCAGAAGTACAGAGTCACACAAAATCGTCTTACAAAACCAGCCCACACTACAACCACTATTCCAGCTCTACTCCATCAGCTCGAGCCACCAACACCAACACCTGAAACCACGGGTGGGAACACGTCAGAGCGTGACCCAGTAGGATATCCATGCTCCAACTAGTCTACCATTCGCATGAAAGCAACTACACTACAATGCAAAACAGTTAAAGTACTTACATGGCATGATAGTTAATAATACATGAAAGTAAGCTAAGGAGGAACTACATGTGCATGCATGATGGTGTGAAAATATGGAGTTGCTGCCAGCATTACAGCCGATCTGAGTTTGGTCGGTCTGCTAGGGGAGTGGCCCCAGCCTTACGATAGATCCAGCTCCAGCTCTGATCACTCCTTATTTTACACCTTTTTCCCGCATGTTTGCATGCCATTTAGATCGCCCAAATCATGTTTTTCACGATATATCGACGATATTACGATGCTTTTCACGATTTGCTGTTTTTGTCGCACTTCAGGTGATTTGGAGCGATTTGGAGTGATCTTGAGATACGCCTACTCCAGAGTGTCACCGACGACCTCCCCGAGGGGTATTTTGCTGTTGGAGAGGAGCGGAAGAAGAAAGAACGTCGCAGGAGCGACGAGGAGGCCAAAACAAGCTGTTTGGGCATTTTTGGTGTCCCACTCGGCCGAGTGAAGGAGTCGCTCGGCCGACCAGCGAGACACCGCTCGACCGACCAGATCGGATACGCTCCATACGTGCACTCGGCCGAGCGACGGAAGCCACATCGGCCGAGTGACGAGATCCCGTCCGCCCGAGTGGCACCCAGACGACGCATGTCAAAAATCGCCAACTTACTGTTTTTCGTCTGCCTGAGCTTCAGAAGACCCACTCGGCCGAGTGGCAATTGCCGACCGCCCGAGTACCAAGAAGCCATCGGCCGAGTGACGACAACTCACTCGGCCGAGCGACTCCCGAAGTGAAGACCCCTAAAGGCCCCGACTTACTGGAAATTTACAGGGTTTCTCACTCGGCCGAGCGACTTTTGTCACTCGGCCGAGTGCGACGCGCTGCCTGTAGCGAAAATTGCGGATTTCAGGCTGCGCAGGGGTATTTTGGTCATAGTTTTTTGGACGATTTTGGGGGGTATTTAACCCCTGTTTTTACCCTAGTTTTGAGAGCTTTTCCCTTTAGATTTTTGCAGCATTTTAGATTAACTTTTTAGCTTTATTCTTGTGATTGGAGAGGAGACAAAAGTTGATTTTTGTTGGATTATTTTGAAGAACTCCATTGGTTTGTGTCTCCCTTCTCTAAAAATTCTATTTTTATTGCATATCTCAATATTGTGATGAATTCTCTTATCAATTTCATTGATTATTTTTGTGTTTGTGCTATGAATTGTGAGTAGTCTCCACGTCTTGGGGCGTGGGGATGAACCCTACGAGCCCAATTTCAGATTTGTGATGAATTGGTAGAAATTTAGCTAGAATTGCTATTAGGGTTAGTTTGGGATCGATTTATTACGGATAGCTAGGTATTCATATCGATTGAGATTTGCAAGAGATTGGATCCCAATTCGATAGGAAACCCTAGAAATCCGAATTGGGTTGGAGTCGAATTTCCGTAGTATCGGTTTGCAAGAGATTGGACCGATACTAGGGTTTCCAGTTGCAATTCCGTGCCGATACCCGTTTGCAAGAGATTGGACGGGTAAGAACTATCCCAACCTAGGTCGTGGCCCGAGTTTGCACGAGAGTGGGCTCGGGGAGCGATTGAACGATGATGTTGATCCTAATGCTAGCTTCCCTAGGCTAGGGTTTGTAAGAGATTGGACCCGAACCTAGGATAGCTATAGACCGGCAACAGTGCGAGAGCGTGAGCTAGGTATTACATTCAGTTGCAACTAGTTCATCCAAAATTTTATTCTAGAAATTTTGATACCAATGAACCACATTGACGGGATACGGCGAGTAGTGGGGATTCCCCATTCCCTAGACGTTCTTTGTTTGATTTGATATTTCCGTACTTTGTCTGACGATTGTGACAAGATCGCCAAAGGCAAATTTCTCTCTTCTTAATAGCCAGGTTGATTGGAGCAAGCACTTTCATTCGTCCTCCCTATGTTCGATAACCCGCTCGCCGCTATACCGTGCGCTTGCGGTAAAACTACAACCGTTCTTTGGGTTACATTCCGGAGCGATCAAGTTTTTGGCACCGTTGCCGGGGAGGCGATTGCGTTTGATCTTACCACCCTAGCTATTTCTTTCTTTTTATTTTATTTCTTTATTTTTACCTAACCCTTCCATTGTGCTAATCGCTTCTTTGAAACTTTGTTCTCCGGTGCATGTACACGAGATCCACTGCGGACCCTGAAGGTATATTATTTGATCCCGAGATCGAACGTACCGCGCGGAGAATTAGAGCGGGGAGGAGACAAGATCGGGAAGGGAGGTTTATGACCAACCCGGAAACTGCGGACCAATTAGCGGCAAGAATGGCGAGGATAATTTCTATTCGCGATAGGCTCCGGCCTAAGACCCCTTCTACGACCTCATCCATTGCCATGCCGGAGTTGGCGGCCGACAAGAACTTTGAGCTGAAGACTGGATTAGTGGTTCTGATGCAACAGGATCCATTTCATGGGAATGCCCATGAAAATCCCCACTACCACATCCAATTATTCTTGTCGAAGTGCGCCACATTTCAGATGCCGGGGGTCTCCATCGATGCCCCCAGACTGCGTCTCTTCCCCTTCACACTAAAGGACAAGGCACTTTGTTGGTTGAGGACGCAAGCTGAGGGAGTCTTCACCACTTGGGACGAGTTGGCAAGTGCATTCATTGACAAGTTCTATCCGCCCTCCAAGACGGTGAAGATCCGGAGCGCTCTTATGTCCTTCAAGCAAGGACCCCAAGAGACGCTCTATGAGGCTTGGGAGCGTTTTAAAGATCTGCAGCATCAATGCCCGCACCATAGCATTGAAGATTGGGAGCTAGTCCATAGCTTCTACAATGGTCTCCAACCGAGGACCAAACAAATTATTGATGCCGCGGCGAATGGTGCTATCTTATCAAAGACTCCCGAAGAAGCTACGGCCCTAATTGAGGAGATGGCCTCAAACAATCAACAATGGGGCGATGAGCGAGGACACTCTACGTCCTCCTTGAAGCCAACTAATATCTATGAGGCGAAGGCCGTAGCGGAGCTTACAAGCAAGTTTGATTCTCTCCACAAGGTAGTGGAGAGACTATAGAAGTTTATCACGGAGCCCCAAGGAACCCCTTCCACCTCCGCACCAACGAACTAAATGTGTGATTGGCCAGACCAATCTCAAGCCATGTATTCGGGAGGAGAGCAAGGAGAAGGATCCTTGGAGCAAGTACAATACGCCGCGGGGAACCAAGGGTATTGGGCCAATCCGGCCACAAGAAATCATCCCGGATTCTCTTACGCCAACAATGAAGGAGCTTTGAACCCGCCACAAGAACCACCTCAACAAGCTCGACCACCACCACCACCCCAACAACACTATCCGTCGAGGGGGCCTCCACAACAAAATTTCCAACCGAAGCAACAAGTTCCATCTTATAGGCCGCCCGGATAAAACCAAGGGTGGAGAAATCAAAATCAAAACCCTCCACAAGCTCAACAACAATCCGACTTCGAAGCTAGAGTGGAGGCGTTTATGGTCGAGCAAAAGAAGGTCAATGCTACCTTGAAGGCGGGCCAAGACTCCCTTACAACCGTTGTCGCTCAAATCTCGGAGCAATTGGCGTTGCTCAATCGGAATACTCAACAATTGCCGGTGCAACCCGAGCAAAACCCACGGGGCAACACCGGCCACATCAATGACGTAGTTGTCGTCACTACTAGAGGCGGGAAGGACACCACCCCCGCCATGATTCCTACCAAGGAGCCCGTGGAGGAAAGTTTGGAGCCAATTGAGCCGGTAGTTGAAGTTGAGAAGGAGAAAGAGCCGCAAGAGAAGGAGAAATCTAGAGCGGAGCAATTGATTGAGGAGAGGCGCTTCATGCCACCGGTCCCATTCCCCCAAAGGCTTGCTAGAGCGAAAATAGAGAAAAGGCTAGCAAAGTTTCTCGAGTATCTGAGAGGAGTTAGCCTCAACATTCCCTTCCTCGACGCCATCGTGGAAATCCCCACATATGCTAAATTTCTAAAGGATTTGATTTCGGGGGGGAAGAGGAAGGAAAAGATCATGCTAGACGAGAAGGGCTCTTGGTTCACCAAGAGAGAGAAGGAGCCGGCCAAATTCAAAGATCCGGGGAGTTTTCGAATTCCTTGCACCTTGGGCGGTGTCCCTCTACAAAAGGCGTTGGTAGATTTAGGGGCTAGTGTGAGCCTCATGCCTCTCTCCATGTTCTTAAGGCTAAACACCGGGACGAAGTTGAAACCTACCGACATGCGGATACAATTGGCCGATGGGCGGATAACGAGGCCGGTAGGAATCGCCGAGGACATCCCGCTACAAGTCCCGGGGGGCATATGCTTGCCATGTGACTTCGTGATCATGGACGTAAGGAGGAGGGAGATACGTCATTGATACTTGGACGCCCGTTCCTCGCCACCGCCGGTGTCATTGTCGACGTGCGGGAAGGTACACTAACTTTGAGCGTCGGCAACATCGAGGTGGAGCTTCACATTCCTAAGGCTATGAAACACATGCCTTACCACGAGGAGCTTGACTACATGGACCTCCTTGATGAGGTAATCGAGGAGGCGATCCCCCACTCGATTGGCGCTCTATTCGATGAGGATTTCGAGGAAGGCCCGGATTTAGGCCGAGATGAGAAGATAGATGATTCCCCCGACCTCTCCGCTGAAAATGATGAAGGCGACGCTGATGTCGCAAGGATTCGAGAGCACTGCAAGCTCTCGAAATTAAAGTCTCCGAAGAAAGCTCCGCCGATACGGAAATCGGCGTCACCGGTTAAGCGGATGACCGGAGCAAACGCTAGCTTGGGGGAGCCTCCCCCCAACACTATTCGAGACGGGAGACCACCGAGGGAGAACACGCCGCCGCAACTTCCGAATCCAAGCGTTCTCCCCGTAAAGTTTGATGGGTGCATCTCATATGCACCAAACATCCCACATTAATTGAAAATCATAGGGGGTCGAGCTCACGACTTTAAACGAGCGCTTGTCGGGAGGCAACCCGACGGTTATTGCTTTATTTTCATTTTTCTTTTATTTTTGTTTTAGAAATTTTTAGTGTTTTGAGTCGTTCGCCCAAAAAATCTTGTGATAACGGGTCCTATTTTTCCTGACAGGAGAGGAGAATGAGGTACCCATCATTCGGAGGATGCACGAGGCATCGAGGAGCGTCCCAGGGAGGCGCTCGATGCTTAGGAGGAAGATGAAATCGACTGGAGGAAGAAAGACGGAGTTTAGAGCCCAAACGAAGACAAACAGCAGAACACAAGGCTCACTCGGCCGAGTATACTAGTCACTCGGCCGAGCACGCAAGTTCGTCCGGCCGAGCCGCTCACGAACGAGGGAAGTCTGCTATACCCAACTCTCTGTTTATTTTCCTGATTTCAGTATAACTGCTACTCGGCCGAGTATATATATTCACCCGGCCGAGTAAAACTGATACGCTCCTAGGGCGAGTCTTGCCGAGTAGCTTGAGCCACTCGACCGAATGGACTTACTCCACTCGGCCGAGGGTGGCACGGCCACTCGGCTGAAGCGTAGCAGGGAGAGATTTTTCGTTAAAGTTCACTCGGCCGAGCGACCTAGTCACTCGGCCGAGTCGTAACTTTTGTTATATAATGGGCGGGGTCGGGCGCATTTTTCGAAACGTAAAATCCCGATCGCAGCGCCCGACCCCTCAGCTCCCTCGCCCAAACCCTTCGCCCACTTGCCCGACCGTCACCCCGCCGCCGCCGGCCGTGCCCCGCCGCGCCTCGCCCGAGTCGCCGCCGGCGGCCACCACTCCGGCCACCTCCGGTAAACCCCATTTTAGCATATTTTCTCCTCTTTTGTGTGTTTTTCAAGGATCCATGCGTTAAACGAACCCCAAACCCAAATCGATTTCTATATCTATCTATTATACCCCTAATGCTACATACGTTTTGAATATTACTCGCTGATATCTCCATTTCATGCGCAGGTTGTTCCTGGGAGCTTAGGGGAGCCCAGGGGAGCTTCCAGGGACTGATTCGGGCTACGTCGAGGCGTCGTCTTCGCACGCTTCCACATATTTGCACTCACGGCGTGTCGTGGTACACTCTTTCCTTTACTTTACGCACGCCGCACTTTTCATGCTTTTCGGCGCACGCTCGGGGCCCATATGCCGCCCCGGACACGGCCGCGGTCGAAGAGAGCTTTCGCCAAGCGGAAGCGGTCGGATGATGCCGACCCCTCCCACGAGTTGGAGGACTCTCCTCCGCCTTCTCCACCATACCCCGTTCACCCTGCAGGCCCCACACACCCCGAACAGCCTGCAGAGCCCGCACAGCCCA
The DNA here is from genome assembly GCA_030789695.1 of Scilla litardierei. Lineage (NCBI taxonomy): Eukaryota > Viridiplantae > Streptophyta > Magnoliopsida > Asparagales > Asparagaceae > Scilla > Scilla litardierei. The sequence continues at coordinate 185,602,537 of CM061140.1, read as the reverse complement.
TACACCCCGCACAGCCGCTCCCTGCCGCTCCACAGCAACCACCTCCGGCTCCACTTATCGGGCCGCTGGGGATCACGTTCCGGAACAACGCACACCGCGTCGCTTTCGAGCATATCTCCCAGCGCTCGATCGTACCCTCCAGGTTTGCACACCTTACCGACCTAGGACGCCTGGGGGTACTAGAGGGGATGCTCACGTTGTACGACAACGTGGGCTGGCGAGATTTCTTTCAGGTGTCGGCGGATACGTTTACCCGCCCGACACTTGAGGTACTTAGTTCGATCGCCCGGACCGACGAGGGATGCTCGTTTCGGTTCATGGACCGGGAGTGCCAGGTCACTCTCGGTATGATGAGAGCCTTCTTCTCGTGGCCCGACGTCCCCGGGGCCGACCGAGGTTACACCCCCACCCATATCCCCCCACCTTCCTTCGACACCGGTGCCTTCTGGGCCCGGATTACGGGTCTTCACGCTGCCTTTGACCCTAGTAGGGCCAAGGCCTCGGCCATTGTCCATCACTGCCTCCGTATAGCTCAGCGCCTTATGGCGACGACCTTTTTGGCTAGATATGAGCCGGGTACGATGTCCACGCCAGAGCTCTATATGCTCTACGCGATGACACGGCCCAGAGCTCTATCTAGGGAGGGCGATGAGTTGGTCCCCGCCGTCGTGATTGATGTCGCGACTTGGTTTTTGGACCGCATCATCGTATCGGTGGGCGCTCGCTCACCGATATGCTGCGGCGGCCTGATTACCTTGCTTGCCTTTATGACCGGCGAGGACTTCCCTGACGACTTGCGACGCGCACCGGGCCCCACTTCTCTGTCGATTGATGTTATGGCCCGGATGAAGATGCTGCGTCCGCATGGTGAGCGACACTGGGTCTAGCTGCACGGCCCTTACGGTGCCGATTACATGATTCTTCCGAGCCCAGCTCAGACTCAGATAGCACCGGCCCATGTGGACTGGCTCCCTGCGATGGATGTTCTGATCCCAGCCGCTTACGTGCTCGAGGCCGAGGAGGCCGAGCAGGCCCACGCTGCCCCCGCAGACACTGTTGCACCTGCCGAGCCTGCTACCCCTGTTGACCCCGTGGCCCCTCAGCCTATCCCTGATATTCCTGCCGCCCCCGACACCTCTGTCCACACTGCTGTCGGTGTCGGGAGTACCTTAGCTGAGCCCACTTCCACTGCTTCCACGCCTGTCACCACCACCACTGGCCCTCTGTCTACCGAGCCCGTTTCCTCTGCCCCACCCGAGCGCCCGTCGACCATAGTCGAGTGCAGAGAGCCCTCTTTCGCCCCTGCCGTAGAGACCGTAGTCTCCACCTCTGTCTCCACCGCTGCTGTATTTTCCGAGAGTGTCGTGGCGTCTGTCCACACTTCTGTGCCACCGACCTCTCTGGCCGCCTCGCCGCCACTTCTGTATTCTTCTTTTGCTGCTGCTGCCTCCACCTCTCACCGTCCTGCCCAGCCTCGCACCGAGGCCAGGCCCCCACTCGCGAGTGCAGCTCCTTTTGTTCCCTTGCCTGCTGAGCCCGTCACCTACGCCACCAGAGTATGCCAGCCCCGACCTGCACAGCCCCGACCGGTGCGCCCCTCTGCACCACCTCCCCCTGACACTGTACTTCAGAGCATTCGTGCTCTCGAGGGGGCGGTGAGTGGCCTCAGAGGCGACCTTCGGACCCTGTCTGCCACCGTCACTGCGATGGCTGGCCGCTTTGACCTGCTCCCGCACATTCACTACTGTCTTACCCAGGTCCTGGAGCGCCTCCCACGTGTACCCCCGCCCACCCAGCAGGTTCCCACTACCACTTCCACACATACTCAGCCTGCTACCACTTCCACACCCACACCCGCTCAGCAGCCTGCACCACCACCACCTCCTCCTCCGCCTCAGGACGGAGACGGCGCAGCACCACCTTCTTAGGCACCCTTGATGCCATCGATTATTTTTGCCGTTATGCTGCCCGTTTCTGCTGGGTCCTGATGCTTTTTGACCACCCCCCTCCCCTCACTTATTTTGGGATTCTCCTTCTGATCGTATCTTTATATATCTTTTTTGGGCGAGAGGGAGAGTTTTTGGTGCCACACCTATATATCTGTATCACTCCTATATCTGCATGCATCATGTCCGCATCATATTTTTCGTTTCATTATTTTTCCTTTTTTTTCTTTCCTTCCATCATGCATGCATCCTCACTTACCCCTCACATTACTTGTCTCTCGGTGCGCCACACTTTGCACATTGAGGACACTGTGCCATTTAGCTTGGGGGAGTGAGTTCTCACGTTCTTTTTGATTTACCACCTTTATTTTTAGCTTTTCACGCCATTTTCCGCTTTTGCACTTATTTTCATCACTTTTCTTTTATTTTACCATGCATCACGTTTTTCTTATTTTTCTGTGTGCCGCATTGTAAATAGTTCTATTTTCCCCTTTATCTTTATTTTCTTTTTCATCTCATGCTAGAGATGACTTTTCTGTGATGATGATAACGTGGAGTTAGCTTACTCTATATGCATGCTATATTTGTCATGTCTTAGACTTTATTTCTGATATCATATGATGCGATTTGCCTTGCATTTAGAGATAGTAACCCACACCTTTTTTCCACATGAAAATGGATGAAATTTTATTATTAGCTGAGTCTGAATATTCATATGTATGCTGTCGCAGAAAACACACCAAGATTCACGCATTGAATGCTTATATCTGGAGTACCGATTTCTTTTCCTATATCACTTCTATATGCATGAACTGTACATTTCACTTCAGGACGATTGAATGATGTTAGCTATGATAAATCTGGATTAGTTAGCTTTTTTGTGATCGAAACTGAGTAGATTAGATTACCCTGCTGAAGTTGTGTGCATGTCTTATAGAGTGAACCGAGAGATATGTTTATTTCTTTCTCCACAAATCTTGAACATCATTTCTCTACTTTTAAAATCATTGGTGAACCTCCCCTTAGCGATCCTATTATATGGCATTTCCCCCGTTATTAATTCCTAACTCCAAATTTCCCGAATTCAAAAAAAAGGAGAAAATATTCTTGTATATCATTATCTCTCTTTGAGTTGGGATCATTGTGTATATATGCTATAAAAAAAACAAAACAAAAGAAAAATAAGAAGAAAAGAGGAAAAATCCTCAATAAAAGATCCCATCTTTCTTTCTTTCTTTCTTCTCTCTTTTCGTGTTCATTTTCATTACTTTTGGAGCTTTACAAAAATGGGGATGTGACTATTTTTTTATGCCACCACGCTTATAGATAAGCTTGGGGGAGGGAATCCAATGATGTGTGAGAGAGGGACTACTTGACTTTGCACGACAACCTAGGCTAAGTAATATTCTATACTCAGTGAGATTATTTTCAGCTTTACGAAGTCCAGAATTCTAAGCTTAGCACTCATATCATGAAATCCACACTTTTCTATTCTCTCTATTCTATTGTGTGACACTCTTATACTCCTCATAGAAAGCATTCAATTGAAAAGTGTGTGATCTGCGATTTGTATACCGCTTTAGATGATTCAGACGATGTTAATTCTAAAATTATTCCGTTTTTCATGATTATATCGTTGTTCGTGGGTTTTCTATTTCTATTTGCACTATTATACTATGATATCAAAATAAAACTCTTTGACATGTATTTTTCATTCGGAGCATGCTATATGAGTAAGTGAAACCCACGTCCTGAGAAAATGATCTATCAGCTTCCCTCTTCGCTTCTTTCTTTCTTCTTTATTTTTATTTCGTTTTTCATTCTTCTCCGTTTTTCATTTTTCATTTTTCGCCATTTTCGTTTTCCGAATCCACCGGGTTCACCTTTTACTTATCTTCCTCGAGGACGAGTAAGAGGTAAGCTTGGGGGATTTTGATCACTCCTTATTTTACACCTTTTTCCCGCATGTTTGCATGCCATTTAGATCGCCCAAATCATGTTTTTCACGATATATCGACGATATTGCGATGCTTTTCACGATTTGCTGTTTTTGTCGCACTTCAGGTGATTTGGAGCGATTTGGAGTGATCTCGAGATACGCCTACTCCAGAGTGTCACCGATGACCTCCCCGAGGGGTATTTTGCTGTTGGAGAGGAGCGGAAGAAGAAAGAACGTCGCAGGAGCGACGATGAGGCCAAAACAAGCTGTTTGGGCATTTTTGGTGTCCCACTCGGCCGAGTGAAGGAGTCGCTCGGCCGACCAGCGAGACACCGCTCGGCCGACCAGATCGGATACGCTCCATACGTGCACTCGGCCGAGCGACGGAAGCCACATCGGCCGAGTGACGAGATCCCGTCCGCCCGAGTGGCACCCAGACGACGCATGTCAAAAATCGCCAACTTACTGTTTTTCGTCTGCCTGAGCTTCAGAAGACCCACTCGGCCGAGTGGCAATTGCCGACCGCCCGAGTACCAAGAAGCCATCGGCCGAGTGACGACAACTCACTCGGCCGAGCGACTCCCGAAATGAAGACCCCTAAAGGCCCCGACTTACTGGAAATTTACAGGGTTTCTCACTCGGCCGAGCGACTTTTGTCACTCGGCCGAGTGCGACGCGCTGCCTGTAGCGAAAATTGCGGATTTCAGGCTGCGCAGGGGTATTTTGGTCACAGTTTTTTGGACGATTTTGGGGGGTATTTAACCCCTGTTTTTACCCTAGTTTTGAGAGCTTTTCCCTTTAGATTTTTGCAGCTTTTTAGATTAACTTTTTAGCTTTATTCTTGTGATTGGAGAGGAGACAAAAGTTGATTTTTGTTGGATTATTTTGAAGAACTCCATTGGTTTGTGTCTCCCTTCTCTAAAAATTCTATTTTTATTGCATATCTCAAAATTGTGATGAATTCTCTTATCAATTTCATTGATTATTTTTGTGTTTGTGCTATGAATTGTGAGTAGTCTCCACGTCTTGGGGCGTGGGGATGAACCCTACGAGTCCAATTTCAGATTTGTGATGAATTGGTAGAAATTTAGCTAGAATTGCTATTAGGGTTAGTTTGGGATCGATTTATTACGGATAGCTAGGTATTCATATCGATTGGGATTTGCAAGAGATTGGATCCCAATTCGATAGGAAACCCTAGAAATCCGAATTGGGTTGGAGTCGAATTTTCGTAGTATCGGTTTGCAAGAGATTGGACCGATACTAGGGTTTCCGGTTGCAATTCCGTGCCGATACCCATTTGCAAGAGATTGGACGGGTAAGAACTATCCCAACCTAGGTCGTGGCCCGAGTTTGCACGAGAGTGGGCTCGGGGAGCGATTGAACGATGATGTTGATCCTAATGCTAGCTTCCCTAGGCTAGGGTTTGCAAGAGATTGGACCCGAACCTAGGATAGCTATAGACCGGCAACAGCACGAGAGCGTGAGCTAGGTATTACATTCAGTTGCAACTAGTTCATCCAAAATTTTATTCTAGAAATTTTGATACCAATGAACCACATTGACGGGATACGACGAGTAGTGGGGATTCCCCATTCCCTAGACGTTCTTTGTTTGATTTGATATTTCCGTACTTTGTCTGACGATTGTGACAGGATCGCCAAAGGCAAATTTCTCTCTTCTTAATAGCCAGGTTGATTGGAGCAAGCACTTTCATTCGTCCTCCCTGTGTTCGATAACCCGCTCGCCGCTATACCGTGCTCTTGCGGTAAAACTACAACCGTTCTTTGGGTTACATTCCGGAGCGATCAAGCTCCAGCCTTACAACTGATCCCAGCTTTTTTGTAGATCCCAGTTTTAGCTCAAGCTCCAGTCTGGTCGGTGGAGGTTCTGTGTCACCGCTTTAGTTTCTGTACAGTTGGGAGTGTTGGATCCTGTAGATGGCAAACAACACTAGAAGGGGGGGTTGAATAGTGTTGTATAAAGTTAAATTTTTTTCGATCTTAATAAATCAACACAAAACAAAGCCTTCTAATGTTGCCTAAGAAACCAAGTAGAGTGATCTGCGCTTGGTTCTTAATCAACTCAATAAATCTTCAAATCAAATCAGAGATAAAAGTCTTTTGGTAGTCGACTCCCTATGAACAATAGTCGACTCCCAGAGGGAAATTAAGCACAGCTCAGATAGTTAAATACTTAATGCAGATATATAAAATTTGCACAGAAGTATAAATACAAAACTGATCTTAGTAGTATATTATAAAAGAGTTACAAGAATGTTATGCAAAGAATAGTTACAAGTTAAATAAGAAATGCTTGCAAAGATAAACAATCATATATAAGCAAATGCAGACACAAGGATTTTTATCCTGGTTCTCCACAACTTGGGTACGTCCAGTCCCCGACCAATCCGGTACGAGATTTCCACTATCTGCCTTGGCAAATACAAGCACCTAACTTCACTTGTTAGGATTTTCAACAACCTAGTCTTAACCAGGATTTCCAACCCTAACACCTAGACTTGTCTAGGGTTTCCAACAACAACAACCTTACAACAAAGGGTAACCACAAAATAAAATCGATATCCAATTCACCACAATAGATTGGTGGAGATTGGATTTACACCCAAATTCTATAGCCAATAGTAATAGACAATTACGTGTGTAGTGGCTTGATAGAATAAGATTCTAGATCACACAAAGATACGAATGAAGTCTGTGTGATCTAGATCAAATGTTTTTCAAAAATCCTTTAAATTAAAATTCGAGAATAAATAATATGGATTTTAAAAAACAGATAGCCAAATAAAATTATGATCTTCAGAAAATAATATCAAAAGAAATTGCAAGATCAAGAGTAAAAACAGATTTGGCTAAGAGAGAATGAGAGCTGAGAATTTGAGAGCGTTTTGCACAAGAGAATTTGATTTCAATAGTTGGTGTGATTTCTCAATGAAAATGGTCCTCTATTTATAGGAGAAATCTGAGAATTTGAATTTCAAATTCATTTGACTTTTGTCCCGAAAATCATGGGAAAAAATCAATTAAAGATATGTCAAAAGTCAAGTCAAAACGTCAAACTTCGACAGCTGGTAATCGACTCCCTAGGAGTGGTAGTCGACTTCCAGTGTGTTCCAGGAGAAATTGATTCTCAGCTGGTAGTCGACTCCCTACCTTTGGTAGTCGACTCCCAGAGGAGTTTCTTCTGAACCACTGCTAGTCAATCAAGTAGTTAACTCCAGGGTGTAGTGGAGTTTCACTACGGAAATACAAAGCGACTAGAAAAAGCTCTCAATATCTTTTTGAAAATGATTTAAGAGATATTTTAAAACGTTTTTGAAATCATTTGAGTGTGTGTGTTTGTCTATACGATTGGCTTTAACATAACCCGAAGAAAGACACAACACACTCACTATATACTAGGACACGTCTTCGAAAGCTTGATCAACTGATGGAGTAGATGTGAGCTTTCACTGAGCTTCTTGTTCCATTTGAGCTTTGAGCTTCATCATTGATCTTAGCAACGTTCGTCCTTGTCTTTGAGCGTAGATTGCGCTTCTTGGAGTATGCATAAAGCTTTTCATTTGTCGCACAACCTGCACACTTAGTCGTAGTGTAGTTAGTACACTAAGCTTCATTTGGTGTGCTCATCATCACAATTACTTGGGGTGGAATTCAATTTCCATCAGGGAAGCTTGAAAGGCCGTGGTAGTACTGGTCCTCCCGTGTACGTTATCCTTGCCCCCTCCACGTCTCGGGTTTGCCTAGGGAGGTGGTGAGTTCGAGTCGCTGGAAATCCTGTTGGCATAGGTCAGTTGTATGGATCGCCTCCTCTAGGTTGGCCTCGCCTAGTCGGCCTCCTCCTGGATCGGTTAGCCTTGTTTAGATCCTGTTGTAGCTCCCAGCTCCGGTCTGGATCCTAGCTTTAGCACCGGCTCCAGCTCCTGTCTGGATCCCAGCATCAACACCGGCTCCAGCTCCCGTCTGGATCCTTGCTCCGGCTCCAGCTCTAGCTATCATCTAGATCCCAGCTCAAGCTCCTCTTCTTTGCAGCGGAGATCTCCGGACTCAAAAATGCTTGAGCCGGGGACCGAGCAAAGGAGGACCGTGCAAAGAAAGTCTTGGTATGGCCAAAGAAGAAAGCATCGGACAGATGCGGATGTCGGAGAAGGCAGATGTAGTGCATGTTGCTCTCATGTGTATGTCATTTAGGCCCCCTCTACGGCTTGGGTTTGCCCTGGAAAGTGGAAAACCCGAGGCGTCGAAAGTTTCATTGCGTTGGCGCAGGTCGACGGGCTCGGACTGAGGTAGGTACACAAGCTCGGTTGGTTGGACATGGGCGAGCTCGGCTTTCTCGATGCGGAGGCTCGGCATGGCCTGTAGCTTGGCGGGACCCTCAGAGATAGCTCGGCATGATGGACAGCCGATTAGGGTTCAATATTGCATATTTTACCCCTCATTGGATGTCATTTTGTGCATAATTTGTGTTCATTTTGGCTCCGATACATGCATTTTGATGATATCACTTAATATTGGAGCTTACCGTTTTTATATGTATAAAACATAATTTTTACAGCTTATTAGCATCTTCATCTTGCTCTCCTATTACTTTTCAGTTGAAGTTCGTGAAGTCTGTTGAGTATTGGTGTTTCATACCAATGTTATTTTGATGATGATCACAACATTATGTTGTTGCTAATGACTCTCTTATTTTAGTCTCTTAGTTACTTTTCAAGAATATCATTTTTGGAGACTAAACACTTGGTGCAAGGATGGACATCAAGTGGAGAAGGGCCAAAGCTTGGACTCAAGGGGTGCCAAAGCTTGGAGATGATGGAGAGCATCAAGGCATCAAGATTGAAGCCATAGACTCTACGGAAAGCAATGTAATCCATGCAATATTTCATTTATTGCATTTCTCCTTTTTGAGTCTATGTTTATTGTAATGCCTTGATAGATGGTCTACTCATTCATGCATATGGATTTAACCATCTTAGTGAGCCTTAGGATTATCATAGAATCCTACCTAATAGGTTCATCTTGAACAAAGACTCATTTGGAGTCTTTGGCTTTCTAACAGTCGCCTGCTGAAGGGTTCACAGTCAACTGGGTGATTCCAGTCGCCTGTCGAGCCTTCTACAGTCGACTGTGGTGCACTGCTCAAGTGAACATTTTTATTGACTCTACTTGAGCTTTTTACATCAGTCGACTGATGTTCAATTTACAGTCGCCTGTATATTTACAGTCGCCTGTGATATGATCAACAGTCGTCTGAAAGGTGTAAGTGCGAATATTGCATCTCTCTGTTTTTCTCCATCTACTGCAGCAGTTGACTAATGAAGGATAAACAGTCGCATGTCTATTTTACAGTCGACTGTCATTTGTTCTTCAGTCGCCTGTATGCATACTGGGAGAAAGAGTGCAACTCTCTGTTTTATTCCATCCCCTGCAGTAGTCGCCTGCTGAAGGTTTAACAGGCGCCTGTCCTGTTTTCAATCCACTGTATCGACTTCATCAGTCGACTGTCTTGGCTCAGATTATAGCCCTTGGGATTTATTTAGCCGTTGAACAGTCGACTGTCATTTGTTAATCAGTCGACTGTCTGTGACGTTTCAGACCAAAATCTAGCTGTTGCATCTTTTTGCTTTTGGCTGTTTTCCTGGATTTTGAGAGTTCCTATAGGGTTCCTGATCGCTCCTTATTTTACACCTTTTTTCTGCATGTTTTCATGTCGTTTCGATCGCACATATGGCATTTTCCATGATTATTCGACGATATCGCGTTGCTTTTCACTATTTCTTGTTTCTGTCGTATTTCAGGAGATATGGAGCGATCTGGAGTGAAAATGAGGTCAAAGGATTTTCCCGCACATCAGAGCATCACCCACAGCTTATTTGAGGAGTTATCAGAGATAGAGGATGATAGGAAGAGGAAGGAACTCCATAGAATCGATGAGGAGGCGAGGAGGAGAAGAAAAGAGCCCAGATACAGCCCACTCGGCCGAGCAAACAGCTCACTCGGCCGAGTGAAAAGCTGTACTCGGCTGAGTGAAACAGATACGCATTGCTAAAATTCAGAAGTTCACTCGGCCGAGCAAGGAGTCCACTCGGCCGAGTGAGGAAGCCCACTCGCCCGAGTGCTACATGGATTTTCTCCCGAGAAGCGGCCAAGTTACTGGAAATTCTGAGAAGACCACTCGGCCGAGCAAGATTGCTCACTCGGCCGAGTGAAGAAGCCAACTCGGTCGAGTTAGTCAGAGCGACGGACCGCAAATTTCCCAGCTTCTCTGTCATTTTATTGGGTCTGTCACTCGGCCGAGTGACATGGGTCACTCGGCCGAGTGACGCATTCCGACTGCTACACAAATTGGGATTTCTGGGCTGCGCAGGGGCAAATCTGTCAAGATTTTTTTGGATGAATTTGGCTTGTATTTAAACCTAGTTTTATCCCTAGTTTTAGGAGAGACTTCTATTATTTTATGACGGCTGTTACTTTTGTAAATCTCAGCTGGAGGTCATAGACGTACAATTTGGTTTGATCTTTCTTGCTAAAACTCTTATTTTTATGAATTGTTTCTTCTCTACAATGAATTGTGCTATGAATTTATTTGTTATTTCTGAGATTTCAATGATGATTTGTGAGTAGTTTTGTCGTTCTAGGGCATGGGGTGAACCCTATGGACCCGATCTTTGAATTGTGATGAATGAATAGAATTGTTGCTAGGATTGATAAAAGTTAGGTTGTGATTGATTTACTACAAGTAGCTAGGATTTTCTATCGATTGGGATTTGTAAGAGATTAGATCTCAAATTGATGGGAAGGCCTAGATATTCGATTTAGGTTTATAATCGAGATTCTCTAGACTTGGTTTGCAAGAGATTGGACCAACGCCAGGATTTTTATTATAAATCTATACTAATGTTCGTTTGCAAGAGATTGGACGAATACGAACTATCATAACCTAGATCGTAGCTCGAGTTTGCACGAGAGTGGGCTCGAGTTGCGATTGGACGATGATGTCGATCTTCACGCTAGTAGCTTAGGTTGGGGTTTGCACGAGAGTGGGCTCTAACCTAGGTTTGCTATAGACCGGCAATAGCGCGAGAGCGTGAGCTTGGTTCTACATTAAGTTGCGACTAGTTCACCTGCATTCAAGCTTTGCAACATTGATATTCATGATCCACAAGGATACGAGAAAATCCGTAGTGGGGATTTCCTATCCCTAGATGCTTTTATTATATTGATATCTATTTGTTATTCGAACGATTGTGACACTACCATCAAAACCATTCTTATTCCATCAATAGCTAGGTAATCAAAGTAGGATACTGTCAATTTTCCTCCATGTGTTCGATACCCGCTCGCCACTACGCCGTGCGCTTACGGTAAAACTACAGTCATTTTTCGGGTGTATATCCGGGCGCGATCAAGTTTTTGGCGACGTTGCCGGGGAGGAGACGGTATTTTATTTTCTGTACTTAGTTATTTTTTTATTTTATTTTATTATTTTTATCCTCTTTATTCCTCTATTGTGCTAACGATTCCATCAAGACTCTCTTTTTCTGTGCATGTACATGAGATCAAAGGCACATCAAGAAGACATATTATTTGATCCCGAGATCGAGCGTACGGCAAGGAGGCTTAGGGCCGGGAGAAGACTTGCTATAGAGGACGATCATATGAACCGACCGGAGACACCAGATGAGTTAGCGGCATGCATGGCTAGGCTTTTCTCTATCCGAGATAGGCTACGGCCTAAGACTACTTCTACTACCTCATCTATTGTGATGCCGGAGTTGGCGGCGGACAAGAACTTCGAGCTTAAAACGGGACTAGTGGTTTTGATGCAACAAGACCCATTTCATGAGAACTCCCAAGAGAACCCACACTACCATCTACAGTTGTTCTTGTCCAAATGTGCTGCTTTTCATATGCCCGGCGTACCGGCCGACGCCATCCGACTGCGCCTCTTCCCATTTACTCTTCGAGACAAAGCATTGTATTGGTTGAGGACGCAAGCGGAGGGGATCTTTACCATATGGGATGAGTTGGCGAGCACATTTGTTAACAAATTCTACGCACCATCCAAGACAGTCAAGATAAGGAGCGCGCTCATGTCCTTCAAGCAAGGACATCAGGAAACCCTATTTGAGGCATGGGAGCGCTTTAAAGATCTCTAACACCAATGCCCCCATCATAGTATTGAAGCATGGGAGCTTGTGCATAGCTTTTACGATGGATTGCAACCGGGCACCAAGCAAATCATCGATGCAACCGCTAATGGAGCCATTTTATCTAAGACGCCGGATGATCCTACTGCCCTACTCAAGGAGATGGCCTCTAATAAACAATAATGGAGCGACGAGAGGGGACATTCTTCGTCCTCCTTGAAGTCGACAAGTATTTATGAGGCAAAGGCCGTAGCGGAGCTATCTACGAAGTTTGATTCTCTCTACAAGATAGTGGAGAGATTGGAGAGGTTGATTAGTGAGCCGCATGGGGCCCCCACCGTTTCTACACCGGGAGGCATGAGCGATTGGCAAGACCAAGCTCAAGTTATGTTCGTTGGAGGAGAGCAAGGAGAGGGAGCTATATAGCAAGTCCAATATGTTGCGGGAAACACCGGTTATTGGGCAAACCTGGCCACGAGAAATCACCCGAGATTTTCATATGCTAATAATGATGGAGCCTTGAATCCACCACCGCAACAACCACAAGCTCGGCCTTCACAACAACCGCAATATCAACCAAGAGGGTTCCCGCCTAGGCAACAAGCGGGGCCATATAGGCCCCCAGGGTACAATCAAGGGTTGAGAGCACCTAATCCACCACAAGCACCGCCGAGGTCGGACCATGAAGCGAGGGTTGATGAATTCATGGCGGAACAAAAGAAGGTAAATGCTAGATTGACGGCTCAACAAGACTCTCTCAACACCATCGTGGTACAATTATCGGAGCAACTAGCATTGCTCAATAAGAATACTCAACAATTGCCGGCTCAACCGGAGCCAAACCCACGGAGCAATACCGGCCACATCAATGCGGTGGTGGCGGTAACTACTAAGGGCAGGAAGGACACTACTCCCGCCATGATTCAAACCAAGGAGCCGGGGGAAGAAATTTTGGATGACAAGGAGCCGGTTAATGAGGAGGAGTGCCTAAAAGAGCCAAAAGACGGTGAAAATTCTGAAATTGTGAAGCCACGTGAGGTGCGCAACTATATGCCACTGGTACCCTTCCCACAACGGTTGGCAAGGGCAAAGATTGACAAGTGGCTCGCCAAATTTCTTGAGTACTTGCGAGGAGTGAGCTTAAATATCCCTTTCTTGGACGCTATTGTAGAGATCCCGTCCTATGCCAAGTTTCTAAAAGACTTGATTTCGGGAAAGAAGTGAAGGGAGAAGATAATGCTCGCCGAGCAAGGTACATGGTTTACCCGGAAGGAGAAGGAGCCTACAAAATTTAAAGATCCCGGAAGCTTCTGAATCCCTTGCACGCTTGGAGGAGTCCCGCTAAGCTTTGGTAGATTTGGGAGCAAGCGTGAGCCTAATGCCCCTAACAATGTTTAAGAAATTGAATACGGGGACCGACCTAAAGCCAATGGATATGAGAATACAACTCACGGACGGTCGGGTCACTAGGCCGGTGGGAATTGCGGAGAACATACCCCTCCAAGTACTGGGAGGAATTTGCTTGCCGTGCGACTTCGTGGTAATGGATATCAAGGAGGAGGGCGATACGTCACTAATTATTGGACGCCCCTTCTTGGCCACCGCCGGCATGATAGTTGACGTGAGAGAGGGCACCTTGTCCTTGAACGTCGGAAACATAGAGGTCGAGCTTCACATTCCTAAGGAAATGAAGCACATGCCTTGAACAGAGGACGTCGATTACGTGGACCTCCTCGATGAGGTCATTGATGACGCTATGTCGTATTCTATCGGTGCCTTACACGATGACGGCTTTGAAGGAGGCCAAGCTTCTAGAGATGGAGAAATGTTGGGAGACCCGCCTGATCATTCTATGTACGATGACAAGGACGACGCTGATGTCGTATGAATTAGAGAGCTATGCAAGCTCTCCACGGTAAAGAATTTGAAGAAAGCTCCGTCAGACAAGAAATTATCGCCGCCAGCAAAGAAAAAGAACGGTAAAAGCTCAAGCTTGGGGGACTCATCCCCCACTACTACCCATGATGAGGGGGAGCCGAGGAACGCAAATGAACAACAACAATTAAATCCAAGTGGCCTTCCCGGCAAGTTTGACGCATGCATCTCCCATGCGCCGAATATCGAGCAATAAACAAGTATCTTAAGGGGTCGAGCTCAAGACCTTAAACGAGCGCTTGTTGGGAGGCAACCTGACGGGTTTATCTTATTTTTAGTTAAAGTTTTCATTTCATTTTTTTGTTTTAGACCTTTCTTAGTGATCAGAGTCAAGAGTCGATGAAATTCCTGACAACGGGCTCTATTTTTCACTGCAGGAGATGGAGAACAAGGAATCTTTGAATGGAGGATGACCATGGCAAAGGAGAGTGCTCCAGGAATGCGCTCAGGCCTAAGGAGAAGGAAGAAACTGACGGGGACAAGAAAAACAGAAAGTAGAGCAAAAACAGAAAGTTGGAGCTGAAAACAGCAAGCCACTTGGCCGAGTGAAATTTTCACTCGGCCGAGTGAAGACCCTACTCGGCCGAGTAGGGTACGGATCAGGGAAGATCCTAAAAACTACTCTCTGTAATTTATAAGCCACTCGGTCGAGTGACTATGTCACTCGACCGAGTGAATCTGACACTTTCAACACTTGAAAACACTGAGTGGCCTTACCACTCGGCCGAGTGAGATAGCTGCTCGGCTGAGTCGCAACTTCTGTGGAATATTTTCGTAACAAATTTTTATTGTGCCACTCGGCCGAGTGAACGCGTCACTCGGCCGAGTGACCCATCCTTTATAACCCAGCGGCCACGGGCTTAAATCCCCAAACCCAAAATTTCCCAATTTCTCCCGAAGATCTCTTCGACTTTCCCACGCCTCACCCGAGCCAATCCCACCCTCGACCGAGCCGCACTACCCCACGACCGAATCGCCTCACGTCGTCGACCGTCGGCGCCGACTCCCGTCGCCGGCGCCACTCCCCCTCTGCCGTACATCCCCAATTTCGCCCAAAACCCCTATTTTCTCCATTTCTCCAATCCGTAAGCCCAACCCAGCCCCAAATCTAAATTGATCTATACATATATCTATTATACCTGATCTTACCCCATACATATTAATATTCATTGCTAATTTGTGAATTTTTGTTTCAGGCTAGCTTGGGGAGATTCAGGACAAATTTGGAGCTTCATGGAGGAGGCGATTCTTCGCACACATCCACTGCTTGCTCTCGCGTCGTGTTCGGTACACTCATTCCTCATTTACAGCACTTCACATTTTTGGGTAGGCACTTTCCGCGGCTCACATGCCGCCCCACACTAGGTCGAGCACGCGGGCGCCCGCTTCCAAGCGAAAGAGGTCCAGCGATCCTGGCTCCTCTTCCGCTAGGGCGGACTCCCCTCCACCTAGCCCACCACCACCCACACTTCCGCCTCCTACCACACCTATTCCACCACCGGTATAGCTCGCCCCCGTGTTCGACACGATGGGGATTACGTTCAGAGTGACGCACACCGTGCCAGAATTGAGCGTATATCCCATCGCTCGATCTTACCCTCTAGGTTTGTGCACCTTGCTGATTTCGAGCGCCTAGGGATACTTGAGGGGCTACTCCAGTTGTATGACAACATGGGGTGGCGTGACTTTGTGTCGGTGTCGGCGGACACTTATATCCGCCTGACACTAGAGGTCCTTAGCTCCATTAGCAGGACCCCTAGGGTATGCTCCTTTCACTTGATGGATTGTGAGTACGAGATCACTCTCGATATGCTCCGAGCTTTCTTCCAGTGGCCCCCTGTCCCGGACCCAGACCGAGCCTATGGCCCCACGCACTTCCCACCGTCGTCATTCGACACACACGCATTTTGGACACGTATCACGGGATCTCCTCTTGCCTTTGACCCTAGCAGGGCCAAGGCCTCCGCTATCCTGCACACATGTCTCCGCATTGCACAGCGCTTCATGGCGACCACTTTCCTAGCGAGGTATGAGCCGGGTACGATGTCGACCCCTGAGCTTTACATGCTCTACGGGATGACTTGAGTGCGAGCCTTAGAGGTAGGTGGAGAATTCTTACTCCTCGCCACCCAGATTGACATAGCTAGTTGGTACTTAGACCGCATCATTATTTCTGTCGACGCTAGGTTGCCTATCTGTTGCGGCGGTCTGATTACCCTTCTGGCTCCCTTGTGTGGAGTAGACCTTCCAGCTGGCTTGCTTAGACTATCGGGCCCCACTTTCCTTTCCATTGATGTTATGGCCCAGATGAGGATGATGCGTCCTCATGGTCAGCACCACTGGGTATGGCTGCACGGTCCCTTTGGAGCTGATTACATGGTTCTTCCGAGACCCGCTCGGACCCATATTGGACCCGTAGGTGGGGTGTGGATTCCAGCATGGACGTCCTCATCCCAGCTGCGTACGTGCTTGAGCCAGAGGATGCTCAGCAGGAGCCCCTCCTTCCATCTCTGGTCCCGGAGATACCTCAGCCTGCGCCAGATTTGTCTGCACCTCCTGACACTTCTGTCCACACATCTGTCAGTGTCGGGAGTACACTAGCTGAGTACACCACCACCACCACCACCACTGTAATGATGACTATACTTCCCATTTCTGATGTGAGTCCTGAGCGTCCCACCACCATACTTGAGAGCGGCGAGCCCTCCTTCACTTCCGCAGTGGAGACCCTGGCAACCTTATTATTTTCGACTCCTGGGGAGTCATTTTCTGCACACTTCACGGCCTCCCCAGCCGTCGACACTTCTGTCTCCACTGCAGCTGTCTTCACCGAGAGTGTCGTGATGTCTGTCTCCATTTCTGTGTCAGCAACCTCTCTGCCCTCCTCGCCCTCTGTCACCACTTCAGCTTCTGCTTCTGCTCCTTCCTCTTCGACCATTCCTGCGACTCAGCCTCCCATAGAGGCTGAGCATCTTTTTGTGAGCACAACACCACAGCCTCACCCCGTGGTTGCACCAGTCGTTTACGGTAGCCGTGCGAGACAGTCCCGTTCCTCACCTGTTCGACCCTCTGCCCCACCTCCCCCGACACCCGAGTTCAGCACCTCCATGCTCTAGAGGGGACAGTTAGTGGGCTCAGAGGAGATTTCCGGGCTCTCTCCGCTACCGTCAGTGCTGTGCAGAGACAGGTCGCCTTACTTCCTGGTATTCAGGCTAGCCTGAACCAGATTCTTGCACGCCTGTCCCAGCCACCACCCCCACCACCTCCTCCACCACAGGACGGTCCTAGTGCTCTACCACCCACTTAGGCACACACTGGTTGCCTCTCATACTTTTACTGCTGGTATACTTGATATCTTCCGTCTGCTGATTTTGCGCCCCTCCTCCACACACGTTTTGGTCACTTTTTGCTCATATCTGTCCATATCATACTGTGAGAGAGGAGGTATTTTTGGGGACACCTATATTGCACCATTTTGATCTCTGCATGTATCACTTGCATACCCATCTCATTTTCTTTTATTTTCATCATGCATGCATCCTCACCCACCCCATCCATATCATATCTCTCCGTGTGCCACACTTTGCACATTGAGGACACTGTGCAGTTTAGCTTGGGGGAGTGAGTTTCTCACGCACTTTTCATTTCATTCGCCTTTTATTTTTATTATTTTCTCACCTTTCTTTGTTTTTACACTTACTTTCACCCACTTTTTTATTTTTCTTTCATGCATCACGTTTTCTTACTTTTTGTGTGTGCTGCATATGTATAGTAGATCTTATTTTTCTTTTATCATTATTTCTTTTATCCTTTCAGCTAGAGATGAATTTTCTGTGATGACGACGACGTGGTATTAGCTTATCTCTATATGCATATTATCTTGTCATGCCATCATTTTTATTTCAGATATCATACACCACACAAGCTTCCTCGCCTATTACCTCTCCGATTCTCGAACCATAGGATGTTGATTTAGTAGATGGTCTCACCCACATTTTCACACACTTTTCCACCGTTAGCTTAGTTGGTTGTAGCTTCGCCGTTATCTCTCTTTTATTAATTGAATTCGTGATTGCAAAACGACTTGTCCTCGTGATCCGACCCGTCTCACCAGATATAAATTTATTACTTGACATCCTCCTACACTTGGGAGTAGCGCTCAAGCATCACATACTTGAGACGCGTTCAAGCAATTGGCGCCATTGCCGGGGACAACAGCTTTTGCATTTACATTTTTGGTTGATTTAGGAAATTTTGGCGTTATACATCTTACTATTTAGTGTGAGTCTTTTTGATTCTTTATCTTCCATTTATTATCTTTCATCTTTATTTATTTTTCACTTTTTGAGTCCTTTACTATCTTTATTTTCATTTTCCTTGATAAAAATTGAAAAAAAAAGTTATGGACTTTAACGGCATAAATTCTTTGTATGATGCACTTTCATTTTCTTCGCACAGGACCATGTCTTTGAAGCTCAAAATTGCCGGCTTTGCTCAAATTGACGGTGAATCCTTCTATCAAGCTTGGAGGAGGTTCATGGATTTATTAAGCGGCTGTCCACATCATGGATTCATGATGGCCCATCTTTTCCAGTTTTTCTACGAAGGGTTGCGGGAGGAGATGCAGGACTACATGGCGATGTTGGACGATGGAGCTCTATTTGACATGTCACCTGAGGATGCTTGGGAGTACCTAGAGTCCATGGAGGATATGGCACGATCATTGGATGGGTCTTCAGGGAGTGATCCATTAGCGCCATATCACGATAGCATTGGAGCATCCCTTAACCAAGGAGAGCAAATCGTGGACGCACCCTTGCAATCCTTGGACGAGGAACTTCAATTGCTTATTCAAACACAGGAGGCTCAATCCCGATATTTTCTGCGAAGCATGGAGACTCGGAGCCAATATATTGAGGAGATCATTTCCAGTCTCGCATTGCTTGCATCTTGCTTTGGGAGAAGGTAATCCAACCACTCAAAAACTTTTATTATCTGATTTGGATTCATCTTCTCTTGCAGGAGAATTGTGTGAAGATGGAGAGGACGAGCGTGAAATTTTGGATGGAGTGGAGGAGGAGACTAGTAGGGCCACGAGCTCATCGATCATTTTGGTGGAGTCCGAACCATGCTCTCCCCCAATCTTGTCCCAAAATCGATCATTCATCTCCCCCGTGGGCATGCATCATATGGAGATGGATGCAATCATTTTAGGGAGTTTTCGTCAACTTGATTTAAATTCTTTATCTTATGTTGACGACTATATTTGGATCACTTTTGTTGAAAGGCAACGGTGTCGGCTTTGGATTGACACACCCTCTCTCTCGTAGGGCACGATTGGAAATTTTATGGAGGGAGCACTTGTTGGTGTGTTGCTAGGGTCCAAAGTGATTTGTGGAGGGAAGACGCTCGCAGAGGAGCGTAAAGATCTAATTGAGCGACTTTCCTCACCGTTATACTTCCGAGATCCTCCTTTTGGCCCCGGTGATCTTCTTCTAGTAGTGTAGAAATTTTAATTTAATGCACTTTCTATGCTTTTTAGGATAGTTTTATTTCAATAAATCTCTATTGTTTCAACATTGAGGACAATATTTGTCTTTAGTTGGGGGGAGAGTAGTAGGTGATTTTAGGATGTTTAATTAGTTGTTTTCGTTTTAAATTTTTTTTGTTTTTGTTTTTGTTTGGAGACATTCATTTTGACATCACCAATCATTTTCCAAGAATATCATTTACCCTCATTGCTCTCTTGCTAGTTATTTGCTTAGTCCCTTGCATGTTTCATCTTCGTGCATGTTTTCGGATTCAAATTCTATTTTCAAATCCTAAATTGTGATTGGCATGCATTTGATTGCTTTTTCTTCATGAAATCAATTTTAATATGCCATTTATGATATGAGTGCATAACTCCATGAATTTTGTCTTCAAAATGGGTTAAATTAGTTTTGAACAAACTTTGCGATGCATGAGTGTGGATTAAGCCAATTGAGTAGAGTAGTTTTCAATTCAAAGGGTTATGATTATGTGCCTATTGTGGTTGGTTGGTGTGTTGAAAAAAAAAGAGAAAGAAGGCAAAAAGAAAGCAAAAGAAAAAGAAAACAAAAAAGAGAAAGAATAAGTGCATCGTTCTTCTAGTTTTGTCGAGTAGCCGGGTCCTCGTGCCTCAAGAAGCATTGGAGATTCGTGTCGAAAGATAGGATTTTGAGGGGTGTACGAGAAAAGAATAAGTGAATCTTAGGTGATTCGGGTTATTAGGTCCGCAGGGTCCTTTTTGGCCCAATGCCATGAAATCGTCTGATTTGGAAGTCATTGATCGAAAACTCATTACATGGGTCATCCTAAGTTTCATACAAAGAAAAAGAAGAATAAATTCACACATCCAACCTCCACAAATTAGGAAAGTGTTGTTTTGGCAAAACCCTGAGATTTGTGAAACTATGATACAACGTTGTGTTTTAATCCTCATTCGTGTAAAACATTGCTTGTTCTCCTTTATTTGAACCAAATTGAAGTGTTGTTCATGGGTTTGTTCTCATTCATTGATTGGTATATTGAATTTGAGATTTTATTGAAAACTTTATTTTCGCCATGAATAATTTTGAGTTTGATATGTGTTTTGATTAAGAATCCGAATTTATCGTTTGTTTTGCTAGGGACTAGCAAAAAGCTAGTTTGGGGTATGATTAGGGTTAGGGTTGGTGCAGCCGATCGAGAAGCTGAGCCCGGTTGGTGTCGGTTCTGCTCTAGCCCTGGTCGCAAAGAGCTCTCCTATAGCCACATGGGAGCTGGTTCAGGTGGTTGAGGGTTCGATGCCTGTTGGTGGGGGCTCGGCTGGCCCTGAGGGAAGCTTGGCCGACTGCATCAAACCAGATTCTCTGAAACGTTTGAAAAGATAAGGTTCAACATCTACATTAGCCATCAATCCATCGATTCCCACACAAGCCGATCATATATGTTCATCCAAAACACAACTATTACCTTTTCCTACACCAAACAATTTGGCATTTCAAATCTATTATACAAATAAGGAAGGTTTTTGCCGACTGGGACAACCCCAGTTGGCAGGGTGTGCCATATGGCAAGGAGAGGGGTGTGTAACCTCATCGCCCCATATGGGGAGTGAGGTGGTGGGTGCAATTTTGCATGAAAATGGGGAGCCCCAAAACAAAGGCCCACCTCCTTCTCATTAGTTGCAAGTTTGCAATTGCTTTTTCATAGAAGCCAAATGCCATGTCCTTTTCCACATATTTCCATGTTTGTCATCGGTCTTTTTTCACTTCGCCTCCATGTATTTTTTGCACTTTAATGCCCGCTTTTCTCCCCTTTAACCCCCTTTGGTTTGTGGTGGGATTTGTGCACTTTGGCCCTCAAAACTTTTTCTGCAATTTAATCCCTTTTTCATCCCTTTGACACACACACACACACACACACCCACCCACCCTCCCTCCCTCCCTCCCTCCCTCCCTCCATCCCTCCCTCCCTCCCTCCCTCGTTGTTTTGTCCATTGCACGTGCACCGTAGCCTGTGTGTGGGTTTTTCTTGGGTCATCGGGCATTTGTGCACGGGTTATTTCTAGTCTATTCTATAAAAGATGGATTTACCAAGTTGGCATTGTCATATTAGGACAACCCCAGTTGGCAAGGTTTATCCTTTGTGGCGGGTGGATGGATGTACCACCTCATCCCTCCACATGGGGTGTGAGGGTGTGGGTGCACTTTGGGGTGGGGTTTTTGTGTGTTGCCCTAACAAAAGCCCCAAATGTACTCCTTAATTGCATATTTGCCATCCGTTATTCATGAAACCAAAGAATTCCAATCCTCTCTCGACAATTAACATGGTGGTCACTCTCTTTTTGCACTTTGCTCTTCCAGGTTTCTGCTATTGGTCCCTTGCTTTTCACATTTTTTACCAACGGAAGCTTCACACACCCCCACATTTTTTCACTTTGACGCCTACTTCTCTTCGTGTTTTTTGGGGTCCCGTGCAACATGTGAATGCATAATTTCTAGTTCTTCTCTCAATAGCAGATCCAAACAGAGGCAACAACATATTTACCCCGTACATGATGGAACAATATGGCTTTTCAGTACTTTGCCAACTTTTGGTGTTTAGTGCTTTGCATAACACAAAGGTTAGTTATACTTGAACTTGTGGTTATTAGATCAGTATGACAGATGTTTCAGGGTGTTTCTCACTACAGATATTAATGAATTGAAATTCGAAAAACCTAGTTGACGTGGCAGATGAGGCCGATCTTTGGGATGTCAACCAAGCTGACTATAGGATGAGCAGGCTCCGGGCCGAACAATGGATGTTGAACAAAGCTTCAACTGAACGATCTCCTCGGCGGTCTGCAAGATAGAAAGCTCATCAGGGGGTCGGATCTGGGTTCCGACCAAATCCCCTCCGATGCTTAAGTCAGGTCGTGACCAAAAGATGCTTGGTGGAACTAATTCCGACATGTTAGGAGGTCGCTCACTAGTTCTCGTACTGAGCTATATGGTGGAAGAAATATGTTTGGTGGAAGAAATATGTTTGGTGGAAGCAGATTGAGGGTGTATGAGTACTTGAGTGTCAGATATCCAAGATCAGTCACTAACTACCTCCTTCTTGGTCTATTTGTAGGTGAGGGCTTTGTCAACGCTCTCCTCTCGTGGCGCCCGTGCATTCATGGCGTTTATTGCCTCCCTGCCGAGCTGTCAGTATTTATGCCAGATTAATGGACAATCATTGACCGCTTGAATTGAGGAACGGATCCTCCAATCATGGGAGTCCGACGGTCAGTCAGGTTATTGTTATGAAGGGGAGGGTGACCCGCATGTGAGGGTCCCTGGGCCCGATCACTGGGCCGCATTGGGCCAAGCAGCTTAGTAACGATTAGCTTGACGGCTTATGGACCATTCAGGAGTTGTATCAATGGCTCCCATCATCCGAGCTAAACCGACATGGCGGTCTGAGTTGAGGGATGTGACATGCAGAGATTGAACCGGCGCGGTAGTTGAGACAACACATTTAATGTTTACCAACAGAGCTCCATGCCTTAGGGCGTGGGTGCCAAAAATGATGCAGAATTTAGAGAGCTAGTGTTACCTGATGCCGACATGTATTCCATATTGAACGGTTCAGATTGATGCTGTCACTCATATGAGGTAGGGATTTAGAGAAGGAGGCGAGACTTCCACTTCGCATTTAGATAGTTCCACATCCATCCAGCCTCGTCTTTGTCTGAGCAAGATAATTCTTCTCCTTCGTTATCATTCATCCTTTTACATTCGATTAGCATATTGAGGATCAGGGATGTGCCGGTCCACATAAATATCAGAGCAACATCGAGAGTCGCTAAGCCCCCAGGGCTCGGGTAGGCCCCTGTGAAAGAGAAAGGTCCACTTGTCAGTTCTTCGAGGGACCCATTAGGGGATGATGGGTCATCCGCTCCTTTGGAGGTCCGAAATGCAGCATCCTATGCCTCTTACTCTGCAGTCGACAAGATTAGTGCTGCTTACCTTTCCTATCCTTGCAGGGTTCGGGTCCCCTTTTACAATGAAAGTATTTGTTTCCCTAGGAAGTATGAAGTTGGGGTTTACTCCGAGATGTTCCAGTTTGGGATTCGTTTCCTCCTTCATCCTTTCGTTCTTGAGGTCTTGGGCTTCCTGAAGCTCTCCCTTTGTCAACTAAAGCCCCATTCTATTCCTCCTTTGGTCGGCTTCCTCATGCTTTGCTAGCTGCACGGAGTAGCGTCGACTTTGCCGCGTTTCCTTGACTTCTTCCAAGTGATGCTTGTCCCTCTGGGAACGTGGTAACATATCTCTGCCAGGAGGGGCAGGAACATCTTGCTTGGGCTCCCTCACAAAGTCAGTGATGGGAGGAATCAGTTCGTCTTCGTCACCTTCCTTTGGAAGCACTATTCCTTACTCATTTGTGTTGCTTCGGCATTTCATAATCAGTAGTTTTAGACCTTTCTAAGGTCGAGTTTAGAGCTGCTGACCTTTTGCTGGCCTTGCCAGCCAAAGAGAGGTCGATCAGGGTTTTACTGGACTACCAGCTACTGAAGAGTGGGTAGTCGACAGTTAACCGACTGTTAGAAACCACGTCAAATACAATAAGGTTACAATGTGGGCTATTGTTGATAGTCGACATTTAACCGAGGGTTGGACGAGCTATCCCTATATTGATCAAGCAC
Organism: Scilla litardierei; assembly: GCA_030789695.1. NCBI lineage: Eukaryota > Viridiplantae > Streptophyta > Magnoliopsida > Asparagales > Asparagaceae > Scilla > Scilla litardierei. The sequence continues at coordinate 185,578,370 of CM061140.1, read as the reverse complement.
AATCCGAGATATAGGCCGATGACCTGGCACTGAACAAGCTAACCCAAGCTGAGTATGTCACGATCTAAGGTGTTGGAGGCTTGGAGCCAGGTTCAGGCGATCACCAAGCTGCCTCCTACAATTTAGGTCAGGTCAGAGCTGTTAAGGGCAAATCCCATTTCCATGCTATCTTTGCCCAGCTTGAACGGTCCTAGCCTGATCCAAGCTATCCTCACTAAGCCCGGGTTGCTTCCGTTAAGCCAGGGTTATCTCCAAGCTATTTTCTAAATTCCTTTCTGCTTTCTTTAATATGAAAGGCCTGCAACACGAGAAGCTCGTCAAGGGGTTGGATCTGAGGTCTAACTCAAATCCACTCTGCTGTTTAAGTTAGTAGAAGACTCAAGGAGCGCTCAAAATAACTGTGCCTGACCTATTAGGAAGTCGTCCACTAGTCATCTCAACGTGCTATGGACAAAATGTAAGAGTTTTGAATGGAGCAGATACTAGAATATTGTCTCAAGAGTAATGGACCAAATCTCCTTATGTCAGGAGAATGATCCACCTGCTCTTCTTGCTCAAGAGAGTATTATAAACGTCCGAGCCTTCAATGTGCTGAGCTGACGTAACAATCAATGAATGATGGTTTTATAAACTGACAACTTGAATGGAAAAGTCCAACGTAACAATCAAAGTTTTGTTGAAGCAAATACCACAGAAGGGAAATCTAAATGTTAAAGAATTTTTGGGAAAATGTCTCTAGATCATCCTGAAAAGTCCCTCATCTTGTTGTTCAAGAGAATATTCGTAGACGATGGCTTTTGAGATACATATAACACTTTATTGTTTTTGGCCTGAACTGTCAGTATTGATGACAAGCAAACAACCAGTCATTAAAATCCTGGATAATGAGCAAACACATTAACTAAATGAGCCAAACAATTAGGCAAACTATCACTTTGAATGGGGAGACGATTGGCCACGCGCGAGTCTTTGGGTTGTTGGGCCAAAACTGTAGGCTTTGCCCATGGTTGTTAAAACATTTCATTGAAACAATGTGCCACGCACAAAGGCCTCTGGGCTATTGGGTCAGAACTGTGGGCTTTATTAGCCATGTTTGTTAAAACATTTCACTGAGCGCTCGTTGAGCCGACACAATACTTTATCACAACTAAGAACATGTTCTTTTGCTGGAATATAAAAATGAGAATAGGAGAAAGTTTGTGTTCTTTTAAGTGGAATGAAGAATGTAAAGTGGAGTTTGAAATAAAAAATGGGGTCCACTATTTATTCTTATATTCTTTTGGGATTGAAAAATTAGAATGAGAGTGTAAAAATGGTAAGTTGAAAGAAGGGAGGGAGAGAGAGATGAGAGAGTAGGTCCCACTTACCCCTCTATTTCCATGCATTCACAAGCTTTCCTCCCAAAAATCAGTGGAATACAAATTGACTCTATGTTCCGCAATTTTTGACTCCACGTCACCATGCATTCCCAAGTTTGGAAATGGCCAAAAAAACACGAATCTAGAATGGAGCTAGAAATGCAGCTGCAAAGTAGATGAATAGTTTCCCGATTCTCATTACTGACTCTATTCCAGCCAAAAGAACAGGCCCTACGCTAAATTATATTGATTGCATGGCCTCGATAACCGTTAGAATATTCAACATATTGATTGTATGGAATAAGATGTCATCTTCATTGGAAACAAAATCTATTTCATCAAGGTTTAATGACCGAATACAGCAAGTAAACAATATCAAAATAATTAAAATGATTTAGTAAGGACAAAAGATTTCTAGGATAAAAACTCATGACTTGTGTTGGCGGAGGCATCCTCAGTGGTAGTGACAATATATATAGATCGTCATAGCATGTTTATTAAATCCGATACTACGTGCATTAGGATGCATCATTGGATGCCACTTCAACTCACATAAATGATAAATGGAACAAAATTAGTATACATAGTAGGAACCCTAAAATGCACAAAAAATACTAATAACATGCAGAGAAATGAGCTAATTCCATATAAAATATAAAATGAGAGACTGGGTATGGCTGATTGGTGGTTAGTGGCATCAGAGAGATTCCCAACAAGACATTAGTCATCATCCTCCCTGGATTTAATTACATAATCCAAAGAGTAGCTGATGTCCCTGTCTATTTTCTCGTCACTTGCAATCTATTAACAGCATTATGACATCCACAACACAACTTGCTAACCTTCTTTCGGAAACAAAACAACAAAATGATCCAGGAAATAATGGAAAATTAAAAAGATATGATTAAATGAAATGCCTCAGTGTTGGTCCTTTTCATTATTTGTCGTAAACAAACTCAAAGTATATTTAACCCCATCATGGGCATTCCATTTCCCCATGAATCAGTCTGTTTTAAGAAACACACAAATAAAGAAGAGATCTTTTCAAAAAAAAATCACACATTTCGCATAGAGAAGGAAAATTAAAAACCCAAATAATAATAACAATAAAAGGAACCAAACATTAATAAAATGACACAAGTAATGTTTCGAAACCGATGATGTAGGAAGATCGAGATCGAGATCGACCGGCGACACGCTAAAGGATATATATTAGTGGCGAGTAGATAAAAAGGGAGAAGTGGCGGCTAGGTTTAGGGTTTTTGCCAGGGGAAATTTGTGAGCGGCATCGGCTTCGTTAAATAGACGTTTCGACTGTGCTTCTGTTGGGCCCAGGTTTCCTTGGCACAGGCCCAAGCCCATAGTCTTCCCTATTCTTGTCTGCTTCCTTTATACTATAACTTCTAAACCCATTACACTTTCTTAACAAGTTTACCAATTGTCTTAATACCTATTTCATCCATAAGAAAATTACCTTTTTACCAGTTTTTCTCTCCAAAGGTTCCATTCATAGCTCTCCTTTTCGTCGCCACCGCGTGTCGCCTCCTTGTCTATATCCTCGTCTCCTCCAAATCTCATCCTCTTCTCACAACCTCTTCCTCAACGAGATAAATTTAAACCAAAAACTACCACACTCTTTCAGTTGAGCATCAAATATGGCACTCGGACTTATATCCCCAAACACAATGTATGGTGCTTTGGCATATAGCCACAAGCACCATATCGATGTCTGAGCCGGTTAGCCCGGGCAACACATAGTTTCAACCAGAGAAGGACAGAGAAGGACAAAGGAATGAATCCTGCTCAAGCCTTTAGGAATGGATCCGGCTCAACCCTTTAATTCAAAGATAAAAATAATTGATGTTTTAAAATTAAAGAGTAAACATCATTATTAAAAATAAATCTTCATTAAGAAATCGCATTAAGAAAATTATTTAAATTTCATCAGGTCGCTATTCCCTTTTCATGTAAAATTATTTGGCTCTGGTTTGTTATCTTTCCCAACCAACCCCTTTGTCGTTCAAAATGGGTAATCATGTAGCAACTAACTATGCAACTAACAATATGAATATGAATACTTAGTTTTATTGGCCCGAACATCAATTCATTTGCTCGGATTTTGAGAACATGAGCAACAAAGCTGATGAGGAGAGGGAGATCACAAGGTGGAGATGACGGGGATGATGAGAGGACAATGAGACTGCAATAGCAATTGGGGGGATAATGTAATGTATTGAGGAGAGTTAGAGAAGAGCGCAAAAGTAGTACTATTTGTAGAGTAGTTGGTAAGTTTACAAAAATTCAAATTAGCAGTGTAGCATGCTTTGGTGTTGTGGTTAGGACAATGTGTTTTGTAAAGAGAAGCTCCCCATTATAGCATGAATTTTTCATACCTTTTTCTGTTTTAATACTTTTTAGATTTTACAACAAGCAAGCAAGCAAGCACATTTCTAACTGCAACTTTTTTCAGGTTTTTTCTCACCACTGATGATGTTGGATGATCTTGGATGAATGTAGGGCATTGGGTGTTGGAAATAATAGGCTCTCAAAAACTTTGTTTCATTCTCACTATTCTTTTTAGTCTCACATTGCTTGGTCAATTTGCCTTGGAGGAGTTTATCAGGGGAGTTGTAGAGACTTGGGCTGTGTCCCAAGGGGTACAACACTTTTGTGAAGGGGAGAGGACCTACATGGTCATGGGTCCACCACGTGCGCGCGCACCGTCGACGTCGTCCGTCTGCCTGCCGGTCGGCCGGCCGTGACGTGCGTCACCTGCATGTCTGCCTGCCGTAACACATGCACATTTCCTTTTTTGGATCTAGCTCATTTTTGTCTCAGATTTAAACCCTCTAATGGCTATTTAATTTCAGCATTCATACACCATAATTATAGTTTTGATTGCAGCTGTTAATTATAGCATTCATACACCATAATTATGGTTTTGATTGCAGCTGTTAATTACAGCATTTATTCGCCCCCAATTAATTTTGACCGTTTGTATTCTGAAACATCTTTTGATGCTTCTTATAAATAGCCATGTCTCTTTCCATATGTGCTACATGGAAATATCTGCTTCCTCCGAAAAACTCTCTCTTCCTCAGTTTGTTATCCTGGGTATCTGTACGGTGCAAATTCCAAAGCTTCTGGCCACGAGTGGACGCGCCCAGGGGCTGTTGTGTTAACCTTGGGGAGCAACCGGCAACAGCGATTACCACCAAGGTCACGCCGTAATTGATTTCAAGGCAGTGGTCATCCCACGACAGCGCTTTCAATTACATCTGCTAAGTATTCTGTTTCTATGGTCTCCCTCGTATAGCCAAGGTATATTCTACCAACTTTTCCTACATTTTGAAAGCAAATTATTCTGGTATTATACTATGGCTACCGTTGCAATCAATGAGTAGAAGTTACTTATATAATTTTGAATATAAGTAAAAGTTGCAATCAACTTGTTATTTCTTGCTTGGCTCATAATTTTGAATCTCGAAATTCGATTTTGCTTGCAGAAGTTACTTATATAATCCATGTTTTTGACTTGTTGGCTTTGCCGCATTGATAAATTGGAAGATCTTAGAATGCGTGAAGTAATTCAGCATCTAAGCAATTGATGAGTTTACTGTATCTTGCATTACGTATGTTAGGTTTATTGGTTTAGTTTCTTATTCTTGTGGTGAGGAGGCATGTGGACTCCTGGAAATTGGTAATTGGTAAGTTAATGACTTTGAACTTTGAAGAGAGAGAAAATGGTTAGCGAGGATTGTAGATAATGAAATTAAGGAAACGTTTAGATGATACTCTACGAGCTTTTGTTGTCCAACATTGTTTGGAGTTAAGGACATATGTTTCCTAAAGTTGCTGTAGTGCATAACTAGAAATGCAAGTGGTGCTAAACGAGTCTTTAAGATGGAAGTATATCAAAAGGTTGCAAGGAACGGTTTGGTGCCATAACAGGTAGAGACCATAAACTAATTCTTTGGGAGTAATTGGATTTGTTGTGTGTTTTTTAATTTTTAATTAAAATATTTTGTCAAATCAACAATTTAAAACACGGATCTTTAATGTGCTGTTGATTGATTTTTCCGTTATTTTGGGTGATGGTTGCTGTTCTCGTGTACATTTTTGTTATATTCATTGATCGATGAAAGGTTGGATTGTTTTGGCTTGTAACTAATTTTATTGGGATCGATAAATTCTTTGATAGTTTACAGAAGGATTGAGCTTTCTAAACGGGTGTGTTGACATTCAAGAGTATCCACTTCAAAACAATACTTCTATGATATCCAGCATTTGGAGTTTACATGTGAGAGGCATCAATTTAGAAATGGCCTCTATACGTAACAATATCACACAACATGCACGATTTAGTGCCAACTATAACTAAATACTCTTACTAATATCAACAGTTAGTAGCCAAGCAGCCATCTTTACCTTACTGGATTTTCAAGCCCTAACGCAAATAAACGGTACTCATCGTTAGGGGCTGTATGGAAGCTGTATGGAAGCTGTATGGAAGTTGGATTAAAATTTGAATTGGAAAGTAGTTGTTCTTCATGTAATTTCAGGTTTACGAGACGATTTAGGAGTTTTATAAGCAATAGCATGTTTTTCCAAAAGTGGGTCATTGAAAATTGGAATAAAATGATGTCATTCAAAAGGCTGTTTAATTCTTGAGCCCATTCCTTTTCCCACTTCCAGTTTTTGGCAATTGGGTTTTAAAATGATATTGAAAATTTGAAAGGAGAGTGAATATAATATGGCTAAAAAACAGAACTTTGAAGGAAATAATGAATGATATGCTTTAAGTTCAGGGATGTCTGATGACATATGGGTTGGGAAAATATTTTTTCAGCTTGTCATGTTCTTAACTGTATACCTTATAAGAAACTAAGACAAGACACCTTATGCGATGTGAAAATGATATATTCCCAACCTAAATTTTCTTAGAGTGTGGGGGTGTTTGGCCAAGGTAGATCTACCTGCCTTTATTACTGATTTTCTATCAGAAAATGCATGTATAAATCTGCTTAGTGATGAGCTTGTGTCTGCCTTTATGATGGAAAGAGACCTAAAAACTTATAATGAGGCACTAGACCTGATATAGTATATGCAGTTAGTAGGCAAAGTCGTTATACACATAACCCTAGTAAAGAACATTGGAACGCTCTTCATCGTTTGCAAAAATACCTGAAAGGAACAATTGATTAGTGTTTGCATTTTAGCAGTTTTCCTGCTGATTTAGAATGATTTTGTGATGCAAACTGGGTTTCAGGTAATGATGAAATTAGTTCAACTAGTGATTTTGTTTTTTACTTTGGGTGGAGGCGCTATATCATGGAAGTCTTCCAAACCGACATGTACAGCATGATCCACCATGGAATCTGAATTCATTGCTCTTGAGTTGGCAGGGCAAGAAGCTGAATGGCTACGGAACTTATTAGTAGACGTGCCATTGTGGGGGGGAATCTGCGGCAGTTTCCCTTCATTGTGATTCTTAAGCAACCATTGGAGTTGCTAAAAACAGTGTCTATAACGGGAGAAAAAAGACACATACGCATCAGACACGTTGTGGTTAAACAACTCCTTAAAAATGGAGTAATTTCTTTGGAATATGTGAGGTCCGAAAGACATTTTTGCAGATCCACTAACCAAGGGGTTGCCAAGGAATGTGGTTCTTGATTCGTCGAGGTGGATGAGGCTAAAGCCCATGAGTTAAGATAATATGGTTGATACCCGGTGTGATCTAACGAAGCCATATGATTCTTAAAATACACTACATTTCCATCCCTATGATATGTGGTAGTGTTTTTAAATCCATAGCCAAGTTTTGGTGGTGCTATTGAGACGCACTTCATGGATTCACTTTGAGATAAGTCCATACCCAGTTTTGGTGGTGTTATAGAGAAGCACTTGATGGACTCATTATTTGTTGAGAGGTTGAGCAATATGTTCTTAATGGTTCCATATCCTTTGTGATGGTGCTATAGAGAAACACTTGATGGACCACCTACGTGAGTGTGAAGGCCGCCTTCTATGAAAGACAAGGACAGTCTTTCTAGAGCACTCATGAGACCCAAGGTGTGCGCATGGCCTTAAAGCGCTTGATTTGTATCGCAGAGTTTGCATATACTCAAAGTTCAATACGTGTTGTGGGGGTCTCAACCGAACTCTAATGAGTTCAAGAGAAATTCACTCATTAGGAAGTAAGTCGTTGCCTCACTTCACTACGTATCAATTCAATCGAAAGACATTGATACTTAAGTATGTATCCTTTCATTACCCAGGATTCTTTGTTTCTTTTTTCGAGCTATTAGTGGGGGATTGTTGGAAATAATAGGCTCTCAAAAGCCTTTGTTTCATTCCCACTATTCTTTTTAGTCTCACATTGCTTGGGCAATTTGTCTTGGAGGAGTTTATCAGGGGAGTTGTAGAGAGTTGGGCTGTGCCCCAAGGGGTACAACACTTTTGTGAAGGGGAGAGGACCTACATGGTCATGGGTCCACCACGTGCGCGCGCACCGTCGACGCCGTCCGTCTGCCTGCCGGTCGGCCGGCCGTGACATGCGTCACCTGCATGTCTGCCTGCCATAACACATGCACATTTCCTTTTTTTGGATCTAGCTCATTTTTGTCTCAGATTTAAACCCTCTAATGGCTATTTAATTTCAGCATTCATACACCATAATTATAGTTTTGATTGCAGCTGTTAATTACAACATTCATACACCATAATTATGGTTTTGATTGCAGTTGTTAATTACAGCATTTATTCGCCCCAATTAATTTTGACCGTTTGTATTTTGAAACATCTTTTGATGCTTCTTATAAATAGCCATGTCTCTTTCCATATGTGCTACACGGAAATATCTGTTTCCTCCAAAAAAACTCTCTCTTCCTCAGCTTGTTATCCTGGGTATCTGTACTGTGCAAATTCTAAAGCTTCTGGCCACGAGTGGACGCGTCCAGGGGCTGCTATGTTAACCTTGGGGAGCAACCGGCAACAACGATTACCACCAAGGTCGCGCCGTAATTGCTTTCAAGGCAGTGGTCATCCCATGACAGCGCTTTCAATTACATCTGCTAAGTATTCTGTTTCTCTGGTCTCCCTCGTATAGCCAATGTATTCTAGCAACTTTTCCTACACTGGGTGAATTGACCTCAAGCTGAATAAACCTCAATCCGAGCTGGTGGAGTCAGATCCGAGCTGTTTCTAAGCTACCTTCAGCTTCATGCAATACGAGAGGCCCGTTATGGATGGTCAGATCTCGGCCCCTCCGATGCATAAGTCAGATGATGACTCAACTAGACTCGAGATACCTATGGCCGATAGGCTGGGAGAGCAAACGATAGTTATCACACTGAGCTATAAGAGGAAATGTGGAGTTTAGGTGGAGCAGATACCTGTGTATGAGTACCTGGTTGTCAAAGAATGTCTTAGAGAATGTTTGGAATCGTCTCCTTTCTCGTTGTTCGAGAGACAATTTATAGGCGATGGCTTTTTGGGGACATTAGAGGGTAAAGTCCGAGCTTTAATGATGTTTTATTGCTTTTGGCCTGAGCTGTTGGCATTGAATACAAAGATATTTTTGTATCTGGAAAAAACGCGTATTTTAGAAGATACGAATTTTATAAGCAAAATAGAATTAATTATGTATAACTTTCAAAAATTAGTTTTAAAAAATAGGTTTCAGATTGGGATGATTCCAGTGTTTACGCGTTCGCGTTGATGCGTAGAATTTTCCAGCGCTTATAATGTATTTTTCTGATCATTATACGCTTTACAATCAATTTTAGTCCAATTAAACCCATATTATAAATATAAAAATACACACATATATACATATACGTTTATATATAAAATACTCGCCTCCTCTTCCTCCTTATGCAGCATCAGAGGGGGTTTGCGGGGGTCTTCTCGTCGTCGTCGTCGGAGCAACGATAGAGGGACGACGTTGGGCCGTGCGGAGGTGGCGGCGGGGCGACGTCAGCGGCAGGGCGGAGTCGACGTAGACAGAGGGATGGCCTGTAATGGTAGCAAGATGGGGGGCTCGGGCTCGCTGCTATTGCAGAGAAGCAGCGGGCGGCAATGCATCTGGCGGAGGGGGAGGTGGCACGGAGGAGGGGTGGTGATGGTGTCGCCGATGGTCGACGAGGGGTAGCGGGGTGCTGTGGGGAGATCGCCGGCGAGGCTTTGCTTGGCTGTGAGCTGCGAGCAGAGGAGGGCTTCGTCAGTGGAGGAGGGACGTGTCGGGCTTTGGCGGAGCGTCATCGTTGGTGTCGTGGAGTGCGGAAGGGCGATGGCGAAGGTAGGGTTGACGTCGAAAGGGAAGTGGGGAAGGGCAGAAGCTTGTGCAGCTGAAGAGGGGTGGATGGGATGCTGTTGATGGGGCTTGGGCTTCGGGTGTTTGGGGCACCGGGGTTGGAATGAGGGAGGCAGCATATGAGGTGGCTACGGCGGCGTGCGGTGGAGGCGGTCCGACGGTGGTGGTTGGTGTCGTCGGCGAGAGGAGGCAGCGGCGTGGTGTTAGGGTTGAATTCTGCTGATATTTGTTGGCATTATTGGCACAATAGATGGAGAGTTCTGTTTGAGGAATCAGAAGTGTTTTTGAGCAGATTGAGCAGTTTTGTTGAACATAATGTCGTTCAACAAAATGTTCGACATTCGGGATCTGGAATTCTGGTTCATATGCAGAAACGCTGCTTTGGTCTGCAGAACTATCTTGCGGATTCAGATCTGATTTGCTACCTAGAATATCGGGGATTCCTGTATATGGTTGTGGTATACCTGCATGAGAGATATTTGGAAAGCCCTTCCTAAATCGGTTGCTAAATTGAAGGGTTGTTGGGTTGAAATAGAAAGTGAATATCTCGCAGATTTGTTAGTTGGGAAGATTGATTGCTGTTGATTGCTGCAGATCTATTCTGGTATCTTCAAACTATTCTGGTATATTCTATTGGAAATATATTTGGAAGCTATTATTCTATCGGTTTTATTGTTGATTCGGTTGGAGAGAATCTCGCCTGCAAATCTGTTTAATGCTAGAGGATTTTGCGGAACCAATTGCCCGAATTGGTTTTGATTTTTGCGGGCTGCCGTATCTGCACTTATTGTTGAAGTTTCCTTCCGCAATCAAGGGGGAGCGGAGGATATATGGGTTGTGCGGTTTTTCGGCTATGCATGGCTTTTGCGAAAAGTTGATCGAAGAACTCCGGGAGGAGGCCGACGGCTACGCACGTAGGGATCAAGAGAGTTGATCTAGTCGGTTGTGCAAGGGGAGCTTGCGGGCAAAGGGAGCTTGCCGAGAATACTCCATGGGTTGATAGAGACCACCCATCACGGTTTGTATTGAGGGGGAGGTTGTTCCTCCCAATAGAATCGCGATAATTAGTGATTGTACTCATTGATTATTTTAGTGGAGTATTCTGATTTTCTGGGCGTGGCCCCGCAGATGTAGGTGTGCGCACCGAACTGCGTTACCAAGTTTCTTGTGTCACCTTGGTGTTTATGTTTCATCTTTGTGTTTTATTTGTCGTGCTTAAGTACTGAACTTTCACGTGGGAAGAGGGAGGGAGAATACGGGCTGTGGGTGTGAGTTCGTTGTCGTTGCGGGGAGATGAAGGGAGATAGGGTGATTAAAACGAGATTAAATAGATTTTAAAATATAATATAATAATTTAAGGAGGTTAAATGGGGTTGTTGGCTGGTTTGACTAGAGATTAGGGGAATGAATCTGATTTAAGGGGACTAAAACGTGTGCCCACGTTTTAAACGAAGCTGCCGATGGGAAGGGTAATTAGGAAAAGGTAAAATGGTAATACTAAATTTTAATATAATATAGATATTATAAGTACGTAATTAAGTATAGCTATTAATTAGGCAGGTGGTTAGTTTGACTATCCTCGGAAATGGGGATGACAATTTTCTCATGGGCTGCTGACGTAGGTAAGGTAGGTGATTAGGTAAACTAATTACATCATTAACCAAGGTAATTAGTGTTAGGTAAATGGTAATTAGTAAAAATATTATTATACATGAAATTACGATTTTGCTCCTAAAACTAAACGTGTCCGAAAATTTATGAAAATAACACCACATGTTCGTACCATCGTGAGGATCACGAATACGAAGTCCATTTTTAGATTTGAGCGACGAAAAATTTGAAAAAAATCATTTACTCATTTTTGAAATCGTTTGAAATTGTCTTTGTTACGGAAAAACGTGCACTATGAAACTGGCCGTTACAATAACTTTTTATTGGGTCGTCCAGTGGACTCATTCTCCAATGAGCACATGTGTCTCGTCTCCTATTTCACTAGGTCGAATGATTATGAGATCATCATCACCATTTAGGTTAACACAAAGACACAATGGTCTGTCCGATATGTCGATATCCTATTCTCGAGACATCTATGACCATGATCGCTTTAAGACTTAAGTTCATATCGGTCATTCACTTTCCACAATCGAGATCTACATCTAGATACGCGTATGACTTTACTTTAAGTCTAAGGAAATTATCCAAGTATTTAAAACCATTTTATTCATACTAGGATAGTTAATACCATTTAAATTCGAATAAGATGTTTTATCGATAAATTGCCTCGAGGGCACATATCTACATAAAGATCGGCCTGGAGGGCGTCCCTCCGATCATGTAGCCGACAAGCCTGCGAGGTCTTCAAATGAGGTATCTATGCTGATCTGTGGACTTGCGCACTTTAGAGAAAGTAAAATGGGAGAATGCATTTATGGTCTTTCGTTAATGTTCTTTGGGAGTTATTCGCTCGGCAGGATATAACCTTCTTTGAGATAAAAAAACCAAGGAACCGAAAAGAAATAGCATAAGGGTTTGCTCGGTTTACTTGTCTTTTACTGATAATACTTCCGTAGATGCTCTGCATTCTAAGGATGGACGACAGTACCGCTGGGATCTCTTCTGACTGGAGTATAACTTGTAGCTCTTATAAGTCGTCCATGTAGGTCGTCCTTATAGGTCGTCCTGTTTGACCAAAGTGTCCCTGGGAGCTCTTCTGAGGCGCTGCTAACCTAAGTTGTGGGGCGGTCTATGATGCAGAGATTTCCTTAAGTCTTCACACCGAACACCCTTCTTGAGTGCAATGATGGTTACCTCGTCATTGCAGCTTTCGACACTTAACCTTTCTGAATTGAAGCATGCCAGTAAGCTTCTTAATGTCTTCCCCTGTTTTGGCACCATGGTGAATTGATGGTCTCCGCTTCCTCCTTCTCCATGCCATGAATTGTTGGCAGAAGACTTGGGCCAAGCTCTTGAACGACCCAATAGACCTGTTGATAAGTCCATTGTACCACTCCTTCGTGGCCTTTCGTAGAGTTATTTGGAAAGCCTGACAGAGGAGAGAGTCGTCAGCCCCATGTATCTCCATCACTACTTTATAGTCTTGGACATGTTCACGCGGATCACCCGAATCATCATACTTATTTAGGTCGGACATCATGAATATGGGCTATGGTGATGCTAAAGTGATTCTCTTCTTCAAAGGGTTTTGTTCCTCATCTGAGCTGTTGAAGAGCTCGGATGGTAGATGTTGTCTCTCCGAGCTGTCCTCTTGAGGCCTCCATGAGACCTACGATGAGGTCTGCGATTTTGTCTACGATGGCTCTCTCTATGTCGATCATCTGCCAAAGTAAGGCTGTAGTCCTCAGCTCCATCGAGTGAGTGCTGCTAGTCCTTGAAACCAGCTGTAGCCGAGACGTGGCTCTCAATCTCGTCGTCCTGTGCTCATTCGGGGAAATGTGGCACTGTTGATATTACCGAGAAGGTATTGGGATGACTGGTGAGCTCGCAGTTGGTTGGGGCTACAAACCCGTCAATCATTCTATTACGACAGTTTGCACTTGAAGATGGGTGCTCATCTCCAGTGAGAATGCCTGGAACTGCTCCAAAGTCACTAATTGTGACTCGGACAATCCATGAGTGGAGGAACTAGGATCCACGGGATGCGGCGTAACATCTGCCACCCCTATGGTAGTTGGCCTTTTGGGCCATTAATTAGTGGGCCGAGTCATCGTCGGTGTGGCTGAAGATGTGGATGTCGACTCAGTTCCCACAGATGGCACCAATGTTTCTAGGTGTTCTCTCACCATTGACGATGTTGGATGATCATGAATGAAGGTAGTGTTGCAGTAGCTGACGTGGGATGATGCTGATAGCTGACTGGGTACTGGGCCAATTGACCTCGGGCAAAATAGACCTCAATCCAAGCTGATGGAGTCGGGTTCGAGCTGTCTCTAAGCTAACTTCAGCTTCCTGCAACATGAGATGCCCGTTAGGGAGGGTCGGATCTGGGGTCTAACCTAATCCCCTCCGATGTGTAAGTCGGATGATGACTCAAGTAGGCTCATGGTAACTATAGCCGATCTGTTGGGGGATAGTTATCGCACCGAGCTATAGATGAAATATGAAGTTTATGTGGAGCAGATATCGGTGTATGAGTATCTGGTTGTCAGCGAATGTCTGAGAGAATGTTTGGAATCATCCCCTCCCTCGTTGTCCGAGAAACTATTTATAAGCGATGGCTTTTGGGAGATGTTAGAGGGCAACGTTCGAGCTTTTATCGCGCTTTATTAATTTTGGCATGAGTTGTTGACGTTGATGACGAGCTTAACGGTCTGTCATTGAATGCCTTCATTTTGAGCCGACACTTTAAATGGAGGAGCCCAATGGTCAGTCGAGTTTCGCTTTAAATGAGGAGACGAACGGCCTCACGTGGGGGCCTCTGGACTGTTGGGCCGTCACTGTAGGCTTTACTAGGCTTGTTCGCTCAAATAAATAATTGAGCGGTTATTGGGTTCGGCCTACTGATATATCAATCTGTTCTTTTCTCTGCTCAAATCGTATTCATTCCGTGTTTCCAGCTCGTATGACTTACAAAACTGTCTCTGTGCAAAATTTTCAATGCATAGTTATTGGCCGATGGTTTTTTTTAAAAAATTTCCCTTAAATTTAATTCACATTCAACCTCTTTTTCGTTTGACTCTCCACATGTGTCTTTCACGCCTTAAACTTCTCAAACACATCTGACTTTTCCTTCATCACGTATAGAGAAATTAGGGATAAATGATGTGAAATAACGAGCTCTACTTAGACAATGAACGTGTGCATGACCCCAAATGTCAATGTGAACATACTGAAGAATCCCTCTTGTGGCATATGTATTCTCATCTAAACTAAAATTAGTCTGCTTGTCATAGACAACCATTGCAAAATTCTAGGAAACTGAAGTTTAACCCTTTGATCAAATCACATTTCCTCAAATCCTCCAAGGTTTTCTACGTGACATGTCCAACCCTGAGATGTCATGTCCTACTTAAATCAGTCTCATGTGAACTTTCAACATTTTTGTTTTGTGCATGTGTCTAGGTGGACTTGGTTATTTGTTGAGATTAATTACTGAAGGGAGCTTGTGATCGATGTTACAACCTCCTTAAATTGTTAATTATAAGGCCAACATAGTAAGAGTTGCTTACTAGCGGTCATTATCATGTTTACACTAGGAAGAAAATATTGGCGAAATTTCTAAACAAGTTCTTGGTTCTCGGGGTGTGACACTGGACGGCGCAGTATATACATAAGAAAATCATTAAAATAAGGTGCGATGACATTTGGAGGCGAGGTACGTATTGTATTTACGTGAAATTGGTTGGTTAATCCATTTGGAAGATTATCTCCTTCCAAAAGAATTCGATATAATTGACGTGCCAGAATTGTGTTTCTACAATTAACCATGATTATTTCTACTCAAGTTAAAGTAGTATTGTGGACAAATATATTAAAAGTAATGATCCAAAAACCTATTATACTGGTAAACGCGTCGGCAATTTCTTGATTTGTTGCGAAGAGTGTTTTCCCCCCTAAATTGATTCACAATTTCCGAACTACCATCATGCTTTTCAGTCATTTTTCTATGTTAATTGGAATTTTCATATATGATGACTAAAACAAAATGGGATATCAAATTTCTATCGGAAGGGAAGGACTATAACAAGCTATCAAAAAGAAAGGACTATAAACAAGCTTTATTCCATAATTATAAAGAAATTTCATTTCGAGGCAATGTTTTTAAGATTATTTACAATCCATATATGAAAAAAAGGTGCATCCATGCCAAGCTAGGAATGGAAAGGTATGACTATTAACCTTGTTTAGTTCTACTTTACAAGTTCCTCTTCTTTCCCAGCTTCCTCCAGCTCTCTTAATCCTCCGACCTTCTTCTCAATTTCTTCAATCAACTCCTCTCTCCAAAGCTCCTCCCTTGCTGCTGCTTCTCTATCTTCTTGCTGCAATTAAATAAATAATGATATATAAACCAAAAAGTAGGTGCCCAATTGCAGTTTAAAAGAAAAGATTAATGTAGAGTAGGTGACACCTGATCCAATGGATCACCTGATCCAATGGATCAGGTGCAAGACACAAAAAGGTGGGACCCAGCAGAGACTTGTACTTCCTAACTTTTTTGTGTTTTGCCACCTGATCCACATTGGATCAGGTAGCAGCTTTTCTACATTAAATCCTTAAAAGAATCAAGTATGCTTGCTGATCGAAAATGTTTTGAACCAGGGTAATTAAGCTTGCAACAAGCGTATAATGAAACATTGACCTAATTGAAAACAAAATTAATATAATCATGCATTATTAAGCAAGAAAGAAGCATGCTTTTACCTTCTCATAGTACCAGTGCACTGTCCCATCTCCCCCATCTTTCCTGTACTCCTCTCCGTCATAGAATGGATCCTAATTATATATCCATGGCCATGCACGCAGCTAGTTATACATATATACCGTATGACCGAAATTTTGATTTAATCAGCTACCAATTAAGAGCTGATTGACACTACTTTGAAAGCCAATTAATAGGGACAATTAAATGTATATATGAGAGGAGTACGACTTACTTTTGTGGATCCAAAGAAACAGCAACCCCAGCATGTGAACATGATGTACATGGTATCTATATGTACATACATATTGTCAATTTATTTAATTCACAATAACTAGACAGCCAGGGACAATTGCATCGAGTCCTTGACAACTCCAATCATAATATATTAATTACATGCTGAAATTTATCAAGAAACAATGGGAGCAAAATGGAATTTAGTACTCACAAACATTTTTCATGGCCTCATCACTGAGATGCCACACTGATTTGTGGACAATGTAATCTCTCTGATTAGCAACATGCTCGATCATAACGGCCATCAGTGGCCAATCCGGCAAAGCATTCATCCTCCATGAATTGTACGAAGATCCGCTTCTGCTTGTCTTAATTTAAAATTTTATCTCAAAAATGAAATTAATTAAAACATTGTAAACCGCATATTATATGTACACATAGAGGAAGCTAATTAATTTCTTGATTAATATTTAAACCTGAGGGGACGAGTTGGTGTTCCACCTGCTAGAACCCCGCAACAGCCTCTGCTGCAACCAGTAGAAATTTAATAAAAAATAAACATAAATTAGCACATTCTATCATACATACATGTTATCAAAGCACATCATAATTAGAAACTTCATTAATAGTTAATTTGGTTGCCATATGCGAAAGCCACAAGATCATCGAGGGGAGAGAAGCACGTACTGTTGTTGTCAGGAATGAGTTGGCGGTGTGATTCATTTTTGTGGGATGAAGAGCACTGTTCAATTGCAGCTGATTGGGCATCGAGAATCCCATTATCGCCTTTGTCATTGTTAAAATTTTCGAAAAATTCCTATGTTTCTTAATTTCTAGCAGAGAGAGAGAGAGAGAGAGAGAGAGGAGGGACAGTGGATAAGAAGATTTGATGACAACTTCTTTCCACACAATTACTCATGGTGCAGTTTGTTTTTTTGTTTTTTTTTGTTTTGTGTGTGGGGGGTGCCGTTTAAGCCACCAGTCGCCGAGTGGATATCAATCTGTTAGTCCGGTTCAGACCGGGTGGGTATAACAGGTACACACGTGTTAAGAGGCCCAAGATTTTACTTCAGAGTTTCATATTCCTGAGATGCAGCCGACATTGACATACATGCTAGGGGACATATGTTGATGATCGTAGAATTTCATGTGGTGGTGAAGAATAAACAACAAACAAATAGTGCGTTATGAAGATTGTAAATTTAAGCAGTCGGCCAGCCAAGGTAACACTAATGAGCTTTACTACGAAAGGAGACAACTGTTAATTTTGGTGCTACAAATTTCGCTTTGTGATGGGGCCTTTGCTCTCTGAGTTGTTGTTGGGGAGTTAAAGTGTTGGGGCTTCCCTCTTAATGACTGACAGAGTGTGATAATGTGTGGGATAGCTCACTTATTCAGTGAGCTGTGAAAACAAAAGAATACCAGTGAGCAAGTAAAGGTTTGGGGCTGCAATCTTCATTTATTTTTTTTCCAGAGGAAACAAAGGGCTGCCGTTGCAAGTTTCAAAGGAGAAGAAAAAGTCCTCTTGCTGCCATTTTCTTGGGAGAAAGTTTTGAGAACTTTAGAGAGTATAGAAGAGAGTATATTTTCTAGTGTGTCTCTTTCACTTCTTTTTTCTTTGTGAGATTTGTGAGGACTTAAAATTGTCAAGTTGTTACGCACAAGAGGGTGAAGAAGACGGTATTGGTGTAAGCTCGTGTGTTCTCCTGGGTTATAGTGGATCGTCTCGAAATGCTGGAGTAGGTTGTTCGCAACCGAACCATGGTAAAATCCTTTGCCTTATTTACTTTCAGTTTGTTGAATATTGTCGTAATTTCGTTTACTACTTTGCTCTCAGAAGATCCGATGAGGGATTATTTGTTTGGTTTGTTGTGTGACCCAATTTTTCAAGCATTAGTTTCCTAGCTAGTTGTTAGGGCTCGTTGTTCTGCGGGGTTCCAACAGTTTTTATCAACAAGTGGTATCAGAGCTCTCGGTTGTTTGTGGAGAAATTGTGTAGCGAAGATTGTTTGGTTGGCGACAATCAACATTGAGAGGTTCATCGGCCGTAATGATTTTAGGTTATGACAATCGAGGGTGAAAAATTATTTGAGGCAGATGAAGGTTTTCATATTGTGTTCGATGAGGAAAACATTGATAAGGATGTGACGACATCACAGAGGGCCGAAATGGAGAGAATGTCGTATAGTGCTATCCAGCTATCGTTAATCGACACCGTCTTGAGAGAGGTGTTAGATGAGGTGACACGTTCCACTTCCCATTATACTTGGAAGCGAGGACGCAAGCGGGTCCGCATGTGTTTAAAAAAAGTAGGCGGTACTTTTATTTTTCTTTTCTTCTTTCCTCCTTGGTTTAAACACAATAAGCGTCTGTGATAAATCATCGCAGATCCTTGCATGCATACTCAAACAACAAAGATAATTAATAATATTATTACAATCCCAATCGTCTCAAAAGGAATTACAACAATGGAGGAAAATGAAGAGTGGGTCTTATGGCCCATACACAACATAATATTTAAAATAGAGCGATGCTGCGAAAGCACGCCGTTCCTCAGCAGGGGATCTCAGCGCCAAAGTATTCCTGATCAACCTGCTCAATCTCAAAGCATACTCCTTAGCAAACTCTGTCTCAAAACCCGACGTATATTTCACAAAATAATAGACAAGGAAATATACGTCAGCGAGGGTCGCTCGACGTGATTTAAAATGTTGGAAAAAATTGACTCTCGGCAAGGTTTTCAAAAGCAGTTTTATTATGGCAGTTAAGAAATTATGAATAAACGCACAAATATAATTTCTAAGCAGTATGAACAGAAATTATATTAGCATGGCAGTTAAGCATTTATGAATAAACAAACAATTACAATTTCTAAGCAGTTCAAACAGAGATTACATTAGCATGTCAGTTTTATTATAAGTAAAAGCAGTAACAACAATTATAATTTCTAAGAAGTATGAATAGAAATTATACTAGCATGACAGTTCTATTATAAGTGAAAACATGGCAGTTCTATTATAAGTGGAAGCAGCAACGTTCCATATTTCATGGTTTTCAAGCAGTTCAAGCAATTCATGTACGTTCAGCAATGTTTCGTATTTCATGTCGTTACAAGGCATTGTCAATTTCCTTAATAAATGTCCACGCACATGCACGCATGGTTTTGATCTCGTCAGTCGACTTAATGAAATGCCACACACACGCACACACAGATTTTTCTCTTGCAATACACGAAAGTAAACACGTGAAGTTTGATGTCACATTTAGATGAACGATATTGAAAACATGTAGAAAGTGCACACTTGTCTGTTTGGTGATTTTGGTGTCGTTGTGTTCGTCTCGTCAAACGTGATATTATGGTGAAGTCGGTTTTCTGTTTTGTTCAACATGATAATAAATGATTAATAAGAAGTTATACAACTACTAACTCATATAAATAATTAATCATTTATATAATGAAACATATAACTTAAAGTATAAACATATACTTAAAAATATTATTAACATTTTATAACTTAAATAACTTAATTAACCTTATAACTTAAATAATTTATAAAACTTAAAAACTTACATGATTTAATAATTAACTTTAAACCAATTAAAAAAATTTAATAACTTTGAAACCTAATTAACTTAACAACTCAAAATAACTTATAACTTTAATAACTTATTCTAACTTACTAATTTATAATAACGGATAACTTAAATAATGTTAATAACTGAATATAAGACTAACTCTTTATATAATTACAAACTAATTTATAAATACTTAGTAAGAAAACTCTTTATATAAATTCAAACTAATTTAAGAATATAACTTAATATAACTTTAAAACCAACATAACTTTATAATCTTACTAACTTAATCTTAATTCAAATAAT